>JAVXUL010000020.1:9512780-9527198 GCA_035590515.1 Trichilia minutiflora
GATACGACACTTAGACTCATCGGACTATACTATAACAAGACTACCTATACTTGGGTACATAATCTAATTGAGATCAGCGCATACAACAAGTACAGTAAGCAGATACTCAGGGAGAAGTCATTAGAAAGATGTAAAGTGGATCCTAAGTTATTTGCACCAGATGCGGGAATTGTATACGGTCTGAATGCATCAAGGAAAGAATGGATAGAAGGTTTTACAGACTCTGACTTTGCAAATGATATGGATAAGAAAAGGTCATTGTCAAGTTATGTGTTTACTGTCAAAGGGTGCACGATTAGTTAGAAAGCCAGCTTACAGCATGTTATAGCTCTTTTATCAACTGAAGTTGAGTACATTGCAGTAACAGAAGCAGTGAAGGAGGTTATGTGGTTCAAAGGACTAATGATTGAACTAGGTATGAAGCTAGAAAGTGTAAATGTTCACTGTGATAATCAAAGTGCATTACACTTGATTAAAAACCAAGTTTTTCATGAGAGGTCAAAGCACATAGAAGTTAAACTTCACTTTATAAGGGATGTAGTAGAAGTTGGAATAGTACAGATGAAGAAGGTTGATTCTGAAGAAAATCCTGCTGACATGCTAACCAAAGCTTTAACTTCCAGTAAGTTTCAATTGTGTCTAAATTTGTTGCATGTGGGAAAGCTTGAGTAAGTTTAGCTGAGAAGATGAACTGCATCGAAGAGGCTATGGTGAGTTGTGAATCAAGGTGAAGAATTGTTGTATGCTGATTCTGCAACTCGCGGATCAGAAGAAGGGAAAAGAAGGCTGCTGAAGTTGCTGAGGAAGAAGACAAACTGGAGTTAGTTTATTCTGTTAACGGGTGATTTGTCATTTGTGCCCCTAAGTGTTCAAACTTTGATGTTCATTCATTAATAGCATTTTGGTTATTTTGCAAGAAACTGTTTTAATAGATTCTTGATTCCAGATTCGTGAAAGAGGCCGAGTGAGGTTGATAAATGCCAAGGGTTTGGGGCCATGTGGGGATCAATCTGTGAGGAGTTTTTCTTTGTATTTTCTTGTAAAATCTTCTCTAACAATCAATGAATAGCCTGAGGTCGTCGAGTTCGTCCGTAGATATAGGTTTTCAATGAACTGAATCACGTAAAATCCTTCTTTTTATTTCTGTTTATATGTTTTAGTTTTCTATAAATTTTCTTCTTTTTCTTATTTGTTGAATTCGAGTGAGTTGTTTTTGATTAGTTATTTCAATTCTTGAAAAGCAATCCCAACAATCTCCAACAACTTTCAACTTTTTTTATAATTATTACAAAGTTGCACATGTTAAATTAGTAATATTCACAATTATTAATTCGTTATCATTATTATTATTATTATTATTATTATTATTATTATTATTATTATTATATATCACACACTGACACGCAATATTCTCATTTGGTTTGTTTGATTTTGTTAAACTTTTAGTTGGGGGGTTTCTAAAGAAAAATTGTTATATATTATTTAAACTAATACTTAAAGAAAATATATATTAAAAAAATGATAATCTTAATTTTTTGCACAATTATTAATTATAACTTAAAAATTAAAAATATATTTTGCACAATTGATTATTAAAATTAAACTTGCATTAGCGTGATACATTTGATTATAACTTATGCTAAAAAAATTTTGTGGATGTCACAAATTAACAAGAAAAAAATATTTTTTTTCTATATTATTATTATTATTATTAATCCCACTCGTCTATAATCCAAATAAGGCGTTAATTAAAATGAGAAACACTCGATGCGACAGCGTGGACGGCAGGAAGCCCCGCCCTTTACGATATACCACGACTAGAAGAGAATAGTTAGCAAACAGAGAAAGAAGAGTTTATTACACGAAGGCTAACCGCTTCACTCAAAATTCTCAGAAATCTCAAAGAAATTTCCACTTCGGTTCCGGCTAAGATATTCACATTAAGGTATTTATCTTCGATCGAAATCCTCTAACTCTGTTGCAATTGTAATTATTTATGCGCATTTTGCTACATTTTATAGCACTTATCTGATAATATAGATGCAAATGCTACACATACTTGGTTGGTTTGATCAGATTCCGTTTTTATGATTGCGAAAATATCATAATTTTTTATTAGTTAGTAGCGTCATGTACATGGAATATTCTGGAAATTAAATTCTTATGTTAGTAGAAAATGTATGTATCTGTTTATCTCCGGCTTACGATGCACGATGAGCTCACCCAACTACGTTTGTACATTGAAGCAATGCGAAATAAAGGACATCATTCAAATGGGCGCTTATTGGATTACTGTTTGATAATAGTCCTGGGTAATGTTGCCATTTGATTCTGTGATTGCGTAGAGTTTTGGAGTCTGGATATTAGCCCATTGTTTTCTTTCAGTTTTTCTTTTACAGGGACTTGGAGCTGTGGCAGTTGTGGTACCGAGATCCAATTGCTACGTTCTTGATAATTCAAGTCGCATTGTTGATTTTGTATCCTGCATTACACTTTATGCGTCAAGTTGCAAATAAAGGAATAATAGAATATGTTTATGCAATGGAGTTTTGTGATTGGTATCTTTATGCAAGATTAGCAAGGATGGAGTGTTCTTTCTAGAAAAGCAACTGAAAGCACTTAGCGTAATGTACTTCTGTAATGCTTCTTGAAGAAGTACTTTGAGCACTTTGCTGATCCCGTAAGGACTTCATAGTACAATTTTTGGTAATGTTCAGTGCATTTAAACTAAACACTGTGATATAGATGAAAGTTGAAAGAGTGCTTTTGACTATGACCAAAGGATTCCTATATGAACCTAAGTTACTTTGTTGTCTGCTACCATATATGCTTCAATTAATTTTTGGCTTTAATGTTAATTGAGGTTGTTTTCACTTAAGTTGCTAATCAGAGTAGCTGGATCGGACAGCATTTTGAGTATGAAGATAAGGTAATGTTCTCATACCATTATTTTGATAATCATGAAAGTCCAGCCGTTACTCGATATGAAATATTACATCATGGGCTTGTAATGATTCAGGACTCTGACTTGGTGGTTCGATTCTGCAAAGATGTGGAGAGTAGATCACAAATGGTAGTCCAAAATACCATGTCTTCATGTACTAAATTATTTTTCTTTTTATTCCCTGTTATTTACAAAATAGCTAAATCAGATAAATGAATTTCATAGTTATAATTAAAATTTCAACGGTGTAGCAAGCACAGCTATTTTCATTGGTAAGAAAAGAAGAATGTTCATTTTTGTTCCTGCTTTAGAATAAAGCTTTTAAGTTTGCCTTTGGTACAAAGTAATTTTGTTCACTCTTGTAAATTATGCATACTCTAAGGTGATTAAAACGTAATTTGCACCATGTTAACGTGCTCAACATTATGCAGGGATATGTAGTTTTTGGCCGATTTGATAGGATCAGCCATTTCGTAGCTGGTTCAGGACATGTTGATTTTGTTCAAGTAAGCTATCTTCAAATTCAAACTATGAGCTTAGTACTCAAGAGTCAAGTTGGTGAATTTTTCTGTGTTTTGTGTTTTCCCTACATAAAATGCTTAGGAATTGTCCAAATTGCCAAGATAGTCCCTTCTAGTTGTATGTGAAAAGCTACATCATGATAAGATAAGAAGGAAAATATTAATAAGAATGATGTTGAAGCCGTTGAAGCTTAAAATGGAAAAAACAGGAATAATTTGCTAAAAATGAGATGTGGAATTGTCTTGTTTTATATTCAGGACAATTGCAACTCTATTAGTTGGCTTATTCCGGATCCATTTAGCCCTCAATTCCAAGAGAGCACATAAAATCCAAAGTATGAATTAATCATTGCTAGAGGATGAATATCATTCTTGGAATGGAAATAGTCTTCTTCTGCACATACATATCAAACCAACCATCCCTCTCTCTGTCCTTTGCTCTCTCTTTCTTTACTAGAACAAAACCTTACTCTCTGTGTCCGTAGAATTGAAGAATTTTGTTTTCTGAATACAAGTTATCAGAAAATTGATATTATTGCCATTGTCAACTGTAATGTTCAAGTTTCCTCATCGATTCGTATTGTCAGAATTGCTAGAGCCTAATGTATTGGAATTTTTCTTTTTGGTATTTCTAGGGGTTTTACGATGGTGACCTTGTGAAATGTGAGAACAGTTATGACAAAAGGGGACGTACAGCTCAGGTTTGTTATACCAAATTTTGGGAGTCACATGGCAATACTGTTGTTTTAAGTTCACAAATTTTATTGGCATTATTGATTTTATAAGTTCATGTACTTCTACTTCTTTTGTTCATGCATTAATCTTCCCAAATTGTACTCATATATGTGATTAATGACTTTTTTCTTTTAATGATTGTTTTTTGTAATCTCAGGTAAATGTTATTTGCGGGAGCTGTTCAAATGGACAATGCAAAGGTTTGTAAATTCTTCATGTTTGAGTCCAACATATTGTTGCTTCATGTGCTAGTAATTGATCTGACCCCTCTTTTGAATGAATTTTTTTGAATATCTCCAATGTCAGTGAGTCCTCTGTTTTTATATTTGGCAGTATAATTAATAAGTGGAATTAGGACGTTCATGTAGTAATTTATAAATTAAAGAAATTCTGTGAAAGATTTCTACACGTTTAAACTGGAAAGCAATTGTCTTAAAGCACTGATGTTGATAACATGTAATTTTATGTCTTTGTCACTACCTCAATGCAAACATGATGCTACCATCCTGCCACCTAGATTTGGACCAGCTCTGTGAATGCCTCTAACCTGGAATCCAATTGTATGAGACTAGGATATTAAATCTACTATGTAATTTGAGTTCCTTTGCTTTCCTTACTAATCTTCTGCATGCCATGCATTGTTAAGATACAAGATCATAATTAGAAATTTAGTTTGGAATGAGCTAAATTTTTTTGATTCTATAATAAATTAAATTAAAAAAATATTAAAGCATAATTAGATTACACAACTCAAACCGAATTTCAACCTTAAATTCTAAAAGCTAGAAATAAAAAAATTAAATTGAACCGACCATAAAATATAGATCAACTTCTTACAGTATGAAATACGAGTCATATGTTAAAACAATTAGAAAAATAGGAAATTCTTGTTCATATGTATATATACTTGAATTTTATAACAGTAACCAGAAAAATTTACATATATGCATTGATATATATAGTTGAATTTTAAAATAGTAACAAGAAAAAATTACATGTATGCATTTTTTATTTTAAATTAACTGACTATGTCACTGTTCGATAGATTGCAAGCATTTCTTTGTTTGATACAGGCACTGGTGATTGTTGGCTTATATTTCTGGGTGTTTTTAATTTTTTTTTTTTTTAAATTACAAACACACTTCTTTTTTAATAAGGATGACCTTATTTTAATAAAATGAAGATGCTTAATTTTAACAATTGAATTGATCCAATGGCTCTTAATTTATTATTTTTTGTGTAGGCATTGTCTTGTCAGCTGACATCATCAAAAAAATTATACTAAAGACAATGAATTGAAACCTGGATCGTCCTCATTTTATAAAAATAAGGACATCCTTATTCTACAACAGATTTATAAATATAAATATTCAAACTCTCTTAAATTGCTTCCAAGTGGTAAATTGTTTCTCTACATTTTCCAGTATTAAATGCCCATGTCTGTGGTGCCTCTGTAGCTCAAAATAATTTTAAAACCTATGTCCTTATCTTTCTTGTCTTATTGCAGGTCGACTTGGATGCATTTGCAATGTTACTTTTGAGTCAAGTTGCAGGTCTTCTTTACATTTCCTTGAGTTGCATGTTATATTCTATTTATATTTTCTTTAACTGTAATTTAGAATTCTTCTTTTGCTATGAAATTCAAGAATGCTTCTTCTGTTATGTCATTACTAGAAATTTGAACTTAATGTGCTAAAGATGGATTAGTTTAGAAAATGGAGGGCCTGTTAATATTGAAAGTTCGATTATTACGCTAGAAAGTCTGAAACCGTGTAATTCATTTTCTAAGCATAGTTGTGTAAAAGGATTTTTAACTAGATTATGGATAACTTTAATATGCAACTGTGTAAAAATTAATAAATGAAGTGATGAATAGATAAAAGAAAGTTTATAACTAACAGCAAAGACATGAAGCTGCCCATTCCTTGACAATTTTTTTTTTTTTTTCAAACTATAGTGACAAATTCTCAAGTTTTGTAATCTATGTCAGGAAAATTGAACAGTATCAATGATTGGTAATCAAGAGCTTGTTAGGGAGAATTCTCGTGTAATAATATTTCAACTGCATACTGGAAAATCTTCTACTCTGACAAGGGACTTGCATATCTTGCATATCAGGCTCCCCCAGTCATAGGTTTCAATTGAAGATCTTTAATGTGGTAGAAAGTTTAATGCTATCAAGGTATGGCATTGGTTTGAAAACATGGATTATGTTCTTAAATTGTGGTCACTTACTTAAATAGAAAAATGGTGGACTGTGAGTAGTTTAAATTTCCAAATGCTAGAATGAATATGGGAGTAGGTTACTTAACCTAGTTACTTGATATTATTTACATGCTGGCTGTTAGTTGGAAAGAAAATGACTAAATAAAGAAAATTAAGAAAAAGGTACTAGTTCAGAGTTGCAATTGCTTTTTTATGGATTATTTGATTCTTTTCGAGGAGTGATTATATATAATCTAATTTTTGAAACAATTTGGTTGCACCTTTCCAAATTTTGGTTATTTCAATTCTTGCAGAGTTTTTGTAGAACTTGCTGTTCCTTGTGAGAAACCAGGTCCCCGTGTTTTTAAGGGCTTCACTGTTGGTTTTCATCCCCGATCCTGGGAAATTGTAAGAAACTGTGTAATCTTTGTTGACATATGTTAATTTGTACAGAGAAGAGAAGAGAAGAGTGTTTAATGAAAAGAATTACTTGCTAATTTGAAGGTTTCCAATGGCATGACTCAACAAGGTTTTGAAAAGTCTCACCATGATTTTAGGTATGCAATATGATTTGTTTTGAAAAGTCTCACCATGCATTTGTTAGTGATTGTTCATAATTTGATTCGTCAAACAAATTTGCATTCTATTATTGTTTCACCATGCAGCTTCAGGACTGAACAGACTCATGTGTCCCTTTATATGAGTGCAGTTGCTTCTGCCTCCGCTTTGGTGCGCAAACCTAGTTTCAAAGTAAGTCTGCTTTTTGTTAATGGATGGAAAATCATTCATTGTCAAATAATTTTACTTTATGTATGATCTTTGCTTATTTGAGTTCCTACTCAGGTTTCTCCAGAAAAAGGGCTCAAGGTTAGGTTATCGGGATCTGGGGCAACTGGGAGCCCTCCTACAACTTTGTCACCCACAGTGTTGATTGTAGACTGGAGATGTATGAGTATCAATTTTTACAGGAACAATGATATTTCTATTTATTGTCCTCTGAATTTTCAATTTTACTTTTTCAGGTGAGATGGCCAGTGATACTCCATATGCAGTTAATATCACTATACCAGTAGATGGTTTTGAACCTATTCAGTTTTTTCTTACAAAGATGTGTGGTATGCTCGTATTCCTTTTACCAAACTACATAGCTCTCTCTCCTACTCTTGGGCTTTATCAACAATTGTGGCCTCTGTTCCTGGATGATAAAGTTGCCCTGCAGGCCCATGGCTACGCTGATTTTGCTATAGAACTTGTCTACTGATATCTAATTGTAATATATCCTTAAAATCCATCAACTATGAATAGGTTGCAAGATAATACCATATGTTTTCCTGAATTTTCCTATAAGTGGGCAATAAGAAAAAGCAATTCAAGTGAGCAAATTTGTTCTAGAAGTGCTAATAATTATAGTGTGAAACATCAACTAGAGCTTTTTGTTGCCTTCAATTTGAGTTAATAATTTCTGGTTGATGTTTGAGTCCAATTTTCATATTGTACTCATCTCTATCTCAATTTTGTTTAAATTTGCAGAATATAGGCAGGATCAAGGAGGAGACTCTACAAGAGGATGGGCTACATTTGGTGTGATATCTTGCATGTATGGAAATTCCTGTTAAACTTCTGTCATCAAAGTATTTAGATCATTTGTTAGATTGTTCAAATTGAAATAATTATCTTGGGATGCTAATGTGTACAACATATGCATTTTGATCTACTTTGTATTTGATATATGTTTGCTGACTAATAGATTGTCATATGTGTGCAAATTAGTTCTGTTTCGTACCTAAACAACACTAATTTGGTACAAAACCACACTGATTTTCATTGAATTTGCATTTTATGAAGTGCGGATGTCCAAACCTGAGAATTTTTGTATACATACATTAAAAGAAGCAAATAAATCCACTAAGAGAGAAAAAGAGTGAAGAAGAGAGGGGGAGAGTTTGCTAGAGAATCATGAAGTAAGTTGGGGAGAGTGATAATCATGTAGTGTATTAATAGGAAACTGAGTATGAAATGGTAAATGTGCTTCAGTTTGACTTGGTTGACTCTTTCAATTATCATTTGATTTATGTCTGTGAATTTTATGTGTAAAGGACTTTTAGGAATAAAAGTTTGTTTCTGGTTCAAAATTTCTGTTTTTTCCCTTTATTAATTTTAAAGAAAAAATATACCTTAATGGATGAACTTGTTTGTGGGAAACTTTTCACCATATTTTTTTAATAGTATTATCATTGGATGCTATCCCTTACTCCTTGAAAATAAATTTTTATCCATTTCTTCTGAATTTCTTTGATTGATAAGATTGGAATCATAGACCAAATTAAAGTCCGCTCTATCCCTTTACTGCATTTTTGTTAAATAAATATCCCCTTTCCACTTGAGTTAAAATGCATAGAGGCTACTTTATTTGTTCTTATATTTGATATTGAATGAATTGGCATGGAACAGATTCATTGTCTCATCAACAATATTTTGTTGTGGAGGTTTCATTTACAAGACACGAGTGGAACGACTGGTAGACATCTTGATAGTCTTTCATTTTTCAGTTTTTTGTTATAGTTCTAAACATGTATTTTTTTTTCCCATAACTTTATAAACATATATATCCACTCAAATTTTTGTTGAATGCAGCATGGAATTGATGCATTGCCAGGCATGACAATTCTTTCTGCGTGTTTAGAAACTGTAAGTAACTTTAATATTTTACCTCACGGTTGGTCAAATCTTGGGCAAGTTGACATTACTTAGATATGAGACCCATGGATATGTTTTGAACTGTCCAAGTTGGCCTAAGGATAAAATTATCGGGGTTTAAATAGTTTATATGCTAATCTGATTGCTGCACTTAGGTAAGCTCTGCCATAGCCTTACAGGCAATATATGTTCTTTGGAAGAACTCTCTGATATATGATGATGTTAGTGTTGCATGCCTAGAATTTTTTTATATCTCACAGCTAATAACTAAGATGCATATATATATATATATATATATATATATGTTTGTGAGTGTGTATGTACATATTTTAAAGGTCAAATTCTTATGAACAAGTAAAGCTCTCCAAGCGAGGCAAATTCTCTCAATCATTTCCTTCCCCAACTTTGGATTCCGACTTCCCAATTTGAGTCTAACACTGCACTTTGGGACATATAACAGGTTAGCGGAGCAGGGCAAACCTACTCGCGCCCAGAAGATCTTACAGGGACCTTTACCAACAAAGCTTCTTGGGAGCGGCCAGCTGCTTCGGATCAAAGAACGTGGAGACCGATTGAAAGAAAATATGGTTCAATTTGAAATCCTTGTACCTTGTGATTTTCAACATTTCAGTTTCAGCATATTGCTATCATGCCTTATAGAGGGGAAATACTTTTCACTGACCTTTAAGATAGTAAATCTACATGTTGAAACTTACAAGGATTATTATAGATAACAAAGCCTTGCAAACTTTTTTGAATAATCTGAATGTGTAGCATTTGGAATATTCTTTCAACCTCGTGAAGTGTACCAGTTTGCCATCTCTTCTCATCTTTCGTTCCCTTCTAAATTAATAGGAAGGTAAATTATGCTTTACCTTGTGCCAGGCTAACAATTATTTGATTCAGAGAAGCTCGTTAAAATAATGGTAAATTACGTTGCATGGATCTGACACGAGAAACCAGATTCCAAGTCTTTCTCAATTTCCTTGATTCTCCGCTTGGACGGTTATTAGCTTAGCGCGTGTTCTATAGAAAGACGGTTGTTCCAATCAAAGAACATTTCACATAAACATCACCACTTCTTCTTTCTTCACTCAAAAGTTGAAGATATTGCTTGCAAAGGATTAATAAAATTTGGAAGCTTTGGCGAGTAGTTGTTCAACCTTAGCTATACCACGCCTTCAAATCCTTTATCCTTTTATTGGTTGAATCAAATTAACCTAATATTCTCGTATCATACTTTTGATCAGGTTCCTTATAAATTCATATTATAAAATAAACAAAGCTCAAAAGGATCGACTATCAAGTCAAAAGATCACACGCCATAAATAATATAATCTATGCCCAAATGGATGACGATAATTTTAGAAACAAAGAACAGTGCTGTGCAAGTAAATGGATGATCCAGAAGTCGTTGTTACTAGTAGGAAAACGAAGATCATGGACAGATGTGAATATTCAGACTTTCTATTCGCCGTTTTTAGTAGAAAACTAGGGACATTTCTATGGAGATGATAGGTGTTTATAATAACTAATAAGCCTATGGTTTCTTTAAATGACATTTTCATTAGCCTATTGAGGTGGAACTTTTATACAATTTGATACCAACTTAGGCTTAATTCTATTTTAAAAATAAGCTTATAAGAAAAAGTTTACTCAAATCCATATAAATTCCAAAAGATCTCTCTCGCAAGCACACAGACGTAAGAAGTATTAATCTTGAAATGCATTAATAAGTATAGATATATTGACGAACCGAACCCTGTTTCACCTCTATAGTTAATTTCTGCAATTCTATCCATCATCTTTGGGGGCTTGGTGAAAAAAATGAAAACGCTCCATGAAGCCTCAAGACTTACTTAATTGCTTATTCCCTAAGTTTCTAACATAATTTTATCAAGTGATTTGGAGGACAAGCATCACTAGTTTTCCTTAATAATAATGAATAAGATATAGTAAAAGAAACAAATTGCAAGCGAGAGCTATAAGTTTGTAAATCGAACATTGCATAAATCAAAATCCTTTGTTCCTGCCAACAGTCTGCACATAAATCTTCGAATAATTGCTTGAAACGTAACTTTTTATTGCACAAATAGTTCTAACATCATTTTTAACTCTCAAACACCTTCTCATCTTAGAGTAAAAAATTTATTATGATTTATATTTTTGTCAATGGATACTGTTTTTAATCTATTTATATTTCCAGTTTTGATCGATTTATATATCCAAAATCAATTTAATATTGATATAAGATTTAATTTCATTCGTTAGTTGCGACAAACCTGTCAAATCGGCTTTACGCTAATCACCATGCAAAGAAGATCTTACATCGTTCATATAAAATCCAGGCCCAATTTTAGGGATTTCCGTTTCTGTATCAACAAACTTAAAACTTTAAGGCCTATAAAGTATATAATAAGAAGGGAGTCCAGCCCATACATCTACAAACCCAGTATTATAAAGTCAAGAAGGTAAATACACCCACAAATCGTAGCCTAGGCCGAAAAATCCACAACCCAAAACAATAGGGTCCACAAAGTAAGCACACCAACAACCAATAGCCCGGTCCATCAATCTACAAATGCTGGACTATAGGTTCAAAACAAAAAAGACCAATACTAGACCAGGACCATTCCGAGAAAACCAAACCTACAGCAATAAATAGAGCAACAAAAAGCAGCCCAGGCTCACATAATCCACACAAACCGAAGTTTGTAGGGGTCATCAAGAAAAATAGAACAACCAATCTCTTCCCCCCCCCCACCCCCCCACCCAAGAAAACCACTCTTTAAAGATAATGCAAAACAAATAAAAGCCCACACCCATAAAATCCACAAACCAAATATTGATATCTCATTTATTTCATCAACTCTAAGAAATTATAGATATTATAATATTGAAGGAATGACAAATACCTATAATTTTCTTTAGTGATAATTACTTTTCTATCTTATATTTTATATTAAAACTTTTTTTTGAAGTTTGAGTATTGTCATAAATATCCTCTTGTTAAGTTAACTTCTTTGACTTTTTATTTCATTCTATATTATAATAACTATTACACCTCTACAAATCCTTCAGAATATTGTGAAAAATATGTCTATTAAGTTAACTTCTTTCATATTTTATTATTTTTTGTGCATAATAACAATAACTTTTATTAAAATATAAAAATTTAAAATATTATTTATAAATTTTTTATTTCTTTAAAATATAAATTTTATTAATTAAATTTTATATATTTTATATAATTTTTATATTTTTATAAAAATTTAGGGCATAATAACAATTACACTGCAAAAAAGATAAGAAATTAACAGAATTAATTTAGTCGAGGATATGTGTCATAATTTTTAAATTTTAGAGAGTTTTTTATCACGAAATATAAAGTAGGAGATATTTTTGATTTAACAAAATCATAGGAGGTATTTATCATTCTATTTAAAAAAAAAATTAATATAATTTATAAATTTTTATTGTCATATTCCGATTTTAGGAAATAGGATATGTGACAATCGTCATGAATTTAAGAAATATATCCTATTAATTATAATACATCTCAAAATACACAAAATATTTTTAAACCTGTTTTTAAAACAAATTCAATAATATCAAAATCCTCATCTATTTAAATGAAAATCAAACATAAACCATAAACTAATTTTAATACAATTGAATATTGAAGTGAAATCATTCCAAATATATTTCTGACCAAATAACACGAAATGCATGAAATAGTTCATATGATATGAATCAAATTTTATTCTCAATGGACCAAATTTATGTATAATTACAACTGAGTCGAGTATTTAAACAATACAATCAAATCTTTTTAGGGATCAATAATGTCTGCTGATTAAAATCCTAACATGAAATATAAGAAGAAAGAGCGGTGAAAATTAGGGAATACTCAGTGAATGAATAAAGAATTAAATAACATATTAAAATCCTTATTTAAAACTAGGTTACTAAACCTCACGTGGTATATAGATATCAATTCTCATCTCAAAGTAAAATTTTTAAGTATTAAATCTTAAAATAAAAGTATAACTCACTTTGTAGTCTATTGAATTTTCATTCTTGGGATAATCTTTATCTCATAGAGTTGCTTCGTGGTATATTAGATTCTCATCTCTAGGAAATTTCTTATCTCATAGAGCTGATAAACATTACTGATGAGTTGATTTCTCTTAAGGTTTTTCAACTTATATTTAACTTATTTTTGAGTTAGTATAAGTGGTTTTAATGAGTTTTGATTGTTTTTGTGTTGTAGGGCTTAAATTATAAAAATTGATAAAAGTGTGCATTAAGAAACTATTTTGCACAGTTTTCGTAAAATGAGCATACCTTATAATGGAATGGTTGAATTTTGATGTTTCAAGAATTTTAGAAAAAAGAATCAATGATATAAAAGTTGCATGAAGAGGTTTAATATATTTAAAGGCTATTAAAGGAGTAAAAAGTAAAGAAAACAATCTTTTCACAGAAGGTCAATGCTATGCAAAAGTGAAAGTAACCTTTGAAGGTTTAGATGTATTTTTAGTATAGTTATTGATATCTAATGAAGAAGGGACCTTCTAGACTTTTGTATTAAATGAATCAATATTTCCATAGAGTACTCATAAGCCTGGTTTAGAGATTGTTTGGGCCTTCAAATCTACCCCGAAAAAATGAAAATCCAGGTTCGCTTTGAAAAAGAGCAGTGTATAGTAAAATAAGTATATCTTGGCGTATAGATATCAAAATTAAGAAATTCAAAGTGCGCTAAAAAGTTAACTTCAAGATGAAAAACTTATACGAAGGAGTAAAATTCATTTGAAAAAGGAAAAGTTATGAAAATTGAGCTTAAAGTTACATCATAGTGTCAGCACAAGGCTGATATGGCTTAAGTTTTCTAATATGTTTAGGATTCCTTTTTGAACCCTAGGGTTTGCAAGATATAAAGGGGGCACATTTTTAACAGAAAAAGGACGTTTTTCTAATGTTTGGACTCTCTTTTGAATATTCTTGAAGAAGACTTTTGGGCATCGTTCCAAAGAGAATATCAAGGTTCAACACAAACGAGATATGAAAGGACTCCATTAGTTTTTCTTTCTCCTCTCTTCCTCTTTTATTTATTAGATTTTTTTTTAATTCGTTGTTAGTATGTTTATTATGAGGAACTAATTTTATTGTTAGGATTAAAGGGGTAGCCTACTTAAGGATATTGATTTATGATTTGAACAATTCTTAAATGAAGTTAATTTTTCCTATCTTTGTGTTTTGATTCGTTTTTCTTGTTATTATTGATGTTCTTGTGATTGATCACCATAAGAG
>JAVXUL010000020.1:9527298-9545023 GCA_035590515.1 Trichilia minutiflora
TTCAAGACTTGAAGACGCAGGTATAGCCATATCGACTCACCCTGTAGAAGTCTTAGTCCACTGGTGATTATTTATATTCTTCTTATATTTATTGAAATTTAAAGTATGACAAACAGATTTGTAATAAATATTTAGATTTTCTTTGGGATGGATTGATCCCCATTTGTTTTATTTGGATGGGTACTTTTGTTTATTTATATGCTTATGAACATTTGAAGTGCCTGTGATTTTGTTATATTCCTTTGAAGTTTGGGTGTAAGGTTAGATTTGTTTGGAAGTGTGATGTGAAATGTTTGTGAAAGCAGAATTTTTATGAATGTCTTACAGGTTTTTATGTTGTATTCTGTGTGATTGAGTACACCCTGGAAGTCTATGACAGTTGTCACAGTGGGACCCACGGGTTAAGGTATGACAAAGTGGGACCAGGACGAGGTACAGTCTGGCTTCTATAAACATGAGATTCTATCTCAATGAAAAGTATGCTCGAGAGAAGGAGGTTTCGTAGCCGTCAGTAAAAAAGAGGTAGAAAATATGTAAGGAAGATGCTATACGAATTGAAGGCTAAGGGGGGAGTTGAGTTGGGAGAGAATCTGATAACTGACAATGTTCGTCCTTCTATATTCACCTCTCCTTTCACTGAAGAAATCCTAGAGCTTCATCTACCCAAAAAGTTCAAAATACCGTAGTTGCTCCCTTACATCAAGAAATCTGATCCCTTCTTACACATAGACATATTTCAAAAAATAATGTTAATCCAGGGATTGACTGACTAGCAGATGAGTCAACCCTTCCTATTAACATTGGAAGGACCAGTCCGACGCTGGTTTAAGAATTTTCCATCAGCCTACATCGATAGTTTCACTCAGTTGATAGCAACCTTTGAAAATAAATTTCAGGGAGCTATGACAACGAGTCGCAATCTGAGTACTCTATTGTCAGTGCGTTAAGAGCTCGGAGAAACCCTAAAAAGTTTTGTAAGGAGATATCATAAGAAAGTCATAGAGTTTGGCACATACCACCACCATCTGGCATTTCAAGGATTGAAGAGGGGTCTAAGGATGGAAAAGGCCTGGTATGCCATCCATCGACGAACAGTGGATTCTTATGAGGCAGCCCAGAGCAAGCTGCTCAATGAAATTGAGATAGAAGGGGAGATGCTCTTAAGGTTAAAGGAAGAGGGTCAAGCCACCCCGGCCAGCAGAGAACAACCCAGTTGCTCAGTGAAAGGAAAAAAAGGGACCGTTATAGGAACTCCGGACGTGACCGAAAAGATGGGGGTCAGGGAAGGCATCTCCGTGAAGCAAGAAGGGATGAGAAGCTCCCCAGATTCCAACAAGCGAAGGATCACCCGAGGAAGGTGGCTCAGGTAGCCACACATAACTTCACGCCCCTTAGAGCCCCTTTGTCTGAAGTGTATGAGGATGTCCAGTATAGAAGATTGCTGGCACCCCAACCCCGAAATATGAAAGTCAAAATGCTTAAGAAAAATAAAGATAGTTTTGTGAATATCACAGGGAGAAGGGTCACATTACGGACCAGTGTGATAACTTGCAAGCCCAAAATGAGGTACTTATCAAAAATAACTACCTCACTCATTATATTGTAGATTACCAGTAGAATAACCTAGGTGCGGGAAGGCACCCCGAGGATGATAGGTCCTCAAGACCTAATCAAGGTATCCTGGTCATCTCAAGAGGACCTACCCTGGCAGGACAGTCGAATAACACGCGTAAGAATTATGCGCACTACTCCCTGTCCAGTCATCCGTCGGATATGCATGTGATGAACATCCGTATTGATGAAACACCAAGGATTGCTATCATCGCTATTTTGTTTACTAACAAGGATAAAGTTGGAGTCCACTGATGCCTTAGCAGTGGCCATGGGGATAGCATCCAAGTAGGTCAGCAGGATTCTGATTGACACAGGAAGTTCAGCGAACATCATCTTCAAGGATACCTTGGACTCCCTGAGCATAGAGGATTTAGAATTATCCCAGGCTGACTCAGCCTTATACGAATTCGAGGACTCTTGTATCATTACCCTAGGATCAGTACAATTGCTTGTGAATATGAGCGATAAGCCCTATCAACGGACTGTCATGGTGCGCTTCCAGATAGTAGATCTAAAGATCCCTTACTCTGTAATCTTGGGGAGACCTTTCCTCCGGAATACCAAAACAGTGAAAAGTGTGTACTCACTGAAGATGAAATTCTGAGCTGGAGATGGGATTGGGATTGTCAGAGGCAATCAAAGGAAAGCAAGATCCTGCTTCACTACCTCAGCCTGAAAAATGTACTGTATCCAGAGAGAACCTTTGGAAATAACTGTCGGGGCGTAAGGGAGATCGACCCCTGAAAACACTGAGATGATCGACGTTCAGGCGGCATCTTTCACCTCTGATGATGTTATGAAAAGAAGCATATCCCGAAGTCCAATTTTAGAACCATTGGAGGTCCTGAAAAGTGTGGCAATCAATGAGCGACAACCTGACCAAATGGTTCGAGTGGGCAGTCAGTTAACTCTTGACCTAAAGCAGGCTGCAATTGCGACCCTAGAGTGAAACAAAGATGTGTTCATTTGGAGCTATGAGGATATATCCGGGATAGATGCAGATGTTATGACCCATTGATTGACTATTAATTTTGCCTATAAGCCAGTCTGGCAGAAGAGGAGAGTCTTCAATACGGAAAGGCAGAAGGCCATCCAGGCGGAGGTCGACAAATTGCTCAAGGTAGTGTTCAATAGAGAAATCAAGTACCTAAACTAGCTGGCAAATGTGGTATTGGTGAAGAAAGCCAAGATTGACCGTGAGAAAGACTTACGCTCACTCACAGCGGCCCTAACTTTTGAGAGCTCATCCCTTGTTATAGTCCAAGACACCAGCTGCAAGTCTACTAGGTTTTACGGACTTAAGAGGTGTATGACATCCGTGGCAGTTAGACTTAACAAAAATGCTGCCATATTAGTCGAAATGTCATGCTGGTCCCCTTCCTACCTTTATATCAAGAAGCTGGTCAGTAATCCACTTTTGCTAAGATAGGGTTTTCAACTAAAGGACCAGATATTTAAGGTAATACCTGTGTCCTCGAAGGTATAAAGTATGGGGCCTTGAGGCGATCATGTCCAATCTTCACTGGCAAGAACCAACGGTCCTTCCAATGTTTGTTGGACGAGGGATTTTTCTTTATCTTTGTCTGGTACCCTTGATGAATTTGTAAATAGTACCACCCCGGGTACTGGCTGACATTCTTCCTGAGCGTATAGAGGTATAGTACCTTATCAGGGGTCGGGGCAGGCCACCCTGTGCTGGCCTTTAGGACGAATAGGCAGCTCAGAATTCTCCAACTGTTCAGAGTGAGCTGGTATGGGGGGATCCCAAAATCTTTGAAGATCTTGACGAAGTAGCTTTGTAGGGAAAGTCAAGCCCTAATTAACAGGTGTTCTTCATTTAGGGTTATCTCTCTAGGGGCCAGCACACTCAGGACCTCATATGCATGTGGCACCCTAATTTGTACGTGATCAGGAATGGCAAACAGCCTCTTGTAGGTGTAGAGATCCGTCTCAGTGATCGTGGAGGGGTACCAGTTGGCCTCTTTCGGGCCCCTCGCCCTCGCCCTCGCCCTCGCCCTCACCTGCTCAAAAGCCCCATGGTATTCCTCTCCCTCCTCATAACCGAGCAGGGGGTCTTGCACAGACAAATGGACAAATGGACAAATAAGGAAATCCATCCGAAGCTCTTGTTGAAATATCAAAGGAGTTAAATTGTAAATTTTACTTAAACTGTCTCTTCAAATATGATGATCTCGCGTTTATCCTCGATTTAATAGATTAAGATTTCTTATTTATAAAAAGAAAAAAGAAAAAAAGAAAGAAGAAGAAGAAGAAGAGTAATAATGGAAGATTTACTTCATTGAAAAATTGAGAGGAAAAGTTAGTTTTGTGCTCTACAAGGATCCGTCCCTGATTTTAAAGTGAATGTCTTCAAACTCGTGTAAGTATGCGTGTAAATTTCTCATGCCTTTCTCTTCGAGTCTTTCCTCCCTTTCTAAATTAACAGGAAGGTAAATTTATTTGCTTTAAGGCAAATAGTATTTTCCCATTTCTAACTAATTAACTTTTAGCCTTGGGCCAGGCTAACAATTTTTTCCATTGCATGGATCTGACAAGAGAAATCAGATTCCAAGTCTTTCTCAATTTCCTTGATTTGCCGCGTGGATGGTTAGCTTAGCGCGTTTTCTATGAAAAGAAGGTTGTTCCAATCAAAGAACATTTCTCATGCGCATCACCATTTCCTGTTTCTTCACTTGAGTCAACAGGTACATACATTATACTCTTCATATTCTTAAAGTTGAAGCGATTAATAAAATTTGGAAGCTTTGAGTAGTTGTCCAACCCTAGCTATACCATTCCTGCAATTATTTATCCTATTATTGGTTGAATCAGTTTGAACTAATATTCTCTTATCATGCTTCTGATCTGATCAGATTCCTTATACATTTATATTGTAAAATAGACAAAACTCACAAGTTCAAAAGGTCACACGTCATAAATAGTATTCTATTCCCAATTGGAGAATGATACGCGTAGAAACAAAGAACAGTACTATACAAGTAAATTGATGATCCAGAAGTCGTCGTTTCAAATGGGAAAACGAAGATCATGGAAAGATGTAAATATTTCAGCATCATTTTTTAACTGTTTCTGGATAGCATTTTGAATGCTTTCACGTATTTAGACTTTCCATGTGCCGTTCTTAGTAGAAAATTAGAGACATTTCCATGGGGTTGATAGGTGTTTACACTGAGCAATTGAGTCCGCTCAGAGGGTTGTCTTCATCTATGTACTTAATAATTAAACATTAATCTATACCAGATTGAACAAACTAAAGGTATACGTTTTAAGTAATTATCTAGTTTCAGGTATGTTAGTATTGTGGAGTTTCTAATTTTGAAAGCGTGTTAAAATTATGTGTTTGATAAATCTCTATTTTTATGAAAGTTGATATTGGATAACTACAAATTCTATTATATGACAGCTATGTATACTTAATTTTTTACTTGGCTCATACAATATGATCTTACGGACATCATGCAACTTATACTACCACTTCAATTTCTTTTGTAGTTGTAGATAATAATTTTTTTCTCTATTATCACCTTGTTTTGAACAGCTGGAGTCTTAATGATTTACTCAACATTTATACATGCAAAGGAATTGATGAGTGGATTAAAGAACAGAAATTTTAGATATTGAAGTGTGCAAGACGCAAGGCGGACCCATTGAAATAATCAAAAGAGGGATTTATTATACCTGTACATGAAACTTGTTTACTAGAATTGATCGAATGTGCTCAAAAATTAATCGATACATAGCATGATTAAGCTTCGGTTCCAAGTTTTCAAGACATATGGAAGAGGAAATGTTAAAACCAAGTGCATTATTATATAAACCGATAATATAGGATATGTAACTAATCCCTTTTTCATATTAAATACATGCAATTGTGATATTCTCAAAGTTTTGCTAGACTGTAATTAGCTAATAAGACATGCTTACGGTTATCTATCAAGGTGAACTACTGAGCCCACAGAGACAGGAAGCCACCAACTACGGTCTCCCATTTCTTCTTGATATTGATGTGAATTGTAAAGCTGTTACTCAACAACTCCACTGTTGTTTCTTAAGGCAAAATTCTAAGTCTCCCCTATAAATACGTACCCAACCATCTCAACTCTCATCATCGCAACTTCTGTCATTCTCTCTTCTTATATACTTCAAGCCCAAGTGTTATTCTATAGACAAAGTCCTGCTTTTGATAGTGAAAGTCAAGAGAGAAACAAAATATAAATGGCTCAGCTTATGAGCTTTCTCTTCGTCTTTTCTCTCCTTGCCTTTGCTCCACCTTGCTTCTGTCACATGGCTAATATTGGCTTCCTCTACCCACAGTTTTATGACCATTCTTGCCCCAAAGCCCAAGAGATAGTGAAGTCCATTGTTGCCAAGGCTGTTGCAAATGAACCGCGCATGGCTGCTTCATTGCTTAGGCTCCATTTCCATGATTGTTTTGTCCAGGTCTGCTACTTTCCAAAACTGTGTTTTTTTCACTTTCCATTTCATATTCTAATTTCAATATTTAACCACGACATGTTGCATCACACAAAAATTTCAGAGTTCAAATGAAACACTGTCGTTATCATGACCGATCTGAGATACTTGAATTCAAATATGTTGTCAACATTTCAGGGCTGTGATGCGTCAATATTATTAGACAGCAGTGTCACTATAATTAGCGAGAAGTTGTCAAATCCTAATCGTAACTCAGCTAGAGGATTTGAAGTCATTGATGAGATCAAATATGCTTTAGAGAAGGAGTGCCCCACCACAGTTTCCTGCGCTGATATCATGGCTCTAGTTGCTAGGGATTCCACTGTTTTAGTGAGTAGTAGAATAAAAGTATTTTGCCTTTGTCATATGATCATACTAGCCTTGCTAAATCTGACCAAGCTTTTATGTACAGACTGGTGGACCAAGCTGGGAAGTTCCACTGGGAAGAAGAGACTCCAGAGGAGCTAGTTTGAGTGGCTCCAACAATAACATTCCTGCTCCAAACAACACTTTCCAAACTATTCTTACTAAGTTCGCATTGCAAGGACTAGACCTTGTTGATCTCGTAGCACTTTCCGGTAAATTAAGTACTGTTAGAATTTCTTAATGTTGTCATAAAGCACACAAGTATGTTCAAGTTTCTACAATTTTGTTAATGCAGGGAGTCATACAATTGGAAATGCTCGCTGCACCAGCTTCAGGCAGAGATTGTATAATCAATCCGGCAATGGGCTACCCGATTATACTCTTGATCCTTCGTATGCTGCCGAGTTGCGAAGACGGTGCCCAAGATCTGGTGGTGACCAGAACTTGTTCTTCCTGGACTTTGCTAGCCCGACCAAGTTTGATAACCATTACTTCAAGAATTTATTAGCTTCAAAAGGCCTGTTAAACTCCGACCAAATTCTCTTTACAAATAATGAAGCATCCATGGAATTGGTGAAGATATATGCAGAGAACAATGAGCTTTTCTTCGAGCATTTTGCTTTGTCCATGATTAAGATGGGTAATATCTCTCCCTTGACGGGTTCTAGGGGTGAAATCAGAAAGAACTGCAGGATGATTAACTCTTAAACAGGTCCTATATAGTCTTCAAGAAAATAAATTATTGTATTTCATGCATTTAGCATTTCCCTGTTTCTGCTCTGCGTTCTTTTCATCCCTATAATTGAAAATTTTCTTTTGTGTAACTGGTCGTAGTTGTTAGCCAGTGTGGAATGGGTTGCTGAAACTCTATTTTATTTTTATGCAAGAACTGCGATCAGAGCATAAAGTTTACTTCATATGAATAAGCTTTCTAGTACCTTATGTAAGAGAACTCATACTTCTTCGAGGAACGGTCTTGAAATGCATTAACAAGTACAGATATACCGATGGACCCTGTTTCACCTCTATAATTAATTTCTGCAATTCTAGCCATTGTCCTTAGGTGCTTGGTAAACAAAATGGAAACATCTCCATGAAGCCTCAAGGCTTGCTTTTTCCACAAGTTTCTAATATAATTTTGTCAAATGATTTGGAGGAGAAGCATCTCTAATTTCCCCTGGTAATAACGAAACTAAAAGCTAATAATTCATATTTATTTTTAAAAAAATGTCAACAATTTAATTTCATTTAAAAACATATGGAAAAATATAAAGCAATAGCCCATGAATCAAACTACAAGAATCGAAATTCCACAGGGTGAGAAATGTAAATACACACAAAATAATAGCCCAGACTAATAAAATTAACGAACTGAAAACTATAGGCCTTTGGGGTTCCAAAAGCAAAAGAGGACCTAAATCTCTTCCCTCGTAGGGTTTATGCAAATTTCGATCTCCCCAAATCACACAATATAAGGCTAGATGAATGCATTCATTTGATGATAAGGATCACCATTTTCTGACCAAATCCGCTGGAAACATGAAGTATTTACGGTTCATTTCCCCCCATGTGTTACGACATTTAATAGTCACTTCTCAAAATTCTAGAAGTACCACCACTAACTCACAGAAACCCCACCTCACTCGGGTTTTATCGCGTGACTATTGCACTCCCTCACAAAAACCCTCTGAAAAGGTCGTCGCAATAGTCGATGAAATCTCAGGACTCGCACTGCTTGAATTGTCGGACCTGACAGAGGTTCTTCGCCAAAAACTGGGAGTGAAAGAGATGCCGGGCATGTTCGTGATGATGCCGGGGATGGGTTTCTCAATGAAGGGCGCCGTCAAAGGCGGAGGTGGTACCGGGAAGGCCGAAGAGAAGGTGGAGAAGACGATTTTTGACTTGAAGCTTGATGAATACGATACTGGGTCTAGGGTTAAGGTCATTAAGGAAGTCAGAGCGTGTACGAATTTGGGGCTGAAAGAGGCTAAGGATTTGGTGGAGAAAGCTCCCACCTTGTTAAAGAAAGGTGTTACAAAAGAGGAGGCGGAGAATATTATTGCTAAAATGAAGGAAGTTGGCGCTAAAGTATCCACGGAGTGAGGTAATACTATGTAATTTAACGTGGTTATAGCTCTGCATAAAACTTAATTTGGTTCGGTGGTTGAAAATTTCATGAAATTATGTATTTGAAGCTGCTTACTGATTTTACTATTTATTTTGTTTATTGCTTGTTTCGAGTATGATATAATCCTTCAGAGGTTGTAAGATGATTAGGTTGTTTTAAACTTTTATCGACTTGATGAGTCAATATATCCCATGTGCTATTGATGGCAACTTTAGAATGATGCTTGCTTATTTTTTTGGAACCTTGAGTATGAACGTAGATTTGGGCCTCAATTTGATGACATATGGAAGCCAGTTTTAAGAACTCTATTATTTCTGTCAGAATTTAGGTGGTAGCATTTCAAATTACATATGAAAGGGCTGATATTAAAGAATAAATGCAACCGTTTTGTGCAGGGAAAGGGGTGATTCTTGTATTGAGAGTGCAGAAATCTTATTTAAACATTTTCTTTATCTTAGTTCTGTTAAGAAATTATTTCCAATAGTTAATGATAAAATTATATTTGGTTAGGGCGAGAAACAAGGAAATAACAAAAAGGAATAGTTCATCAAGTACCTCTGTTGCTCTTGTGAGTGGATTTTGTTTTTTGGACTTCATTTCATTATGCCAAATGACTGAATCTAAATCTAACAGTAAAGAAATAAGGCAAGTACCTTGAAGTTCCGGTTTGACTGTTTTTCTAGGATGGTCATGATGTTGGATAGGGAAACAACAAGGGCTGTTGAAGTTGATAAGTGCAGTAACATGTTGGCTGGTTTTCTATGATGATGGTGTAAAAGAAGCAAACTTCTGTTATTAAAATCAATAAATACCGCTTTTGTTGATGATGAGTGATGGTCAATCTCATTAAAAGATAGGAAGCTATATGGATCCCATTGGTTGGTGTGTTTATGATAGCATATACCTTTAAAAACCTAATTATGTAATGTATAGTATTGTTTTATTGTCAACAACTTAAGTAGTAAATAAAAACCATGGAATCAATGGTGAATACTTACATGGTTCCAGCTGTGGCTAACTGGAAATGTTGTGTGCAATAAGTATTGGAAATTAGAAAACTTGTGATATTATATTTATGACAGTACTAGACGCCCATGTTCTCTTTGGGTTCTGTAGTTTTACCAATGTGTTTGCAGGGAGTGAGATCCTATAAGATAATATGCAACTATGTTATTGAATTCACTAATATATGAGGCAATAATTATTTGCAATGCATGTATCTCTTTAGTTTTCTTATGATGTTATGCATGTGAAAAAGCATTATGCAACGTTATTACCTAATAAAAGTTGGTCTTTTCTTCAGCCCCACTTTGTAGGAGAGAATAATGCAGAACTTGAAGTCGAGACTTTGGAGCACAGCTTGTCAAGTTCAAGAGTACACGATATTGGTGTATCATTCTGGGATTTATCTGGGAGAGGAGGAGATGAATGCAGGTTGCTTCATAATGTAGAATATTCTTTGATAGAGCCGATTAGTGTTTTCGCTCGAGTTAGAAGTGGCATATTTGAGCTCAAGTTGTGTTTTTGTTCTCCTTAAACCTGCCCTACTCAAAATGTTTGATGCTTGCTTACAAACACCTGTAGAAGTGAATTCTGATTAAGGATTCATTTTATAAAGAATCCAATGAATTGACTTGCAGCCGTGGAATGCTCTTGTGTCCACTTACTACTTTGCATCCTGGTCTCTGAATCAAATCGATATTGGATTAACCCAGTTAATCTTTGCAAGCAGGGACTTACTTTTGGTGTCTCTGAAGTTTGTATTTTTGTGAAGTGAAAATTTTCAACACACTCAGAGAACATTGCAAATTGTGACCGTTGATGTGTTAACAATGTATTGTTTTCCAAGTATAACCCAGGACACAGAATTGCTATTACCAATTTGCTACAAAAGAAAATGTTTAAAGACTCATTTTTTTTACCTTAATATTTATTATTGAAAGTTAGTTTCACAATAACTGTAATTTGTAAGTCATTATAAAAAACTTGTTTGTACTTCTAAAAGCTTGTTTGTATGTGTCTTAAAGGGAAATGCATCAACCAACAATTTCAAGTTACATGCGTCCATCAATCTACATCAACTAGGTTACCAAGTCTATTGTGTTAAAACCCTCAATGCTCAATTTCTTCCCCAATTAACAATGCCCATTGGCAACTGTAACAAATTCTTTCCCATTGGTTTTTAGAGCTCTATCATTCACATAACAGATAATCACAAAAAATTAAAAAAAAAATTAGAAAATCAAATCAAAGCCATCATTTCTCAACATATGCCAAATTATTATCCTCTTAATTTTAACAAAATTAGCTACCACACAAGTAAAAAATAAAATCTTAAAATTTATAATAATTTTTTAAAACTAAATTATATCTCATTGAATGCTGATCATATAATATTTTTCTTTATAAAATTTTAATCTTTTAATGAATATTTTACTTTTCATTTCTTATAAAATAACAAAAAAAATTCTTAAATGATATTTTTTCAATGGAATAGTCTAACTAATTTTGGATCTTATTATATAAATAAGAGGCCAAAATATATATTCTGTCTCATATTAATCTCAAAGAGAAAATTTTTTATTTTTAAAATGAGATTTAGGGTGTGTGAAAATATAAAAGGTTAAAAAAAATTCAAATATTAATGAATAGAAAAAATTCATATATTAATTAATCAAATTTATAGAATCACAATAATTTTTTTTTAAAAACATTAACAAGAAAAAAATTTACTATAATTCTGTCTTTCTTTCATCATTAATAAAAAATACATTGAGACATAAAATTTAAATCAATTTAATTTATTCATGAGAAATTATTAATAAAATTGTAATATCTTTTTAAATATACTATTTTTAAAAAAAAATTATCAACTTTTTTAGATATAAGACTATAGTTGTTTGTGTAATTAATTTTATTGATAAATAATAATTTAAGAACTTATATAAAATATATAATTTTATTATTATTATTATCATAATCATTATTATTATTATTATAAAAAATTTCAAAGATATTTTTGTAATTTTTTCTGTCATTCAAGACAAATTCGCATTGTTATTTTTTTGTTGTATAAAAAAATAATTATTTATCCTTTAATTTTTATTTTATGAAACAATTTACTATTAAAATATAAAAAATAAATAAAATTAGCAAGCAATCGTTATTTGATAACTATATTATTTAAAATTTAGGAATAAATTAATTTAATATAAATAGTTAAATATATTATTAAATATTAAATATATCAAATATCAATAACTTAAATCATTAAAAATACAAAAAAAATAATTTTATGTTGCAATAGACTTTATAGATTACCCAATCATAGCTTTAGGTTTTGGACATGGGGAGATGCGTCTGTGGTTTTGAGGTGAGGCATTGGTTAAATACCCGTTATTTATTGAAAAAATAGAAACGGAGGCACGCTATGAAATCATTTTGATTTGTTCACACGCTATTGGTTGGAATCATGTTTATTAAGGGTCAAATTTAACTCTAAAACAATAGACTTAATTTTTTTCAAAAATATTTTTTATTGTCTTAACCTAGAGATTTTGTGATGATAACCTAGCAATTTTAAATGCCAGTGCTTTGGTATAATCGATGGGAGTGTATGCTTGTTGAGCCTATTTCTTAAATTTGGTGGTAATATGGCATTATTTGTGATTTATATTTGGATTTTTTTGGTTCAAGTGTACCTAAAAAATCTACCAATATTCCATATTGTTCTATGCATCATTGCTTGGCTAATATTACTTAATTATGTTCTTACCGTATATGTAACATTGTGCTTCATTTGCTTGATAAAATGTTTTTAATAACCATGATACTTTGCACTTCAGGGTCTGAGGGGGCTTTATGCTGGCTTTTCTCCTGCAGTTCTTGGATCAACTCTTTATTGGGGTTTATATTTCTTCTTGTAAGTGGTGACTAAATACAACCATCTCAACCAGCTTTCAGTTGGTTGCTTTTATTTTCACTTATGTTACCATTCATTTTATTGAATTAAAGATTCTTTTCCCTTCTATTTTGTAGCTACAGCAGAGCCAAATAAAGGTATTCTGAGAATGGGAAGGAGAAGCTTAGCCCTGGTCAACATCTAGCTTCTGCTGCTGAAGCCGGTGCTTTGGTGAGTACTTGAGCTTGCATTGTTATCACTTGGAAGGGGAATTAAGGGGTTCACAAACGTCAAACTGTGGTAAAATTTATAGATTAAATGTCCAGAGGCTGTTTAGAAAGAGAACAGATACAAAATTGAGAAAACGAGAAGAGACATCTGGCTGCACTGTGCAGCATGAGTAGTAATGTGCAAACTGAGTGTAAGTGGCATGTTTGAGGAGTTCTTCTAATCTGCTGATTGAAGTATACTCATTTATGAGGATAGGTGTATCCAGAAATTTGTTGGCATTTGACAGTTGTATTCTTAGTATAATGCTTGTCTTCTTTAGTATCAAATTTGCTTTTACCTAAGATAAATGGGAGCTCTTTTTTCTTTTTTTCTTCCCCATAATTCTTGAGTGTGGTATAACTTGAATCCTACTGATAAGCAGGACCTTGTGGCATTGCCAGGTTTGTTTGTGCACAAATCCTGTTTGGCTTGTAAAGACAAGATTGCAGCTTCAGACACCTCTTCATCAAACCCGATCGTATTCTGGGCTATATGGTCTACTCTGCATCTTACACTGATACCCTATATCCTAACAACGTGCTCTCTGAGATATCCTTTTTCTTATTGAATCATATGCACTTCAAATTACCAGGAAATATTAGTACTCAAGTTAGATGATTATCTGTGTCTCCTGAACTAAGTTTCACTTTTGATTGATGAAAAATTTATCAGAAGCTAGTGCAAAATTTCAGATGCCTTTACAACAGGAGACCTAGGAACTGAATACCAGTTTTTAATGTGTCATCAGATTCTAATGCCTTTGCAAGCATAATGAAAGAGGAAGGATGGAGTGCCCTTTATAGAGGGATTGTCCCTGATCTTTTCCTGGTAAGTTACTGCCTTTTCTCTTCTTCTATTATTCTTATGCTTTCCCTTATGCACGTGTGAAGATGGTGTTGCTACTATATGCACAAGTTTCTGTGCAGTTTTTTTTTCTCTCGTACAGTGTTTATATGTTGTTGTTTCGCTACCTTTTTCATTTTCCATTTTTTTTTAATGCTGTTGAGATCTGGAAGAAATTGCCCCGGGTAAATTAGTGGCCAAGATAGTACATCTCACCAAATTTGCTACTGGTGCTTACTTTTGCATGTTGTCAGTGGTATGCATGATGCAAGCATGAAGGTAGCTTATTTTTTCCATTCTTTGTGGTCTTTACGTGGTGTTTTTATTAGCTAATAGAGTCATATCATGATCTTGGTTCATGACCATCATGTTGTTATCTCATGCACAAATAAAGTGCAGTTCTAGATACTTCACTCATTTATATATAAAAAATTTGTTGTACCTTCATCTGTAATATTTTGAATAAATTAGATTAAATTGAGGGCTAGGATATTATCAGTCCATTCCACAGTTCTTATATTCAACTTAGCTACATGGAAATCCATAGTTGTGGGTTTCTGAATTCATTTATAGATGCAAATGCTAAATGACAGATATCCAAGCCAATGTATGCGTGGATACCGTGATTTTTCTGTTATTGATTTTCACAACCTCATTTTCTGTTGCTTCAGCAGGTTTCCCATGGGGCAATTCAGTTCACAGCATATGAGGAGCTATGTAAAGTTATTGTTGACTTCAAGTCGAAACGAAGGAAACAAAAACTTGATGGTGTCGATAATTTATTGGCAAGTATTGAAAAATTGGGAGAATTAAGCATTGGGAATATTGCTATGTTCCCATTTTAGTTGTTTATTTGCATTTTTTGAGTACAAAAAGCACACACGAGTTATTCTACATTTGTCCATAGTTATAACGAGTTAACGTATTGAAAATATCAAAGTTGGCAGCTTTTCTCTTTAATTACTTTCATGCAAACTTCAAGATTCTGTCATGGGAGTAGGATGTACTGATTTCCTTTTTAGGAGTTATAGTTTTCCTTTCATCCTAAGCTGCTATATTGTTTTTAACAGTCTCTAGCATGTTTGCACAAGATTCAATTGATTATGCTATACTTGGGGGATCTTCTAAGCCGCCGTTTTTTTCACATATCCATTTCAGGTAGGCTTTCATTATGTGCACTTTGTAGATAATGCCCTTTTTTCTTTAATTTCTTTTCTAATAATTTCTGTGGTCGGTGGATTTGTTTATTCAGGTTATTCGAGCTCGATTGCAGGTATGCTTCATGTTGAAAATCTTTCTGTGTATATTTGTGGGGTAAACCACAGCAACCTCCCTTGAAACTAACAGAAGGTTTGCGCATTAAGACTAACCTGCCTTGAAACGAACAGAAGGTTTGCGCATTAATGGCATTGCAGGTGTTTCTATTTAAGTTATCATTTACCTACAAAGAATTCTCCCTGCTTTATCATGTAAAATGATGATAAAAGTTCTATGCTGTAAGCATTTCCCACTCAGCCTCCAAGACTTTGCAATATTGGCAACATCGTCTTTCATGTTTACAGTTTACCAGTTATATGATCTAATAACTTCACAATGAAGTCTCCACATCACAATTGATTAATTTGCATAGAAATCTTTGGTTGTGTCATTGAGTGTGCTGGTTGGAAGCAATAAAGGATCCTATTGCATGTGGCGGTGAATGGTGTTTGGTGGCTTTGATGATTTGGGTGGTGTACGGTGGTGAATGATGGGTGTTAGATTTGAACGATCCAGTTGTGTGTGTGAGTGAATAAGCTGTTCTCAGAGTTGGGATGTTTCTGTTTGGGGTTGGAATTATTGGTTCTTGTTGCAGCTGGGAACTGAACCAAGAAACCAAAAACTATGGAACTCTCACTGCCTTCTGCAACTCTCCAAGAACAGAAAACAATAATAGCAACTCACAGTAAACAAATTCAAGAATCAAAGAAAGAAGAAAGAATGAATAAATGAATGAAAGATAAAAACCGAAAATGAATTCAAGATCTCAAGAACTCAAGAAATTTAAAGGAAAACACTCATCAAGGAATTCTCATTTCACCAAAAAGTTTACACCCTACGTTTGTTATTTTTCTTAACCTCTGTCCATATATTTATATACTAAGCCTCATTCACCTTATCTTATGTGACAACAAAAACAAAATAACAGACTCTTCTAAACTAACTTCCAGCTTGCACCAGCCACTTGCAGCAATTCTCGCCAAATGCTTCTGCAACTTACTTCAGTACCTGCAACTTGCTTCAGCTCCTGCAACTTGCCTCAGTTAGTTTCCAGATTCCTAGCTTTAGCTTTGATTCAGTTTCACAAGCTTTCCATCTCAAGCTGCTGCTTCCTCTAGCCTTTCTTAATTATCCAAAATGCATTTTGAATCATACATTCACAATCTCCACCTTGGTTTCAAATGCATTTTTGTATTTCTTCACCATTTCATCTTCTCAATACTAAAGCTCTCTGAAGTGTGCACTCTCAAGCCTTATCTTCTAACCTGGTTTCTTTCCTAACCAGTATACACGTTAACACTGTTACTGACTTCAAGTCTTCTTCCTTCCTTCCAGCAGCAGCACTTTCTCCTCGAGTTATAACTCTTCCAGTTGAATACAATTCAGAAACCTTCTGAATTTCTCAACTGACACTGTCTTTGTTAAGGTATATGCAAGGTTCCTTTCTGTGTGAACTTTCTGCAACTCACACACACCTTCAGAGATCACATCCCTTACAAAATGAAGCTTGACATCTATGTGTTTTGACCTCTCATGAAACACATTATGCTTAACTAACTGCAGTGCACTCTGACTGTCACATAAGAGTACAACCTTCTGCTGCTCTGCACTTATTTCTTCCATAATGCCTTTCAACCAAGTGGCTTCTTTTATGGCCTCAGTTACAGCCATATATTCAGCCTCTGTAGTTGATAAAGCAACTACATGCTGTAAAGATGTTCTCCAACTCACAATAGATTTATCCAAGGCAAACACATACCCTGTGACAGACCTTCTCTTGTCCAAATCAGATGCATAATCTGCATCCACAAAACCAATGACGTTTCCTGTAATTCCCAAGCCTCCACCATACCTCAGCTTCAAGTTTAGACTTTCTTTTACATACCTAAGTATCCACTTTACAGCTTGCCAATGGTGTTTCCCTGGATTGCTCATAAATCTACTCACTACACTCAATGCATGAGTCAAGTCAGGTCAAGTGCAGACCATGGTGTACATCAAACTTCCTACTGTACTTGTATAGGGTACTGAACTCATCTCTTGTCTTTCTTCTTCAGCTTAGCTCCCTGATCTTTTGATAATTTGAAATGAGGAGCTAAAGGAATATTAATAGCCTTTGCTCCTGACATTCCAAACTTATTTAGAAGCTTCACCATGTAATGACTTTGAGACATCAAGATGGTCTTCTGTTTCCTGTCCCTCTCAAGTTCAATGCCTAAAATCCTCTTGACTGGACCTAAGTCCTTCATTTCAAATTCAGTTTTCAGCAGATCCTTTAGTTCATCCAACTTCCTTCTACTTTTACTTGCTACTAATATGTCATCAACATATAGCAGCAAGTATATTTTTTCTGCAGGCCTTTCTCCTTTGTAGTACACACAGCTGTCAAATGAGCTTCTTTGAAATCCTCCATTGTGTATGAACTCATCAAACCTCAAGTTCCATTGTCTTAGGGATTGTTTGAGTCCGTGACTTCATCAGCAAGCATACATTATCAGCTTTCTGTTTATCCTTAAAAGTTTCAGGCTGAGTCATGTATATTTCCTCATCGAGCACACCATGCAAGAAAGTTGTCTTCACATCTAACTGGTCCAATTTCAGGTCCTGATCAGCAACACATGCCAGCAGCAATCTTATTGAAGTGTGCCTTACCACAGGGGAGAAGATTTCTGTGCAATCAAGGCCCTCCCTTTGTGTGAAGCCCTTTGCCACCAACTTTGCTTTGTATTTGACTTTATCAGCTCCTGTTCCATCCTCCTTCTTTTAAATATCCATTTGCAGCCCACTATCTTTCTGTCAGATGGTTTAGGAACCAGATTCCAGGTTTTATTTTTGGCTAAGGACTTCATTTC
>JAVXUL010000020.1:9545123-9557807 GCA_035590515.1 Trichilia minutiflora
TTGGGCTCTGAGAGACCCATGTAGACTCAGGATGATGCCTCTCACGGGTGAGGGAAGTCATGCATGCATCCCTGCCTCCCACTTTCTTCAGGTGGGGCTCATCAACGGCCTAACTCTTTCCTTTTTTCACAGCTGTATATTTTTTAGTCCTGGATTTTCTTCTCGCCCCTTGGTCATTTCTCACCATGGCTTCTGGTCGAGGAATACTGTTCTCTACAGTTTCATCTGGTACCTTTGTACCTTCGTCTATCACCTTCGTACCTAGCATGCTTAGCTGCATTATTTTCTTCATCTCTGCTATGTCTTTGATCAGCATCTTTATTTGCTGATCCTTCTCTGTATGTCGTCGTTCACTGTCTTGGAGTAACTGTAGTACATGGGTCATCTCATCCGTCCCTCTTGACTGGGGTAACTTTCGTGCATGACCCTCACCAGCATTAAACCGAGAGCTCTTGTGCTTCGGAATTTCATGCAAGGTGTTGTCCACTCCATCTATTATAGTGGTACCATCAATGAAGTCTCCATCTGTGTTTCTCCATTCTGATACATGCCTCCTAGTTGAATAGCCTCTAGTGTTCGTCATCTTCACTAGAGTTGATTATTCTTTGGCTTTTTGTTCAAGATTTCCCATATACGGTGCCAAATGTTGATGCGAGAAGTTGTGATCGTCTTCAACCTCAAGCATCAGCTAATCTTCTTCCCCGACCTCCTGTTCTGTGACTGCAAGACAAAGGAATTCTCAGGGGTAAAACCGATTTTCCGACGAAAACCCTTCGATGCTTAAGTCAGTGAGGGTTTTATTTGTGTGTGAAGTGAAGAAAAGAAGACGAAATCAGAGGAAAAAAGTTTCAAAGAATATTTCCTGTGTGTCTGAGTTCTTCTCTCTCTACTGTGTAGTGTGAGAATCAATGCCAAAAGTGTAGAATATTCTCTAAATATTGAAAACGTACCTCCCATTATTCCTGGATTCAGTTATATTAGAATTATGAAATTTCGTACCTTATGGACACGTGTCGTCGTACAGTTGATGTGTCTAAAAAGCCTGTAGCAGAAATCACGGGGTATGAATATCGTAGTAATGTTCTCTACCACGTAGAGCCCAAGGCCCCGAGCACATATACAACGAGGCGGAACCTCCAAAATCCCTGAGACCTGAGCGTTGATTCCCTGAAACACGAGCACTTATCTCTCCCGAGACATGAGCATCAACATTCTCTGAGGCTCCGAATCCCAACGTGCTTTCTGAAAATGTGTTAGGGCTTTATTGACATCATATAATAGTGTCGTAAATGACGTCTATGTCCCAGGTATCCCGAGGCTCCGAGGTCATGTACAATATTATGACTAGATCCTTCGACGCAGGGTCTTAGATAACTGTTCCTAATGATGGATAACCTAAAAGAACTTTTCTGATCAGTGGCCTCGGATGGATTACCCGAGACGATTCTATCATTGTAAGTGCTGCAGAGGGAGGTCTGTAGTATTTGAAGATACACGGATGGAAATTATGCTCATAGATGGACCTGAGTCTTTGGATTGGGTCTTAATAAAAATACTCAAATAATATTTAATATTTAATATTTTTATCCTTTATAATTTAAAATCTACAACACTATAGTATTAAACATTCTCTAATTTTTGTAAATTTACTTAAAATTTAAAATGAGATTTGCTTCATTATATCATAATACCATCTACTATAGTATTAAACACTCTCTAAGTTTTGTAAATTTACTTAAAATTTAAAATGAGATTTGCTTCATTATATCATAATACCATCCATCATTGCATTATATAATCATAAATTATTGAATTGAATTGACTAACTTACATAAGGTAAGTTAGGTTTCCAAATTTCTAAATTTTATGTTAAATATATGGACCTGGTTATATAGGTTGTCGCAAATACCATAGTCAATATAGTGCCAAGGTATTACCTAAAAGTTAAAAATATGTTAAACAAAAATTAAATCAAAAGTAATTTTATTAAAATTATTATTAAAATTTTTTTAAATTTTAAATCTTAAAATATAGTGTATAAGATTAAAATTTATATGGATCGACCTCATTTAAAATAAATGAATAAAATAACACATGAACTAACGAAATACAAAGATGATAACCACTAATTAGTTCATTTTAAATAAGATAAATCCATGTACCTTTTTCTCCTACATAAAATATAAGTATAATCATTGAAACTAATTTAATATAACAATACATTTATATACCGTACTCAATCTTTGAATATTTATACGAGACATGAAAAGTGATGCATATCAATCCATCTATAGTCACATCATACACTTTATATAATTGAATTTTAATATTTTTATAATATCAGGTATCTTTTGTCATATACTTAATCCAGTCAAATATATTTATAGGAGTAATAATTCTCTGGGAATGCTTTGTTCCTTCTGGGAAGATGGTTAAATCTCTCTGCATTTTGTTCCTTTCTCAAATCTCTGAACTTATGAAGCGTGGTGTTTGTATTGAACCAATTCGATGCATATCAAACACGTAAAGTTGGAAATTTTAATGGCATGTATGTTGCGTTTCTCAAAATACTATATTAAAAAATAGAACTTTAATCAGTTGGGTTAGGTCATCCTTTTAAGTCTTTATTGTTAATATAAATATAGCCGAAAAGGAATGTTTCAAATTTATCTGAGATCATTTTATTTACCTTGAACGTTGCGACTGTTAATGCATATAAAATGTGATACTTTTTTTATTGAAGTTGTTGATGATAGCTGTTGTAAGACTGTTGAATATACGTAGAGACATTCAAATCTTTGTGATAGAATATATTACTAGAGAATTTGAAGAATTGCATAATTTTCTCTCTCAGTAGAAATAATGACTTTCATTTGGACACAATCTTTAATGAACAATTATGTCTTATGTATGCATCTCATATAACCATTACAACCCTCTGTGTGTCCTTTCCTGTGTCCTTTGATCATTGATCCAACATCTTTGTGTGTCTAGAATGCTTTGACTACTTGTAAGGGATGTAAGAATTTTGAATTGTTGCTTGCCTATGCCTGATTGTGTTTACTCTTGCTCCTTATACATAAATTATGAGTTTATTGAGTAGTTCAATCAAACCAATTTGCCCAAGACTTTCTGAGTTCCCACTCGGAGCACCTATAAACCTTCATGGTTGTATTATGTATAGGTGAGGGAAATAAATGAAGCTTCGTGGGTCTTTGGGGCCCATTGTCTGTTTTTGTAACCTTCGGCATTGTTATTTGGTTTTGGTCCAATAGTCAAACAATACCAGGTCAAATTTATCCCTCAAAAATTAAAATAAGTCATTGACACCACGGCACCAACCACCTCTTGCCACCATGGTATTATTGGTGGTTGGGGAGTCGGACTTTGATCCGAGAGTCCTGGCTTTGAGTTTCTACATGAATTCTTTTCCACTCCTTTTGAGTGTGGTTAGGCATACCCATTCTATGGATATGATTTAAACATAGGAAACTGCGTACTCTAGGGTGTGGTTAAGCGTACTGACCCTTTAGGTATAAAAGAAACTGCATACTCTTTTTACTTGAAAATAAAAGCTGTAGCATGATGCTTTGCTTGATACAGAGAAACTTAAACATAGGATACCGCCTACTCTGTTTATTTGAAAATAAGATATGTACGATGATGCTTTGCTTATGATGTGATACAGAGAAACCTCCAAGCGATAGTAAGCCATGATGATATATCCACCTAGGAGTTCATAATATATGTTCTACAAATATATAAGAATAAGGAAAAAAGAAAGTGATTTCTAAAGAAACCAATTAAATTGTTAAACATGGAACACCTAAAATTACCAAATCAAGTATGATCCCTTGCAGTATGAAAATAGAGGATGAACAAAAATGACCTGTCCACAACGATATTTCTTGGTTTGAAATGCAGACACAAAACTACGATTAAATTTGTTAAGTTTCTGCAGTTTCCTTCTAAAAACAGGGAGAATCAGAATACCACTACACAAACATTCATTTTCAGAAGACATTTGCAAGTGAAAGAGAAATTAATGAAAGTCACAAACATACTTGATAATATAAGCGAAGTAGGAAGATCAATCTTGGCCAAAGTTTGACTCAACAGAAATTGCAACAATCCTGTGAAGTTCGATCTGAATTACAGCTGGTATTGTTTTTCCTTTCACTTAGTTATATAATTTGAAAAAGAAAAGGAATGATGCTCATTCACTTTGTCATTGTTATTCATTTTCAACTATATTATAAAAGATAGGGAACACAGAAAACTGATTCTTATTAAAAAAAAATCCTCTAATTTCCTGAAACCTTGTGGAGGAAGGAAAGGATTTCCTCTGAGACCTCTTGAGCTTTTTCTTCATGGATAAAATGGTGACCATCTAGAATAACGACTTCAAGGTTAGGAACAAACCTCTTGAAAACATCTCCCGTGACATATTCCCTTGTTCCATATTCAAAATTTATATCTTTGTCACCCACTATAAATTTTGCTGGAATGGTAACTTTGGCTCCGCTCCATGCTGCAAGAAATTCCCAGTTCCTGCAATTTATCATTTCACAAGATAACAAATGAACAGCGTTACAATTTGCAAAGATATGTAAAACAAAATCAGATTTTCACATAAATTAGGATTTACTACCCTGCTTGCACTGCTTACAAATGTTAGTTATCATGCCTAAAATTTATAACTTATTGATAAAGCAATAGCAAAAGTCGGATATAACTTTTTTTCGAGTATATTTGGCTTACAAATCCATAGCACGGTAGTAGTTAAAAGCGCCAGTGAAGCCAGATTCTTGAAACTTGTCAGCATAGACCTGGAGTTCTCCTTCAGTTATCCATGGGGGAAGAATTGATGGAGTCTCCAAATAATCGATGATCTCCATACCCAGAGGAGCTATCAGATTCTCAGTCTTTGTTATCAGCAAGAACTTCTTCATGACTGTCAAGTAATCATACCTAGCAAAGGCCTTCTCTGCTCTTCCTGGTTCCTACACAGGCCATCGCACATAATATACCGATAACAGTGAAAAATATATGTATATGCATTCCTACATGTTTGAAGACAAACAAGTAGACATTACCTGGAATTGGCAGATGTAGAAATCATCTCCAAACACTCTTCTACAAGATTCAATAGATTTAAAGTTTGGATCTCTTTGATATAATGGAACACAAAGGCTAACAAATCCCTTGACCCTATCAGGCCTGAAAGTACTTAGACACCAACCGATAACAGCGCCCCAGTCATGTCCCACCACAAAGGCCTTCTCTTATAATGCATATTATATCATCAAATAGAAATAAGCCAAATTAATTCATACAGATAGGACATAAATATCAATATTTTAGTTTGAGGGAAACAGAGAGGAGAATATGACCTGTTCTTCACCAAAATGATCAAGAAGGCCAATTATGTCACCGACAAGATGAAGAATAGTGTATGAGCTTGAACTTAAAGGAGAGTCTGAATCACCATAACCCCTTAAATCAGGAGCAACAACATGATAACCTTGGTTGGCCAAGAAGGGAATCTGGTGGCGCCATGAATACCAAAACTCTGGAAACCCATGTAGCAGAACAACAAGAGGACCCGTCCCTTGTTCTGCTACATGTATCCATATACCATTTGTTTTAATTCTTTGGAAATTGACACCACTCATCATGTTCCTAGCTTTTCTCTGTCTTGCTAGCAGAAGCAATTCGAAGGTATGCCTGCCATAAACGGTGATTTTGAATTTTTAATGTGTCATTTAGTTGGTGGAGAGGTTGGGGAATCCAAAGTCAAAGAAATAACTTTATAAATCAAAACAACAGTCAAAGATGATTTCAATTTTCAATTATTACGTTTTTCTTCCAAACTAAACTCAAACGAAAATGCAATTTTGACATTTCAGATCCATAGTGTCAACCACAGCTATTGTTTTCCATTTGTCCAAAGGTTGAAAATCAAAGCATGTTCATTCTCATACATGTAGCATGTGTCTATGACTTTCAACTTAAAATAAACCCGTACCATACGGTGTTTAAGCTGTTTGTATTGTAATCTAAGAGCTGTACTAAAGTCCGCTGTGCGATGCAGATCTTCAAATGAGTTGTATTCACCTTACTGAGTTGTTACTATTAGCTGTAAAATTGGCAGGGCTATAGTACAACTACGGTAGGAAAGACTTAACTGTTTGTAATTTTGCTACAGTGAAGCGAGAAGATCAGTCTAATGTCTAGAGATAACCGGTTGAATCATATAGCTGTTATACTGTAGTATACGGAAGTCCAGTTTGGCTTGGTTTGAATTAGGCAAAAAATGGAAAACCAATGTCTCAATTTTTACAATGAGAAAATGCCATTCAATTTTTATTTTGTTAAAAATTAGGCATAGGCCGAAGAAAAAAATTATAAATATTTTAAAAAATAAAGATATATGACACTTTCTTTAATATAATTTCTCAAAATAATATATAAATGAAATAAGTAAATAAATCAAACAAAACCTATTAAAAAACAAGGATGGTAACATTTAATAGTCTGCGTGTTTGTTTGTCAACTGAGTTGAAATTTGGAATATTATTTTAAAATAAAAATGAAATAATAATCGATAAATAGGGTTCAATTTTTTAATATAAATTTAAAATGTTTCATTGGTTAATTTTAACAGAAAATAGCCCATTTTCTCTTCTCCGATTCATACACTGATTTATTGAAGCTTAGATAGTCGATTTCTTCATAGTTTTCACAAAGTTTCATTAAGCTTGATTCATTTTGTGAAGTTGATTGTTAACTCTGTATGGTTAAATATACCCCTTTTGTCCAAGTGCCATGGTAAACCGTCCCCAGGATTGCAGGGAGAGGATGTTGACGATTGCCTTTGCATCTTTACCCAGAAAGTGCGAGAAATAACTTCCTCATTCCAATTGCCGTTCTCTGTTTTTAGGTCAGCCACCACCATAGCATTCTTAGGAAATGTTTTTGTAGATAATGGCTTAAACATGCAAGGTCGAGGAATCTTCGTAGAATTAGATCTGCAATTGCTTCCCGTCTCCTATTCGTTATCTTGCACCAACGCCATTATGGTCCTACCCCATAGCAGACAATGCCATGTGTACAAGGGATTACTTAAGTTCACTCTCCATGAAAGTTGAATTTGGAAAGTAGCGATTTTTCAGGACATTCACTATAAGTTAGCCAGGATTTGTAATTATCTTCCAGCATTATTTGACCACAAGCGAAGCGCTTGACATGTCCCTAAATCCCATTCCTCCTAGTTTTTTTTAGCACACTAAGGGACAACCGACAACTCACTGGCTCGATGGATTTTCTTCTTGTTCTTAACAATTCCCCCATCAGTATTCAACTGGCGAGCTCTAAAAGTCCCCACAAAGCCACATTAGAATCCTTAAAACACTTATATATGAGCATAAATACTTCAACTATATAGTATGTTTCATAGGACATTTAATCTCACTTGTATTGACAAGTGCGTAATCATGCAGCTTTACGCTTACCTCTATGGTAGCGTGGCTATGCTGTCATATACAATGCTTTACATCATTTTAGTAGCAATTCATATTTTCTTAAATTTCAAGGTGATGCATCATAAGGCCGCTGCCTGTTAGTAGTGTTTCAGAGTTTTATCATTACAGCATCTCTCTGTGTATTCTTGTTGTGTTACGCTGCCACCGTAACATGGCATACACATCTGTGAACCATACACTGTTCTGTACCATTAACATTGAGAGCCGTTCCATACAGTTTTGCATAACTCTAGCCTCATATCTTTACCATTGACATTGAGAGCTACACCATACACATGTTGTAAGGTAGAATGACTTGCAGGTTTGACACTAACAAAGCAACGCTAATTATCAACACAACACATGTTTTCCAGGGTAGAAAAAGGAATGAAAAAAAATGAGACAGAGAGGCAACGTCGCTGTGCATTTAACGTGGGTTGAAACAAGGGCCGATTGCGGAAGCTAATAGCAAACAGTGGGTTACTGCTTACTGCACAACAAGCACCACTTCAGCAGCAATAGCAAAAAACACATGTGAAAGCAGCGTGCCAAAATATTTTCTTAGTCTCTATTCGTTTACTTTAAAAGAAAGGAAAAAAAGTACTGCATATCTTGATTATAGCAAATGCTACTAGTAACTAAGATGAGAAATCAGTAATTCACCATGCTGCCAAATTATAAGCAGCAACTTACAATGTCATGTCGTCATGAGAATAATTACAGTAGGATTTATGGGTTTTAGTCTTACAATGCACCAAGTATCTTTCAGCTGGGTTAACCACCAAGACCTGAGGAAGTTGGATCCTTTCACATCAGTAAAAACAGAAAATAGTTTCCCTTCACAAACACCAGGCATTTCCATTTACAGGAGTTAATTTAAGTATGGTGCCTAAGATAGCATTTTCAATACACGCTTCTTTACTCCATGCTTTCATTTTCCTTTAAAATAGGAAGCTACCTACTCTAATTATTTAAACCAACTGATATGAAAGGATGCTTTGCTCGTTACACTTTATCGTCATGGAACCACCACCTGGTCTCCTTTGGAGATCGACCGTTTCTACAGTTCTTCACATAGCGATCATTATCTTCAGGGCGTTGCTGCAGGCCAGATCAATATGAATCAAACTCACAGCAGAAAAATATTCTTCAAACAAAGAAAGATACTTAGATTTCCATCCTCTCAAATTTCAATGAATCATATGATTCAAAATCATATATTAAAACAAACAGTCACTGCTCAGTTTGAATCATTCCACCAAATGATGAGTAGAGCCCAAGATAGTACACATCATGAAACATAAGCAAAAGTGATATTACAACCGAAGGGAATGGGCAAAACATTCAAGTGAAAATGAAATCAAACCTTCACGGTGGAGCTTGATAGCATGGAGAGAATGCTGATACAAATGGAACTAACAGTCATGGCCGGGGACCATGAATCGTACAGTATATCTACAAAATAAAGTGTAACAATTACATATGTATTCATTCCCATTTTTTATGCAAACATATTGAAGTATGCCCATACTAAGACAATGTGAGAAGGTAAAATGCTTCATATAGAAGAAATGAGAGTTTTCAGAAAACCCCGTATAAAATTAGCTCAGACAAGAAATTAATAAACAAAAAGCTGTATTCCTATCTTTGTTAATGTTTTGATGCATGTGGGGGCTTGTCATATCATAGCATGAACAATCATCATGTACAAACTTGAAGAAGACAACCTTTATCAATTATCCACATCAAGTCAGTAAACAAATTTCCCAGAGCTCACTAACCAAACAAAACTTTAGCAAAAACAAGTGTTAGTTTGTTCGACTGAGAGTATAATTATGCACATTTCATTAAAATTTAAAGTAAAAGTTTTACTTCTCATATCCTATATTGGATGGCGAGCAATCAGTACTTAGGTTATTTGTTGGAAGGAATGACAGAAACCTCATGGTGTAATGTAATAACATAATATGAATAAGAAATATCTTTCAAATAATGCAAAACAGTCAAATAATGCAAATCATTTGCTAACAACATCGTTTTCAATAAATGAGTGAACCGAATTCATGCATAGGCAAAGAAACAAATAAGTTTATGACGTAAATGAGAGTGCACGAATATGATATAATATGAAGAAACCTCCATTAACTTGCGGGCATGATGATATTTTAATCTGGGATATCAAAATACAGCAAATGTAGATATATCTTACAAGTTTACAATAATGGTTAAAAACAGGAGATATTTATATATACCAGACCAATAGCTAACATGGAACTCATCAAATTACCTAAGCAAATATGACCATTGCTGTAAATATGAGGATGAAGAGGAGCTGGATGAAGAAAAATAACCTGTCAAACCCATCAGTGGATATGAAAATAAAAAATTATACCTCCAATAGCATATAGAAAAATAAAATATAATGAACGTTAAAAAAAATTAGCAGATTGATAACTTTTGGTAAACCTGAGGTGCTTCCATGGGGTAATGCTCAGGAAAATCAACCTGAAGTTGGTAGGTTTCATTAGCGTAAAGAGTCCCTGAAGCTCCATTAACTTCAATTATCCACCTTTACAATTAAACGACTTTAATATTATCAAATTAAAGTTTGCAAAATAATAATAAAACAAAACAATCAGTATTTCAAAACCCAAAAATAAAAATAGAAACGGATGAAGGATAATCAAACGAAACTGTAATTGCTGAACCCACGCAGTTAAGTCCATCATTTCTGAGAGAGACAATGAAACCCCACCCAGAAACATTATGACAAGCAAGATCCTAAATATATGTATTTCCATCCATCAAAGGAATCTTAAAGGAAAAAGAAGGAAGGATAGAGCGACAGAAAGGTACCTCTGGAGATTATCGGTGACCTTATGTTTGAAACCAGCAGGAGGGTTGACCTGCCACTCCACTAGCTCTTTCTGAAGGCGATTGCAAGCAATCTTACTCAGAGCCTACAACATCCAAGATTACAAAAAGGAAAAAAAAAATCAAATATCAAAACAACAAAACATATTAGCCATCATATCATAATAATAGTAATTCTAAAAAATATAGATTATTTGATTTTTTAAAATTAATTAATTTATATATAGTTTTTAATATTGTGGAGGTTGTATAACCTTGCGATCGGCGGTGGAGGAGCTAGTCATAGTTCGTATCTGAAAATGTTAATAAAATTAAAAATGGAAATGAAGGAGGACAACAACAAGGTTTAGTAAAAGATGGGTTTGGGTTGGACTGGGTAGGACCAAAAGACAAATTAGAAGGAGACCCTGCGATGGTTGATGTTCCCCAACCCCAGTCGAGACAATATCCGTTTCATATTGTTTCTATTGGGCATCCAGTTGCTTCTTTCTGCTGTCAAAGGAGATTTTTTTATGCTGAGAAACGAATTCTACCCATAAACTACGTCGTTTGGATTCTCTTTTATTTTCCACCACTAGTTTATGTTTCGTTTTTGGAGAAAGAAAAATAGACATAAATAGATGGCGTGGGCAATTCAAAGCAGATAAAATCCGAATCTTCTATTCTTAATATTTTAATAAAGGAGTTTAAATATGGGACTCGCTAAATTTCATGTATTTTATTCACTGGCAAAGGTTACTAGTGAATAAGGTTCAGATCCTCAACTGGTACTACCAAGACAATAGAAATGACAAATGAAAGAAAAGGTAAAATTAGCATATATACCATTTAGCTTGGAAACTTAAAATTGTCCAATACTGAAAAAGAAATCTGGAACAATTTTAATGCAGACTATGAGATTTGCTTCAAATTTAACTGCAGATCAAAAAATGTAAACAGAACATGATTAGAAGTCTTGAATATTAATGGAAGCTAACATATCAAAAGTATCACACTTGGATAGGATTAGTAAACTATTTGATGAAAGCTGTTCCACTAAACACAACATGATACATCATCTTGATTGTACATTTCTCACTTATTCTTGGTTTCATTCAACTCCCACTCGAAAATCTAACGTTCTACCCTTCTTTACCCAAAGAACTTGGCCAGATTGGCACACCCCTTCATGGACATGGACCCCTTTCCTATTTTTTGAGTCCCAAGTTTAATCCTAGCCCCATTTTCTTTTTCATTCAGATTAAGCCCATGCCATCTTCCCCACATGCATGCTCGATACTTAGCAATAAAGGACCATTCTTCAGGAAGAGCATGGTACATGAACTGTTGAGCCCATTAGTTGAACCTATCCAAACAGATTCTTTGCCTTAGGATTTGGTTCAGAGCAACAATAATTGGTCTCCCAAATAGAACAACAAAACGACATAAAATGGGAAGAGCTAAAGAAAAGCACTCACTGTTTCAGGTGATTCGCCGTAAAATATCTTATTAGCTTTCATCAATCCCAGACGATGTTCTGCACTATGCTCCCACGGCGCTTGGGTGTCCATTCATAGACATATGGTTCAATTTGTACTATTTCTCCAAAAAAAAAAAAAATGGTTCAATTTGTACTAAAATCTGCAATGTTACATATCCAGGAAAATATAATAATCACAACAATAACAAAAATAAATAAGAGGAATATAACCAAATCTTTGAGATAGGCCACTGAAAATTACCAGATCGTCATAATGAAGAGCTGAAATATTAAGATGTAAATTACCATCTCCAAGGTGACCATAACCTATTACTCTGGCTGTCTCACCTAAAATTTTAAGTTATAGACTGCATACAATTGAGTAAATTATACATAAAATAAATGGTAAGGTTTTCCGATAATACATGCAACATGCAAAATATCAACAGGTAATGGTCAACAACCTAGAGGCAAATGCAATGTTGTTTCTACATCTCATCTATTTGAATGGAAACTGTATTAGTCCCAGAAAGATCCGCTAGTTCACATCCAATTCTTACAACAAGCTTGTCTTCAAATCATAACAAAAAGGAGAACAAGATTTAAATGTATAATTAAATAGAATTATAAGCTTGCTTACCAAGTCTTTAGTTGCTTCCTCAACAAGATCATACATCTTTTCAACAGGTAATGACAAATCATATGTGTAAACAGCCCTTGCTTTCATCAATGCTTCTGGTACACCTTGAAATCAACAATTTAAAATATCAAGATGTTGACATGAGTCATGATTGTAAATAATTAGAATTAATTAATTTAGAAACTATA
>JAVXUL010000020.1:9557907-9575618 GCA_035590515.1 Trichilia minutiflora
GGGCTGGCCCGTTTAACCCGGTAACCCGACGGGTTGGGTTAGGGTTGAGAATATCAACCCGTTTATTAAACGGGCCAACCCGACCCAGCCCGCTTAAATACTTAGCCCGAAACGGCCCGGACCGATTAAGCCCGGCCCGGCCCATTTAACAGCTCTAATAGATGGTGTGAGTGATTCAAATGAACGATTAATAACTGCTCTATCAACGATATTATCATTAGTTACTCGATGTTAGGACATACGAGAAATGGAACTTTCAAGTTTAAATGGAAATTGAATTTGATATCTTCAAGTCCTTTTTAATGTTGGATGGTTAAAAAAATTTACATGAGCAAAATTAGATATTGGATTTTGCTCAACTTAGCACTGTCGTCGTGTGGTTTCTTTTTCTCTTTCCCTGCTTTTTTCTTCTTTATATAACACACACGTGATATGCCAGATTTTTACTTTTTTACATATTACTTTTTGTTTTTCTATTACTAAATATTAAATATTACCATTAGTACGCCAATACATTAGCCAAGGCAGAAAGTAAAAGGGGTCGATTTCATGTGACTTGATGAAACAAGTGGTTTCTAATGACCAAGTTAAATGGACCTCCTGCGGCCACCACGGGCTGGCTCAAAATTCAACGTTCAACATTTATCTGACCATTCACCTATTGTCTCCTTTTGATCACTTTAGTCAATAAATTAGAATACATATTTTTGTTTCTAAAAATTATATTTCTGTTCTTCTCTCAAAAGCAAACATTTGCTTTCGTAGAATGAACCAATAAAAAGGAAAAACAAATCTTTTGAAGAGCCGATTGAATCAAACATAGAAAGGTAACATGCATATCAGAATAGAAATATTACGGATACTCTTTATCTATCCATAATAATTACGAGGTTAATAATTAGTTTAATGATTATATTAGTGGGGGAGGAATTGAACACATTGGCTACCAACGTATTAATAGTCAATAGTGATAATAACGGGGCAAGGGAAAGTAACTTCTCCATAACTCCTATTCTTACCTTGAATTCTACTATTATTTTATCTGGGCTGTTTTCTTTATTTATTAGGATTATTTTATACATTCTTCTATCTATGTCCTAACATCAAGAACCAATAAGATAAGGCAAGAATTTGACACCCTTACTTTTACCCACCCGTCGAGGCAGGAAATGCTCCCTCTTTTGACTTGCTCTCCAAGTTTGTTCTCCGTTTCAAAAGGTTTTGGCTGAGAAAAATTTGAGATTAGCATATTCTAGTCTTGATTAATGGGAATGTTCCCCTACAAGTTGTCTATTAAAGAATCATCAAAAGTTGGTATGGAAATGGAAGATGAAAATGCAAAGCAACAAAAGGAAGATAAAACGTTGACAAATAAGGATCCAATAATATTCGAGGAACACATTTTGGACATTTAGGGATGGATATATTCCTTTAAGATTGCTTTTACATTTTTTTCATTCGATGCTTTGAGGTTTTCTTTCAACTGCATGGGCTACAAAAACATAGAATTTGCACCTAGGATAGTGAAAAATGAAGAGCCTCTAACCAAGTTGAGATGAAAATGGACACAAAGTGCTTCACAACTATAGTAGGATTCCACACAGACCTGAGCCACCTATCACACAACTATCCAAGGTTCTGCTATACAGAAGATTTTCATTTTTTTTATTCACCGGCAAAAGTCACTAGTGAATGATGAATACGGTCAGATCCTCAACTGGTGCTACCAAGACAATAGAAGTGACAAACAAAAGAACAGGCAAAATTAGCATCTACACCATTCAGCTTGGAAGCTTAAAATTGTCCAATACTGTAAAAGGAAAAAAAAAATAATCCTCAACCTAATATTTAATTACTTAGATATGCAATCTGGAAAAATTTTAATGTAGACTATGAGATTACTTCAGCTTTCATCGCATATCAAAAATCTAACAGAACATGATTAGAAGTCTTGAATATCAATGGAAGTTAACATATCAAAAGTACCACACTTAGATAGGATTAATAAACATTATTTGATGAAAGTTGTTTCACATCCAATATTCTAAAGACAACATGATACATCATATTGATTGTACATTTCACTTGTTCCTTATTTCATTCAATTCCCACCCGAAAATCAAAAGTTCTACCCTTCTTCACCCACAGAAATTGGCCAGATTCTGCGCATGACTCCCTCATGGCCCCTTTCCTATTTTTGAGTCCCATTAATGTTTAATACTAGGCCCACTTTTCTTTCTTTTCATTCAGATAAGTAAACCCAGGCCATCTTCCCCACGTGCATGCTAGATACTAAGCAAAAAAGGACCATTCTTCAGGAAGGACATGGTACATGAATAAAGTTTCTAACCTCCGGAGTAAGAACTGAGGGAGTGAGGTAGAACTTTATATGGGTTGAGTATCCCATTGGGGTCCAGCAACTTTTTGATTGAGCCCATTAGTTGAACCTACCCAAACAGATTTTTGCTTTAGGATTTGGCTAAGAGCAACAATAATTTGTCTCAACCTAGTCATCAAATAGAACAATAAAACAACGTAAAATGGGGCAAAGCTTAAAAAAAAAAGAAAAACACTCACTGCTTCAGGTGATTTACTGTAAAAAATCTTATTAGCTTTCATCAATCCCAGACCATGCTCTGCACTAATGCTTCCACGGTGCTTAGATGTCCATTCATAGACATATGGTTCAATTTGTGCTAAAATCTGCAATGTTACATAGCCAGGAAATACGATAATCACAACAATAATAAAATAAATAAGAGGAATATAACCAACCCTTTGAAATAGGCCAATGAAAATTACCCTATCATCGTAATGAGGAGCTGAAATATTAAGATGTAAATTGCCATCTCCAAGGTGACCATAACCTATTACTTTGGCTATCTCACCTAAAATTTTAAGGTAGATATTAAAATGTGGATTTTGGAATGCATAAAATTGAGTAATTATAAGTAAAATAAATGTTAAGGTTTCCAATAATATATTCAACATGCATGAAATATCAGCATGTCATTCTCAACAACCTAAGGGCAAATGCAATGGTTGTTTCTACATCTCAACTATTTGAATGGAAACTGTATTAGTCCCTGAAAGATCCACAAGTTCACATCCAATTCTTACAACAGCTTGTCTTACAATCATGCTGAAAAGGAAAACAAGATCTAAAATGTATGATTAAATAAAATTATAAGTTTGCTTACCAAGTCTTAGTCGCATTTCCACAACAAGATCATACATTTTTTCAACAGGTAATGACAAATCATATTTGTAAACAGCTCCTGCTTTCATCAATGCTTCTGCTACACCCTGAAATCAACAATTTAAAAGATCAATATACATTCTTATACAGCAAGGATGATTTTCTTTTTCTCCACACAATTACTAAATTAGTACAAGAATATTGACCGGTAACAAAATGGCAAGTCCTAAGCCATAATTACCCCATGCAATTTTTGGATTGGAAGACAAGAAAGGACAACACCAAAGATGCATGTTGAACCATGAGTAAGAAAAATTAATCTGAATAATTTGGTTGCAAGTAAGGATCAATTGGTCATTACAATAACAAGATCTCACATCTTAGGTTTGAATATGCTACAAGGATGGGGAAGACGAAAACAGATATCAACTTCCATTGTCAAATTTTGTAGTCAAGAGGATGACGACAATAAATCAATACATCTTCATGAGTCAATACAATAAGCTCCTCATTCATCCTAGTGAGATTTAAGTCCCCTGGAGCCAGAGGGTCAGATACCTAAATCAATGACCTCCCCCTGTGACCCCCTCCTCCTGGAAGAATGTTTCCACCCTCTTCGCTCCCCCTTGGGGGGATGTCCAACCCTGATAGTTCCAGCTTAGGTTGATGCAAGCCCCAAACAAAGATTCACCGATCACTAGATCGACGAGAAGAATATAAGACTTTGACAGAGTAGAAATAGCAAGAAAGGAGTTGTGTAGCCGACCATAGCAATAAAGGTTATTATTTTACCCAAAACATAGTTAATAAAGCACAGGGCTTTTCTTAGTGGAGATCCAAGAAAATAGGTGGTCGAATTAGGAGTAAACTGTCCAATAGGATAGCCTAATTGGTTTGGCATTTTGTATTGGAAGCAAGAGAGATCGATTCTCCCTCGCAAACCTTAAGGAGGAATTTATTTAACTTGTCTTTGTGCATGAAGTAGCGTGTGGTAACCTAAATGAAAAAGGAATTAGCAGTAAAATGAATGTAAAGATTTGGAAAAAAAAAAAAAGACTTTGTGATAATTAGTTATGACATGGAAGTAATCCCAACAGTAGAAATGTCTACAAAAGTCATGATCAATGGAGTTAAAATTGAGAACCTCACGTATTTGCCAGAATGACAATGCTTGATTAATGTCTTGTGCAATAACACCATCAGAAATCAATCCACCCTCCATTGATTGAAGAAGGAAGGCCTCAAGCTTCTCTCTGAAGACATCAATATTTTATAGTAGAATCTTAGCATGTATTCATGTTAGCCAACAAGAAAATTGACAAAGCTAAATACATCACAGAAAGGATCTGCAGAATATGCACTCATCAAGTGACAGTAGATTAGAAAGATAAGTAAAGAACTCAACTTGTATCCTCAAAATGGTAAGCAAAAATTAAAAAATGTTGTCAAATGTTTGGAAACAACCTAAAAAACACAAATGGCTAAAGATTTTCATTTAGGAGCATATCCTAGTTTCATAATTGGATGGATTCTAAACATGCAGAGAATTCATGGAACTTATCAAGGTATTTTGTATTTTCAAGTAAATTTAAAGGAAAACAAGAAAAATGTAAAATATCAATCACTTTCTCGTTCAGTTTGCAATCTTAATTTAAACTTGAATGGAGATCCCTCAGTTTGCAATCAGAACTTAAACTTGAGATAAATAATGACATGAATGCAAGGTGTTACTTGTTGAAAGATTCATCACTGCCCGTTGTCTCAATCAATACATAGAAGTTGTGCATTAAAGAAGGTAGTGGATTCCTGACACCATCCAAATGATTTAAAACCTGACACATAAAATCCAGTGATTACATTCCAAAAATGGAACAGAATATCAAAATTATCTGCAATTACATAATCTTCTAAAGGAACAAATAACATGGTGACCTCTCAAAAAAGTTCTTATTTCACGTGTCAAAGGAATTATCTGTTAGCTGGCCATTTAATGATCAGCAGATTTTATGCCTTGTACAGTAGTCCTTTATATCTAAATCTTTTATTCTTTCCTTAAATTAGGATATGCTAGCCGTAGGCAGATTTGTATATGGTAGTTTAGCTATTGTAAAGACTAAAGCTCAGCTTGTATTCTTGCTATATATGTAATGGAATTCTCCTCCAAAAGGACACAGATTTTTTGCTCAAATCTCTCTAAAGTTGACATCACGAGAAAGAATGTGTACTTGCAACTTATTCGAATAAAAAAATAAAAGACACTAAACATTGATGATATCACAGAAGCTCCAACCTTTTCTGCTCATTATGAATAATGGTGTCAATTACACGTATACAGCCACATAACTAAACTCAAAACAGCATTACAGGATCTGTATGCCAAACAATTACAAATCCTCATAGAAATACGTTAACAACTTTAGGGGATATTTCATAAAAGAGTACGTTCAGGTTGACCATCATAGACTATATTAGTCAGATAATTCAGGAAGCCTCTTGTCATAACTCAATTTGGGACTAGATTTTTTTTTTTAATTTATTAAGTACTTCAAATACAAAACTCAATTTATTGACTTCGAAAATTAGTTGTTTTTCAAAATAAATGACTAAGAATTTTTGGATTAATAAAGAAAAGGATTGAATTAAATAAATGAAAGAGAGACTTAATTGTAAAAAAAATAGAACTGCATATGTTAGAATCCCAAAATATGTGATGTAATCGGGAGTACACTTAAGGGAAAATCAATGCTCTGATGTTTCCATATATGCACACTAAAAATTTTGAAAATGATTGGTCAGCCATTAAAAGGGAAAAAAGGAAATAAAATTGCATGCATAGAAGGATCGATTTGTTTCCAAGAGAAAAAAAGAAAGAAATCAAGGTTGCCATGCATATATACATTCAGGAATAGAAGATTCAACCATAAAGGAAGTTTGAACAAGAATCATGGGCGTTATGACTCAAAAGAAGTCAACATCTCACGGATCTTTATGCTTGGATTATTTTCGAATTTCAGAAGGAAGGAGAAACAGAGAAGGAAATCATCATTCGTCCTTCCAAATCAAAGAAGAAACCCTGGCTATATAAAAGCCACACACAAGAGAAGAAGAGGTAGCTAGAATTCTTGCATTCTCACCTCAAAAAACAACACATCAGAAACTGAAAGACTCACATGGCAAGCAAATTAAAAAAACAGCAGCCATCATTGATCGGAAACCATCAAGAACAACCCTAGCAAACAAAAAGGAAAAAAAAAAAAAAGTTGCCGCAAAACAACCACCAAAGATCTTTGCCCACCAACAGCAGACGGACAAAGAGGAAGAGAGACAGAGATGGTAGGAAGCAAGAGAAGCAGAGATTGATTAAAAAATAAAGGTTCGAAATTCTATCAAAGTTATATAAGTTTTATTTGCTTCTGTTGTAGTCAAATAATTTGGCATGAGTGTTGATATATATTTGCATGCATGGGTACTGATTGATTGAATGAAAAAAGAACACATGTTTGCTTTGTTTCGGTGATTGGATTTCAATAATGGATTGGTTATAAAAAGCTATTATACAAGTTTTCTTTGCTTCTGTTGTAGTTGAATAATGTGGCATGATTTAATTCCTTTGATTTTATATGCATGGCCATTTGTTTTGATGAATGACTAAGAAACTTGAGGAACGACAAAAAAAGGAATGAAACCATAGAAACCAAAAATCTTTTAAAATTTGAGTTAAGTTGCATGGTTTCTGAGTCAACCACAAATCTTAGTATTCATTCCAAAAACAACCTTCACCATACCATCACTTATGCCCACCACCGAGTACTACAAGCCAACCTGAAGAGAGTCTCATAGTTTTTATGCCAAATGGTGGCAGTGGGGAGGCATTTGGTACTGCTGAATATGGATCAAATGCATGGTCATGCATGCAACATACAGTGATTATTGTTCACGTGGAAATGGGTTCCTTGCGATCGTTGGAAACTCTTGCCAGCAAAAGGAGGTGATCATGGTGGAAGACACGCTGAAGGAATCGAGTTTAGTGGCGGTGGGAGAGCTCCCTTTGTTGGCCATGGAGATTGGTACGTTTGGAGAAGATAGGTGAATAGTAATGCATGTTTTTCTTTTGCATTTTTATGAAATTGTCCTAAATTGAGGAGTTCTACCAATTAAGTCCAAAATTAATTTCAACCTTAACCTAAAGGTTTAGTTAGTTGCATTTAGGTCCAAATTAATTTCTCTTTTAAAGTTTTAACAAGCTTTCTGATTCTTTATATTTTAGTCTAGGCTAATTTTAGTCAATAAGAAAATTCACAGATTTTTGCAATTGAACTCTAGGTAATTATTATTTTAATTCTTTATTTATTTGTTTATTATTCTTTCTTTTTTCTTCTTTAACATTTTTATTTTATTTTATAAAACAAATAATGAAAATGATAATAAATTTAATAAAAAATATAAAAATCATTAATCACAAAAAAATAATAATAAATATTTTTTCTTCAAACAACAAAATTAAAACCCTGATTAAATTAAGAAAAATTTTATGAAATCTTAATAAATAATAAACACCAAGATGAGTCAAGCACCCTATTGACTTTTCTTTTCTTAGTTAAAATCTTAATTAAATTAAGAAAACTTATTAAAAATTTTTATAAATAATAAACATCAAGGGTTGAACACTCTGTTGACTATCTCTCTCTATTGATTAAAAACCTAATTAAATTAGAAAAAATTTATTAAAAATTTTAATAATTAATAAACATCAAGATGGACTGAGTACCTTATTGACTCTTCCTCTCTTAGTTAAAATCTTAATTAAATTAGAAAATTTTACTAAAAATTTTAATAAACAATAAACACCAAGACCGGTCGAGCAACCTATTGACCCTCTCACTCTTGGTTAAAACCCTAATTAAATTATAAAAAACTTCCTAAAAATTTTAATAAATAATAAACATCAAAACATATCGAGCACCCTATTGACTCTTACTCTCTTGGTTAAAATCTTAATTCGTTTAGAAAAAAACTTTGTAAAAATATTAATGAATTAATAAACGCTAAGACGAGCTAAACACTCTATTAACTTTCCTTCTCTTAGTCAAAATTCTAAGAGAAGCTCTAAATTCTGATAATTAATCAATACCAAGATGGGTCGAATGCTCTGTTGATTCTCTCTCTTTTCGTCAAACTGTTAATTAATCAAACAAATCTAAATAGGTGAAGCTTCCTTAAAATTCCTTAGAATGGCACTAGTCTTGTAATTAAACGAAATAAAAATAAGATTAAAACATTTTTCGATAAACGTTTAATGGAAATTATAGGGTACCTAACACCTTCCTCATGTTTAAACACACACACACACACCAACCTCAGAATCTCACTAAAATATCCCAATGGCCTATCTCACTATTAATTGAGTAAGTGACGACTCCAAAAATCATCCACCCTCTAGATAACGTTAACTCTTTTTAATGTATTAATCGAACCTCAAATTAAAGGCATGAAGATACTCCAAAGATATCTTGAGCAGTTTTGTTCATTCATTAGATTAAGAAATTGTGATAACATTTAAGGCCAAACTAAACTTTATAATGTCTTGAGTAAGAAAAGTTTGCATCAAATTTATAAAGGAGTTCATAACTATGTTTCAGTGTAACTGCTATTTGAGTGGTGCATGATGTCAACAGGCAAGAATAAGAATATAACCTATGACAAAAGCTCACCAAATCCATTGTCTGGTTATCCAAAAACTCAAATGCTGATAGAATCTCCCCAAGTTTCCTTTTTGCCTCTAGCAAAAGTTTCTGATAAACATAGCCGAATCAAGATAAGAAGGAAAAGGTGCAAGTTTTGCTAAAGGAAACTAAGAAATTATGGAGCAAAGGATTAGAAAAGGAACTTAAAAGAATAAGTTCCAACTCAACTTCAACCTTTCAACAATAGGAAACTTATAATGGTGCAAATTATAGTAAATTATAAAAAATTGTCAAGTGAAAATATATATTGTTTGAAATTTGTGATGAAAACCTCAAAACATATGCGTGCAAGATATCACCTAAAGTCTAGTTTCCTACTTGAGTGATTCATGGTGTGATGTACAAATGCCATCAGAGAGAGAGAGAAAGAGAGAGAGAGAGAGAGAGAGAGAGAGAGAGAGAGAATTGAGGGAGAGAAATTGGTCATACCTGACAGCTGAGATAATCACTGCATGCAAGAAAAGCTAAATTTACAGAAGAAAGTTTTGGAGGGGTAAGTATCGAAACTTTGGTTACAATTCCCAAGGATCCTTCACTTCCTACATCAAGGAGAGCACAAATACATTGAATTGATCACTTTACTAAATTATACTTATGTTAAAATGTCCATACAACATAGAGTAAGAACATACCTATAAACAAATGCTTTAATTCATACCCAGTATTATCTTTACGTAAAGTCCCAAGCACATCAAGCACATTACCATTTGCTAAAACAACTTCAAGACCTATGAGATGAGATCGTATAAAGGAGTTTATGGACAAAAAAGAAAAAAGAAAATGAATCAACAAAATTTGAGGGAGACAAATATAAGCAGAACAGCAGACTGAAAATTGAGTACAATATAAGAAATCATTCGCCATTACACCAGACATCAAAGTTCGACAAGTAATGATAATCCTCACCAAGTATATTCCCATGTAGTGAACCATAACGAACAAGGCGTAAACCACCAGCATTGGTTGAAACATTTCCACCAATTTGACAGCTTCCTTTTGCACCTAAGTCCAATGGCATAATAAATCTGGACAGAGGAACAATTTACTTTAATAAGACAAGAATGGTTATGTCAAACACAGACCTAAAACCAAACTAAAGAGGTGCACGACCACATAAAAAATAATTGAAGCATGAAAAACAATATCACATTTCTCAACAATTAACAGATGTTTGTGGCTCTTTCCCAGTGACAGAAAGTAAAAATTTGCTATAAGACTAGAATCAAATTCTAGTACTACTGTATGATAAAAGTTCCTGTTCTCCTTGAAATCTTCAAAATGTTATGGGTCCTTTAAGGAAAGGATGCACATGGTAAATATTTACCCATGGTTGTCCAGGAAAGAAATCAGATTCTCCAATATGCATCCTGCTTCACATACCAGTATACCACTGACCTGCAAAAGCGTATAAAACTGATACTTCAAAACCAAGTGCACATCCATTAAACATAGGGAAAACATTTTTTATGATAAAAGAACTAGTAGAAAGAAAAAAGGAAATAAAATAAAACTGAGGGAGGACAATACTGAAGAACTGCCAGCCAAAATCCAAAAAGAATAAGAAAGAACATCTATCACATAAGCATAATAGAAAGCACGGGGGGAAATCTAAACTCCTACAACATAATGCTCTGAAATGTCTTACCTTGTCAAAGGTTATTATGTTATTCATTGAACCCATATTGATAATTACCTGCAAAATGTTTTGTAACATTTCAAATATAATGCAAAAACAAGAACACTCATTTTTCAGTTGGACAAGAAAGTTAGAATATTACTTATCAGTAATAGAACAACTATATTACCTCATCAAAAACAGGAACACTTCCACCTACAAGACCAGTGTTTCCACCTTGGGGAACAACAGCCAAATGCCTGGAATTACAGTACTTCAGAATCTCAGAAACCTGCGAAAGGAAATTGATAAAAATATTCGTGAAGACCATCATTTTGCAACAAATCTCACAATTGCAACAAACTCCTCAAACTAGTATTGAAAAGAAAGAAACAACAATATGAATAAGTAAGCTTGTCAGGGTGGCAAGAAACAAATAAAAATGCTCTAAAAACTCTGCCATGGGAGAAACATGCCAAGTCCCTGTGTCAGACATGACATTGGTACTACCAGGGTGCAATGTTGGAAACACCCATAGGTGAAATAGTACCAAAGGGACATGCCTAGATACTAAGGAAAGAGAAACATTTTGACAATTTGCCAGAAGGTTTATAACATCATATGAAACACAATGAACAATTTCTATTTATGTCATCATAAGACATGCTTAAGCAATTAACAGATGGAATATCCACCAATCTTTGATAAATCTTGACAGGCATAATGATGCAACCAGATCCTCGACATTTTTGTAAAATGATTTGACAGATTGCTTCAACTACTAAACCACATATGTATACTTGTATCAATAAGTCAAGGCATGCAAAAGCATTAAGATTTCGCCTCTTTAGGATAGTGTCTCAGTAAAAATAGGGAAAATAGGGCTTTATAGCAGTCTAATCTCCAAGATAATATGATTTAATTATATAAAAGTGCATTCCCAAATACAGAACGCTAGAACTATGGTAGAAAAATATACTTACCTGTAACAACCATATAATGAGTAAAAGATTGAGGAAATAGATGACAATATTATCAAAAACTGAACATTAAAACATAGTTTGTAGCCAACAAATAAATAATGACCTAACTGGTTACAATATTTAATACATATTACATATCCATAAATGGAGAAAATAGCCAACAATCCCCCTTTATTTTAAAACACATAAATGATTACCAAAGAACCTTTTAGAATCTAATGTAATTGGATAACGCATCCTTTTTCTTTTTTTATCAGAAAAACTGAAAAAGTGATAGTAAACAATTAACAATAAGATATTCCCACACAACAGAAGGAAGAACCGAACCTCATCAGTGGTCCTAGGTTGTAACAGAAGCTTACTAGATCCTTTGTACTTCCTCATCCAATCTGTATTTGCAGTCAGTAACACATCTTCGTCCTGAATGACATTTTTTTCACCTACTATTTCCTTAAAATAGCTTAAATCATCAGAACTTAATGTCGAAAACGCTGTGTTTCTCTCAATTTTAGGAGCTACTGAACCAAAACAGCTGTACTGTATTGTCCTTGCACTTTCAATCCCTCTTTTTATAAAATTTCCACTGTAATCTGTTGAATTTTATGATGAAGACTCTATTAAAAAAGAATGATCATGACGACGATGACGACGACGGTAATAATTAATTATCATACCTGAAGCATAACGCAATACTGAATCGTGACGATCAAAGAGTAATTTCGACGAATGTCTAAGAAGAAGATGGGTTATTCTCCACTTCTCCATTGTCGTTTACTTCGGCTGCAGAGGGAAATTGAAAATTGCAGTCTTATCAGCAGCTAGCTATCTACAACAGTAAAATGCCATTGGAGTGACTATAGTGCCCTCCCTTCCCGGGCCGATTTTGAAGTTCCAGCTTTTATACGTAGACAAAACAGAAAACGTTGCGTTTTGGACCAATTAGTAAACGAAACAGAAACGATTCGTTTCGGCCGATCTACAAAAACGATGCGTTTCAAAATTGTGGCCGAGCGGAACTCCTAAAGCCCAATCCAACTCCCAGTTTCTCGACACTCTCCTGCTCTTTCAATGGCGACTTCCCTATCAACATCCCTCTCATCGATTTTAAATCAACCACAATCTGCGCTTCTTCGCCTTAGAATTCAAAAACGGTGCTATTTCAGCCTAAGATTCCTCTCTTCAAATCCCCAGGTTTCTCTCGCTTCGCGTGGCTCTCTCCGTTTCACGACTCGTCCACTCAAGCGCGGCTTCTCTCTCAATCTCTCTAGAAACTTTTCTCAGTCTCTCAACCTCCCCGATGGCCCTGGTCTCCCCCATTTCATCGCCCAAGCATCTCTCACCGCCTCCCAATCCCTGGCCGAGTAAGCTCACTCACGTAGTCACGTATAGAATTTACACAGATACACGGAATTTTATATTAATTCTGGATTTTGAGAGTGCGTTCATAATTAATACTGTGAACTGACATATCTCTGGTGAATTTTATTTTACAATTTCCGACACCTTTATTTTATTTTAATTTCTTGTTACTCCTTGGTCGTACTAGGAAATTCACAGCGTTTCATTTGATATTGAATATCTTTTAGCGCTTATTAATTGCCCCTTTATGAAAGATATGACCAGAGGAGAATAGTTGTCGTATGGCCTGTAATTTTGCACAACATAAAATGAATAGATAAAGAAGTCTAAGATAGAATAGGGAAACCATGCAGACAGCCAGGATTGAGCCAGGGATTTCGTCCAGAGGAGCTGTCTTCAAACAATAATGAAATTTTAAGATAATAAATTAAGAAATTTATATAAAAGTTTAAACTTGGTTCATTTTGTTTCAAGTTTTGAAAATGTTGTATAATGTCTTCATGTTTTGGAAGTAATAATAAATCTACTGGGAGTATTTAATTTAAGCGTGAACTAGCATTATTTCTTCTTTATTTTGTTGCAATTTAATCTGAAAAATAATTAGTATACAGCAATATTATTTATGAAGTGACTGCCAGTAGAGAATTTTGGAATGTAAAATTATTTGTTGTTGTTGTTGGCTACTGCTAAGGAATAGAAATAGAGAAACGAGCAGCAGAGGCTCTGTGAAGGGCAAATCTTAAACTGAAAGAGTGTTTGAAGGAAAAAACCTCCCCAGGGATGGCCTAGTGGTAAGGACGTGCAAGGATAGCTGTCTTTGCGTCTGTCCTGGGTTCGAACCTCCATGATTCTCTCTATTGAAGCGCTTAGGAGGCCAGGTCGTGGGTTTTACTTGAACTATCTCTCCCACGTGACGGCTGCTTAATGTCTGTCTGAGTTAGGTAGATTAAGGTTTCCCACGTATATAATAGGAAAAAAAAAAAGTGTTCAAAGGAAAAAGATTACAATTTTTTAGAAACATATGCGAAATGTGTCAAATTTTCAATATCAAGAATGAGCAAGTGTCAGCATTTCAAAAGAGTGGGGGCTTTTACAACTGTTAAGCTGCTAATTCACTTCCAAAGTTGTGAAATCTTTGAATATTTAAGAGGAAAAAATGGTGGGGGCTCGAGTCCATCTTGGCCTTACAAGGTGCAATCCAAACCATCATTGCATGCTGGCATGTGCTTGGCTTAGTGTGTATAATGTAGCATGATACATGCTAAATGAACTTTTTTTTCATTCCTTTCAATCAAATAGGATGTAATTTGGATAAAAACATCCAATTTATTTAGAAATCTATAATCATCGTTACCCTCTTGCAATATTGCTCAAAAAGTTTCCATTATGAATTTCATTCATTTTCAGATGACTAACAAATTTGGGAAATAAAAATGAGCTAAGTATTCTCATTTCTTCTTTGTTCAGTCTTGTACCAGCTTCTGAGGTTTCTTCAGTGTCTGTTTCTGAACCCTCTGCAAGAGGTCGTATTTATCAAGAAACATATGGATGCCAAATGAATGTCAACGATATGGAAATTGTCCTTTCCATCATGAAGAATGCTGGATATGGTGAAGTCATCGATGTTCCTGAGAATGCTGAGATTATTTTTATCAATACGTGTGCTATAAGGGATTATGCTGAACATAAAGTGTGGCAGAGGCTAAATTATTTTTGGTTTCTAAAGAGGGAATGGAAGAAAAATGTTGCTACAGGAAGGTCACAATCCCAGCGGCCTCCAAAAATAGTTGTATTGGGATGTATGGCTGAGAGGTTAAAGGAGAAGATACTGGATGCAGATAAGATGGTTGATGTTGTGTGTGGTCCTGACGCTTACAGAGATTTGCCACGCTTGTTAGAAGAAGTAGACTATGGTCAAAAAGGGATCAATACTCTTCTTTCACTTGAGGAGACTTATGCTGATATTAATCCTGTTCGAATCTCAAAAAATTTAGTTACTGCTTTTGTTTCGGTGATGAGAGGTTGCAATAATATGTGCTCATTTTGCATTGTTCCTTTTACAAGAGGCAGAGAGCGATCACGTCCTGTGGAATCAATAGTGCAAGAGGTTGCGGAGCTTTGGAAACAAGGTGTCAAGGAGGTAACACTTCTTGGCCAGAACGTGAACAGCTATAATGATACATCTGGGTTGGAAGAAAATGCTGAACCAGTAGCTAATTGGAAACTTAGCGAAGGTTTTAACAGCATGTGTAAGGTGAAAAAAATGGGTTTACGTTTTGCTGATCTCTTGGATCGACTTTCCTTAGAATTTCCTGAGATGAGATTCAGATACACATCTCCACATCCTAAAGATTTCCCAGATGAATTGTTATATATAATGCGAGACAGACCCAATATTTGCAAATATATCCATTTACCTGCACAAACAGGAAGTAGCACAGTACTTGAAAGAATGCGTCGGGGATATACCAGGGAAGCATACTTGGATCTTGTGTATAAGATTCGGCAAATCATTCCAGATGTGGGACTAAGCAGTGATTTTATATGTGGTTAGTGATTCTCAGGTTACTGTAAGCGTATAGTTTCCTTAGCTGCATTGACTTCAGATTGCTTCTCTAAAAGGGGGAAAGATTAGATGATTAATCATGATCAACTTTAATTTTTTGTTTAAAGACCTTTGAACTAGAATGTTTTGGATCTTTCGGTGATCATTCAGGGTTTTGTTATTACTAGGGCTCTAGGGCTCCTGAGTTTTACAGAATCTGTGCTGACCTACTCCTATTTTTTCACCATGTTTATGCTCTCGTGCATGTCTTTAGAGAAGCTTGCAGCTAGGAGGTTGTTTTATTTATTTCATGAATCATATGATTTGCATTTATGTGTCCTGTTATCAATATACTTTTGTCGCATTATATGTATTGAATTTTTTTTAGTTTCACCTAATCTCTAGCTTGCAGTACTTATGTACATTTGCATCCAAACTCGTTGCTTGAATGGTTGATGAGTACCTCTGCCAATCTGTTATGAGAAGCTAAAATCTTGCTCCTGGCAATCCTTCTCTTGAGTGTGCCACATTTGTTCATTAATGTAGATTCCAGTGTTAAATGCTCATCTGCTCAGTATTGTAGGTTGAGGCGTTAGATGGCCAATATATGTCTTCTTGGCATAACAGAGACCTCATAATTTATGGCCTATCTTCTTGAATTTACTGAACCCATGAAAAGAAAGATCAGTCACTGGTGCTACAGACTAATTTACTGGAATTCTTGGTTGCAGGTTTCTGTGGAGAAACAGAAGAAGAGCATGCTGACACACTAAGCCTGATGAAAGCTGTTGGTTATGATATGGCATATATGTTTGCATACAGTATGAGGGATAGAACCCATGCTCATAGGAACTATGTTGATGATGTTTCTGAGGAAATTAAGCAGAGGCGTCTTACAGAAGTTATTGAAGCTTTCCGTGAGAGTACAGGTGAATGTTTTAACTCACAGATTGGAACCATCCAACTTGTGTTGGTTGAAGGACCCAACAAGAAAGCTCCAGATACAGAGCTCGTTGGCAAGAGTGATAGGGGACATAGAGTTTCATTTATTAAGATGCCATTGACAGATAGAGATGATGCCATTACTAATAAGCGGAACCCTTTTGCTGGTGATTATGTGGAAGTTCGAATATTGAGATCTTCACGAGCATCTCTCCAAGGAGAGGCGCTTGCTATAACTAAATTGAGTACATTTTTCAACAATTTGTACGAAGAAGCCGCTGCCTGCGCATGAATTTGAAATCTTCCTACACTTGAGCATGACCTGGCATTTTCCTTTTTCCTTTTTAAAGATTACAATTATTCTTATTTTGCAACGTAGTCTCATCTTCTTGCTGGGATGTCAAGATCTAGGTAAAATTAAATTTGGTGTAAAAGTTATTTTGTAGGTTGCTCTGGCTATGAAAGGATTAGATCACAACAGGTTGCAGTACGTGGCCAAGCTTTTAAATGTCGTCATCACGAGCAGGTGCTACTTCTTTTTGTATTTGTTATGTCTGGTTGAGAATATTTCATTGAAGAATCATAGGATTAAAAAGTCTTTCTGCTTTCATCTCATGCTTATGATATAGTTTGTACCAAGTACAAATTGATTCCGGGAAACCTACCCGGCCTGATGTCTGCTTTCAGGAGATATTGATGTGCCTATTACTCTGCTTGTCAGTAATCAGCATTTCTTGAAATCCCCAAACTTGGTTCTAGCTCCGCAAGTTTGGATCAAATTGACTTCGGTTTCTGTAGATCTTCGAAATAGTTGAAGATTGATAGTGAATCTTAATTCTCCGTTCAATCATTTTCTTAAATTCCTACAATCACACTTCCAATATTATCATTTTTTTGGGAAATCATCAAGAGCCGCACAAGACGTGTGCAGTTAATCACGATTCCGTTTATTGGTTGGTTTGATTAACCCATATAATAGAAAAAGTAGGACGGACGGCTGACCGCATGGACCTTAGTCTTGCACACTACCTCACCTGGTCAACATGTAATGCAAGAATTGGATCACTTCCTTCCACTGCAGCTAAGGTTATCAAAATCCTGATTTTAATTAAAATCATTTTTTATTTAAAAAATCAGAATGTAAAATCGATTCACTTGCTTCCACTGCAGCTAAGGTTATCAAAATCCTGATTTTAATTAAAATCATTTTTTATTTAAAAAATCAGAATGTAAAATCGATTCACTTGCTTCCACTGCAGCTAAGGTTATCAAAATCCTGATTTTAATTAAAATCATTTTTTATTTAAAAAATCAGAATGTAAAA
>JAVXUL010000020.1:9591374-9607673 GCA_035590515.1 Trichilia minutiflora
TTGTTTGTGGTGGTGGTATATTTGTGGTGGGTTGATTTTTGGAGGACATTTGAAAAATACACCTTAGGTGTATTAAAATTTTTAGAAACCCAATTCACCCCCCTCTTGGATTGCCTTAGTGGGATTTCACCCTTCTCTCTACCCCCTCTGTTTCTCTTCTCAAGCAATCCAAAGCAATTGAAATTCAAATTAATATTTTAATAAAATAAAAATATAATAATAACAACTAATGGCTACAATGTTGAAACAATTCAATCCATTTGGCTTCCAATACAATTCCCAATTCATGCATCCTTACACCCATTCAATTTCCAATTCATGCATTCTTACCCCTGCCTTCCACCAATTTTATCAATTGACACTTACAATCCACTACCAATCCATGCATATGATTATAAAAATAGCCTAAAAAATTAAATATTTGGGTTTGGTCTTTGGGTACCACATGTTATCTCCATAAGATGATAAATTAATTTTTTTTTTAAGAGGAAGAGTTTTATTATAGGAAATTAAACATGTGTTGTACTTTTTTTCTCTTCAATTAAATTTTGTTCCATTAAATTTTATTAATAAGATTTGTAGAAAGAAAGTTTCAAATACATTAGATTTACAAAGTAAATATCCATTCCATCCCTTAATTTTTATTTTTATTCTTTATAACTTGTAGTATTTCAGTTATATCAAACTAATCCCCGAAAAAAGTCTAACTAAACATACTATTATTTAAAACTTGTAATGAAATTACGAAATATAAAACGAATGAAACCTATGACCGTACATCTTATTTCTATAGTATAGGCTCGATCTATTCCATTTTAACCAATCCGCGGATGGTCTCAATTTTGTTTTGTACATCATAAAATAATATTTATAATAATTTAATCCTTTTATATTTTTATTTAAAAACTACAAATCCATTATTAATCATAAACTTGTATTTCATTCCTAAAATGCTGCAATTAAGCTTCTTTCACTCTGGATATTACTCTCTCTCAACATGATTTATGAAGTTGTTCACAATTTTCCTTTCAAGGAGACTAACAAATAGTTGTTCAGTCTCTGATCGAACAATGGTTCAGTCCAATTTCCAGGCACAAACAGTGTCAACTTGTAAGGGAAGAAAACACAATTCGAATTCAAAATGTCTTTACCCCTGGTAAGAACCGGCAAGGCTCCTCACTAACAGCCTTATTTTTTCTACTCGCATAATTGTGTACCCATCTGTTTACTAGGGAGTGTCCAAGTTAAACAATAAAATCAGGTAGCCTTTGTTTCAGCTATAAAAGTTAACATTCACACAGAACTCACCAAAGCATTCATCTTATATTTTTCTCACTCAGTACTTGAGCAGAACAATAATGTGATTAATTTAGAGGAAGCGTGCGTAGTCATGAACTGTAAGCAGCAGGAAATGCCACATTGTCTACATTCTTCGGCTCTTTTTGGTCATGAAAATATATTCCAGCTTGGTTAAACAAGGAAAGCAAATGCAGTAACTCCTCATTAGACAGCTTTGAAGGCCTCTTTTTCTCAAATTCTCCTGATTTTAGAACCTGAATAATCTTTTCCTTGAACAAACTCACTTCCATTTCCGAGTAAGATGATGGAAAAACCCCTTCAATAGCATTATCACGTTCATCATTTTCATCATCGTCATCTTCACCAGAATCACAAATGTCACCGCTGAAAACATTTTCAATATTTTTGGACAATCTTAATAGCTCAATCACTTTCTTCTTCTGCTTAAACGTTGCCCCAAGTGTTTTATTTTTCTTGCTAAAACAAATTCTAATGAAAGCCCACCATTCATGAAGATTCACATCCGGTATTTTAGCTTTTGGCGTTATTATAACCACCGAGGAATCAACTTTTGGGCAAGGAAGAAAATCCCTCTTGCTTACATCCATAACAAATTCAACATCAGCCACCAACTTCACATTAACAGCCAATCTGTTGAACTCAGAGTCACCAGGACTAGCTAACAACCTCCTTGCAAACTCCTTTTGAAGAAGGAGTGTCGCACTTCTAAAGGGCTTCGCTCCGTACACTAATTTCCCCACAAGTGGTGAAGATATTCCGTACGGAATGTTAGCCACAACAAGATCAAATTGCGGAAAATCAGTCTTCAAAGCATCTTTACATATTACCTGCAATTCAAAAGCTCAATTTTATTTGCTCCGAAAGCTCATGATTTTCTCTTAGGCAATTCATCAAATGGGTACGAGCAGTTAACTTACACTGAGCCGATCCGTAAAACCCCGTTCGGCTGCGCGTTTGTTGAGAATACCTACCATTCTCTTGTCGATTTCTATAGCGAAAACCTTTTTGGCAACTTCAAGAAGCTTCAGAGTGAGATTTCCAGTACCGGGTCCGATTTCTAATACGGTGTCTTCCGGGTTTACATTGGATTTTCGAACAATAGCATCGAGGACTCGTTGATTTGTGAGAATGTGTTGGCCCTTGCTTTTGTGGAAAAATATTTTATCTTCTTGATTTTCATCTACGTGACGAATCTTCTCATCATTTTCATCGTCGTTTTTGTGAGGGTATCGGTTACTTGGCTTTGAACGGAGTTGCCGAGAAACGAACCGAGTGAGGTACAATGGGACTGATCTTGGAGTGCGAAGCATCGATTTTCAATGTGATTTCAACGTACAACAGGTTTGAGAGCTTGATTTTCGGAGCTCCAAACGGCGAGAGAAATGGTTAACTAATCATAGGCTAGCTAAAACTGGCGCCAAAATTACGTGGCAGACCGGCAATTGATATGGTTGACATATAAATAATAATCCTGTCCCTGGACGTAGGGAATGTTTTGGAGTTTGGACTACAAGGTAAGGATCATGAAATGAAACTTGGACAGTTGGGCTTTGTCCGGACAGGTTAAGACTCCTGCATACAGTCAGTCAAGTAACAAAGTTGTATTTCTAGTGTTAATTTGGTTACAAATCGTGTTACTTCTTTTCACTTTTTTGGAGTTTAAAATTTGCAAAGAGTATTTTCTTATCCACCAGCTTTTTACAGGTATTCTAAGAATAATTAAATCTTATTATAACTGCATATATAAAAATAAAAAGTTGTCCCTCTATTTGGGCTTAGATAAATCATAATCCTGCATGGACCACGTTTGAGTTGGACCGGAGTTAGTCCATGAATAGAAGGATGAAAATGATATTATTTGATCCAAAAAAATTATCTGCCTCTACGCATAAAGAATGCTTAGCTACATACACAACCACCACATGCGGTTACATCAATATGATAAAACCAATATTATGATTAGAGTATGGGAACGGCTCATAAATGATTCTTGCTTAGGTCTGAAGTTAATTTATTGAATCTTATCTAAATCAATGTTGCATCTAATTAAATAAACATTACATGTTACATGCTATTGGGTGTGGGACTCATCTAATTAATTATATGATGTATGATGTAATTTCATTGTTGGCCATATTCTTTTGTTTTCGAATGCTAACCTTTTGAGTTACACAAACCTAGACATAATCATCTCAGTAAATTAACTTATGGGACGTATAGTTAGGAGCTTTATTGTCATATTACATGTTAAAACTCTTAAATAACAAAATTATGTCATGCCTTCGTCAACATTTTCTTTTTTATAACGAGTTTTTTTTTTTTTTGATTGTTTAATGCGCGGATATTTGATAAAAACGTATACAATTGGGATGATAGTTTCGTCAAAATTACAGGTGGGTTCTTACTGTCTAGTGTAAGAACAGAATAAGCCGAACTGAGTGATTTATAAATTAAATTCATTGTAAATGAAATAAGAGTACTGAGATGAACATTTTAATCAAGCTTGGCATATTGTCAATGGTGCCAGCTAGTTAGGTTTACGGAAATGGTCAACATTGTCCGTTTCAACTTATAAATGGCAACGGCACGATTTTTCAATCAATCCAACATGTAATTAAAGACATTAATTCACTTTTTTTCACCGGTATTAGCGCCAAATTTGTCCTACAACAACGGGTTTTTTCAGGTTAATAATCATTTTGATTGAGAGAATTAGAAGTCCAACGGACCCGAGAAAAGGTAAAATAATAGCGCATAATCCAACCTGCTTTAAAAAGTATGGTCTTGTTGGAAGGAAAGAAAGAGAAGAGAAGTGAAGAGAAGTTAAAGTTGTGATGAAAAAGACTATGCCAAGGAACCAAAGTTAATAAGAGAGAGCCAACATCTAGGCCCCAAAGTATGAAGAAACTCTTCTTTGGATCATGATGACTATCAAAAGCAGATTATATTGGTAAAACTTGAGTGTGAAGCATTGACATTTGAAGTGCATACAAAATCCTGATGAATCCAATTCATCCACTTTTTAGGGTTTCTTTTATTTTTGATAGGCTTGGGTACCCCATAACTAATTTTCATGCTTTAACGGTCAGTAATTAAAGGTATGTGCTAATTAATCATTATCTTCGTGAATCCATTATACCTTATTGAAACTTTTTTGTTGTTCTTTTTTACTCTTTTTTTTTTTTTTTTTATTTCTAACGTGAATACAAAAAAAATTTAAGACATTGGAATATTATGTAATAATTTAATGTATAATTTATTAATAAATTATTTTAAAACATATTATCTAAAATTATATTTTGATATATTCTTAATAAATATACCCCATAAATTTTTACGTATTGTTACCTCAAAAAGCATAATCCCAACAAAAATGTGTGATAAAGAAAATTATACAATTCAATTAATAAAAGTAATGCTAGATGTAAAATAATAGCATAAATAATGCTTGTCAATAAAACTCTTAGTCTTATTTTTATTTTGTGTCTTTAAATTAATTCATTAATATAATTTAAGAATGAATAAAATTATTAAATTAGTAGTATAAAATATTATTTTTTTATTTTAGATCTTAATATAAAAATTTAGATCTTACAATTCGTGTCATTGTTCTTAGCAATCAAATCTCAATAAATTTAAGAATATACTGATAATCATTTAAGCAATCACATTTTATTCATTAGCCTTGTTGTATTATTTAAAATTTTAAATTACTAAAACCACACCAAACAGAACCAAGCACATTGATTTTGAAGCAAGCTTTGTAACTAAGAAGCTAAAAAGGAAAAGTAGAAGATGACATAAGTCAAAGATGCCAATCTAACCACGTGGCTGCCAACATGACATAGGATCCAAATCCAACGGAGATGCCCTATCCTAGTACTCCATCACCTTACACATGATTTTAGGATACTAACCGTAACACGCGATTTCCTTGCGCGTGAAAGAATCGATTCGAACAAATCGAACCATTCTCACCGGAGAGAAGCACAGTTTCTTAACAAGAAGCTGTGCTGTATCCCGCAAACCAATTCTATTACGTTAGGAATGGAAAGACCGTTTTCATATTAACAGAACCGTTTTCCACCGACTTTAACGGTAGAGAATCTTAGACATTTAGGAGTCCTTAGCCAATCAGATAACGAAACGTACTGACGGTATCTAACGTCGTCTATCTTACATTTCCTGGGCACAGTGATGGATGTGAATTACGGTGTATTAGTTGTTCTAACTGGCAAAGTCATGAATGGCACGTGCACCGACGCTTGAGTTGGTCACAGGACCACAAACGACAGCCACGCTTGTGCCAAAATATCTATCACTTGTAGGATTACCCTCCAGCCAATCAAGCGGTCGCGTGACTTGGTGTAGCTTTTGTGCTGTTTTTTCTGCCCTTAGAGGCCTCAAATCCTTCGATGGACAATCATACACCCAGTCTTCCTCGTTTAAACGTCTCTTAAATAGTAATCCGAGCTTGATTAGTATTTTTGATAACGAGTACAACGGCACCATAACAGTGATCTTTGGATGTAAAAGTTTTAATTACAGAAACTTGGTTCGTTCCATCCAAAGCAAGTACTCAATTTTCAACGGAATTTTCTAATGGAATGATGAAAATTTTAATAACTAATTTTGATTAAAACAGTGGTTATGTAGCGTCAATTTTTTTTTTTTTTTGTTAATTCATCACTTCAATTTTATTCATAAAATTACACGCAAATATTTAAGCTCTTTCATGAAATAAGTGATGTCTCTTCCTTTTTTTTTTTTCAATGGTTTCAATCACCTTTTGGGAGGACATATCGATTAAATGAATTTATTGCCTAAAATAAAACTACGCATAACAATGAGACAAGGAAGAGGAGTAAATTGTGCTTGGCTTGAATGATGCATGTTGATCGCATCAAGAGGTAGGAGAGTGTGCACAATATTCATTCATGTTTTGCATCGATGGTTGTGATGTGAATGGACCTGAAGAATTGAAGTGTAGAAAGATCGAAAGTTCCGAGTGCAGTAAAGTTTCTTAAATGCAACCTTTCAGTTCGTTATAATGTTCTTTGTACCATTAATACACATTGAAAATTGGATCTTATTCAGAGAGTCGAGTTGTCGCTATTCGCGCCAGTTGGACGATGGATCGAACCCATATAGCTATTTGACTGAAAATTTGAAATAAAATCTCGAATGATCCATTTGTTAATAATTCTCAATTGTGATTAGGATTTGATGTGGCCATTTTCCTCTTGCAGACAATGCTATTGAAACAAGTGTGGATGGTGCATTTGAGAACTGCACGTTGCCGTTCCTCTTGAAGTAACAAAGACAAAATTACTCACTGCTGAAATAGCGTACATCGGGATTTTCTGTTTCTATTATTATTATGCTGCTGCTGCTGCTGCTGATATGTGAGAAGATATGAAAGCAATATCATGTCAAAAAATTCAACATTTTTTGGCAGAGATGATAGACAAGACCAATGAGAGACTAACGAATTGATGGGTAAAGAACCATCGACATAAGATTCTATTGAGCTTCAACTTTAGAGAAAAAAAATTTGAGAATGAGATGTTAAGAACGTATTTTGTATATTTATGCCAAGTGCACATAAAATAATCCAACTTTACGCAACTGTGAAACATCCTATTCATAAAGAACAACATAATCCTACCTTGTTATTCTATGACTGAATAATAATATCATCAAGTGATAGCAACGTATACATGTTAAAGTTCACAATATATAATTGTAGAGAGCACCTACGTGCGAAATTTGAAATGATGTATACAATTTATTAGCGTATTGGACAAAAATTATTCAACTAATACCTAATAAATAATTTAATTATCTAAATAAAATGTCGAAAAATTTTATATTATAACATGGAAGTGATACAAACGTCACGTATAATAAATTATTGAACTGATGTTAGTGGCTAACCAAATTAGAACCTGTAAAATTTGAAATCTAGGGGCCCATGGTCCCGTTGTCTTAGGATTTGCATTCCACTTCACACTCCACTTTAATTTCTTCCGTCCATCCCGCCGTTGAAGACTAGAAACCAACCCAAAGAAAAACAAACAACGTAACCACTTCACTGGTTTGGTCAAAGCTCAGAAACCCTAAAATAAAACGTGGGAACATGCAAGGAGAAATTAAAGCTAATGACTGTCCATCTAAGGACACTGGCCAAACCTGAATTCGTTGAGCCAAAATGATTATTCTAGTATAAAGTTATTGCCTTTCATAATGGGAAAAGAAGATAGAGAATCTTTACATGCTGTAGCTCAGGATTTCAAGGAACTGTTTGCAATTAATGTTCTAAATTAATTTTGTATTAAGTAGTTTAATTATTGCTTTTTCAGTTTTTTCTGGATGAATAAATGGATTCACAAAGAACCTTCCTTTCAGTCTCCAATGCACTGCTGAGAAAAAAATGAGTAAACAAATAACTTTCGCTTCCTCCATCTCTACTATGAAAGCACGTTTTCAGAGTTATATATATTTATTATTTTTAAAAAATAATAACATATGATGAAATGGAAAGTAAAATTATCGCCATTTTTTTTTAATCCCAACTTCTCGTATTCAGTTATTATAGTGATGTTTAATTATATACGGGAATAAATATGATGTTTAATTACAAATTAACTTTTGTGAAATTTGTGATTATAGATCACGTTACTCTGCTCTTAATCATTAACGTATATACAAAAATTATTCATAATAATACTAAACACAGAAATAAACTAAAATTTTTATTTTAATACGTTAACCGAATGTTTATATCGAAGGAATTCGAACTCAAGATCTTAAACTCAAAATCTCAAATCCCAACCACTCTAACCACGAATTTCATTCATTTTAAATTATTAATTATTTACAAATATGAAAATTTATAATTATAATGGATGATATGCAATATTGTTTGTAATTTACTTTAAATCAATTGAAAATAAAAAAGAAGACACATTTTTCTGCATCCCACTGCTAATAACAAGAGAGTATTTTATAAGGTGAAAAATTTTTAACTGAAAATATGAAACATTATTAAATTATAGAAAAATATAATAGAATATTATTAATGAAACAGCAAGAAAGAATGGTAATGAAGTTAGTGGTTGTGGAGTCGACAAAAATCACAAAGGTACGGGATCTATGGACAGACAAAAGAAAATGAGAAAGAGATTTGGAATAGGAAGGAAAAAAAATTAAATTGATTTTAAAAAAAGAAAAGGAAGGGAACACTGATGGGGAGACAGTTTGATGGAAGGGTTGCAGCTTCCGGATTCACATGGAAATGTTAATAGAAGTGGGGAAGTGGGCCATTGATTAAACAACCAAACCCGGACCCGAGCAGAGACAATGGCAGCAATGGAAGCACGTACCCTTTTTCTCATTACCATGAATGCCCTTGGTCAGAACTTGTATTGGCAAGTCAAACCACCCTTCCATTTCAATAATGCGGAGTGCTGTCGGCTGCATCCCCTGGTTAAATAGCTGTAGGTTAAATTTGGAAGTCGAGCTCATAAAGGCTGATTGACCTGTTTGGGTACAATGCGTCCGTGATGTCAATTGATTGGATAGTAAAAGACAAAAACAAAGTTCTTCAGCTATTCCTATCTTCATTGCATCGAAAACTTATTTATTATGATAAATTTGTTTATTCCACACAAAAGGGGAGGAAATATTTAGGTGTGGTGATGAGACCAGATAATGTTAGCATAATACAGAATTAGTCAATTATATTTTTGTTACATGTATTTTTATCGACAGTAGTTGCTGCAAAAACAAGGGAATACAGCCCAGATACCAAGACACTGAAAAGAACAACCGAAGTATAAACTTGACTTGACTGATTTCTGTTAACGCGTGCTGAACACTCGCCGATAGTAAATAATACGAGAATCCTGCTAAGCTGAATTAAATCAAGCTGTTAAAAAGGCACTTAATTTTACTGTTTTGCGTCATTGTGCTTGCCATTGTCGGTTGAGCTTGTCAGATTGCAAATTTACTTCTGCTGCCACTAGCCACGCAGTCATCACAGTGGACACATGTGTGAAGTGAGCGAGTGAAAGCTGTAGAATGGAATCTCAAAATCACTTATAAATTGTTGTCTGCTCAGAGTTTGCAGTCCCGGAAGCAAGAAACAAGCTCTGTCGTTGTTATTGCCTTACAATAAGCCAAGTAGACCACCACAACCGTCACCAACTCTTTTTATCTCTTTCGCTCGTTCTCACATTGTGTGACTTTTCTATTTTTAGCTTGCAATTTTCCCTCTACCGCTAAAAAGAGAGCTTTCCTTGCTTGTATGAACAACTGAAGCTCAGATTCAAGAGGAAAAATGGGAACTCTCTCTGTTTCCAGGTTGTTCATTGTGCTATGCTTGTGCTTGTGCTTGGGTTCTCAGTTGATCCACTGTAGTGTCACCTACGATCGGAAGGCGATTGTCATTAATGGGCAAAGAAGAATCCTCTTCTCTGGTTCCATTCATTACCCCAGAAGCACCCCTGACGTAAACAATCCCTTCCCATTTCTCTTCTTCTTCTTCTTCTTATTGGGAATATTTGTTTTGGTTTTTGATTCTTTCTGTTGGGTGCGAATTTGGTTCAGATGTGGGAAGATCTGATACAGAAGGCAAAGGACGGAGGTGTTGATGTGATTGAAACTTATGTTTTCTGGAACGTGCATGAACCTTCTCCTGGCAATGTATCATTTCTTATCTTCCTTCTATTTCTAGTTGCAATTTGCTCTCATTTTTTTTAAAGTCCTCTTAATTTCTATTAGTTTCTAATCCCTTCTGTGTTGATTACAGTATAACTTTGAAGGTAGATATGACCTGGTGAGATTCATAAAAACAATTCAAAAGGCTGGCCTTTATGCTCACCTCCGCATTGGACCTTATATTTGTGCAGAATGGAATTTTGGGTACCCTCAATTTGTAGATCTAAGTTTCTCTCTTGGCTAGTTTTCCATTTTTTGTATTGTTTTCTTTTATTTATTTTTCCTAATTTTCTGAATATGGAATGTGTAGAGGTTTTCCCGTTTGGTTAAAATACGTTCCCGGCATTAGTTTCAGAACAGACAATGAGCCTTTCAAGGTCACTTTCTTTTTTTCACATCTCCGAATTATAGTAATTTCTGTATTTTAGTTAGTCTAGTTTCTTGTTTGAACTGCGTGACAAAATGTATGTAAGTTGTCGCAAACTCTTGGATTATATCCTGTTTAGCATAATCTTGATAAATATTGTTGCAGAGGGCAATGCAAGGTTTCACTGAAAAGATTGTGAATCTGATGAAGAGTGAAAATTTGTTTGAGTCCCAGGGTGGCCCCATTATCCTCTCTCAGGTTTCTGTCTTTACATTTTCATGCAATTTTATTTACTACTATGTCAATAATAATGAATTATAGTGCATTTTTTGGGATATATTAATACTCAAAATAATTTGCAAGGGCAGATTTAAGTTACAGTGATTCTTTATCATAAATTTTATTTTTTTCTTTTTCTGGTGGTCATAGATTGAGAATGAGTACGGGGCACAGAGTAAGTTTCTAGGAGCAGCAGGCCATAATTATGTGACATGGGCGGCCAAGATGGCTGTGGAAATGGGAACAGGAGTCCCGTGGGTAATGTGCAAGGAAGAAGACGCCCCAGATCCAGTGGTGAGTGCTCTAGTCTCACTCTTAAGCATCAGATCTAGATTTAGCTTTTACTGCATTTTCTTACACAGGCAATTTTACATCTTTTTAGTAGAATTGAGGTTTAGCAGCTTTAAACTTATAGTTGTGGTGGGATGAAATCACTAAATGTCAAATATGTGCATTTACCAAACAGTTGAAATTGTTCTCTTAGCACAATGGAAGCACATTGTCCTGTATTAAGCCTAAGATTAGAATGGATTTATGAGACAAATTAACATTGTAGTTTGAACATATTCAGCTTTAAAGTAGCTTGTTGAGAATATTATTCAATTATGTGGTGCCGGGTCTGTATCCGGGTTTCTGGTGACAGATAAATACATGCAATGGCTTTTACTGTGATGCATTCAGTCCCAACAAACCATACAAGCCATCCATATGGACAGAGGCTTGGAGTGGCTGGTATGTGTGTTCTGTCTTGTCTTTGTAACCTTATATTAATCATTTTACTGTAAAATGATAATCTGCATATTAAATTCTTTCTTTTCTGTGAAGGTTCACTGAGTTTGGTGGCACAATTCATAAGCGCCCAGTTCAGGATTTGGCATTTGCAGTTGCTCGGTTCATACAAAAAGGAGGGTCCTTTGTTAATTATTACATGGTTGGTATTATTCCCTTGGAATTCTACCTAGTCTCATATGGTTTACAATGTCAAAATTTACACTGATTACATTGTATGTAAAATAGTATCATGGAGGAACTAATTTTGGACGCTCAGCTGGAGGCCCTTTCATCACCACTAGCTATGATTATGATGCTCCAATAGATGAATATGGTAAGATATGAGTTTCAAAAGCCTATATTCATATGGTTCAAAATGTTGAGATGCCTTACTTTAAGGAATAAACTGTATCATAAATGATAAAAGAAAAAGAAAGAATTGAGCAATTGTGGTGGGCAACAATGATGAGGACCCATCAACATGTTGGTAAGAACAATAAGATTTGAATTGTAACCCACATGGATTCACTTACACGATAGCCTGAGGGCAATGTTGATGTTTGTAATCACATTATTACACTGCAAGCCTCAAAATTTGAAACACAGCTTACTGCTTTACTCCAAATTTGATAGGTTTGATCAGGCAACCAAAGTATGGTCATCTCAAAGAGCTTCATAAAGCTATTAAAATGTGTGAGAGAGCTTTGGTTTCTTCTGATCCTATCGTTACTTCATTGGGGAGCTTTCAACAGGTCTTTACCTTTTCTTTCATAACTTCCTCCACTGGCAGTTGTCTGACTTGATAAGCTTACTGAATCCCGTCAATGTTTGACATTTTCCAGGCTTATGTTTATGCTTCAGAGTCGGGCAACTGTGCAGCTTTTCTTTCAAACTATGATACAAAGTCAGCTGCAAGAGTATTGTTCAATAACATGCACTATAACTTGCCTTCTTGGTCCATCAGTGTCCTCCCTGATTGCAGAAATGTGGTCTTTAATACTGCTAAGGTATGCAAATTTGAAAATTGGCTCAGTGTTGTAATCAATAACAGTGGATGGTAAACAAGCTCACTCTATCTGAAGCAAAATTTTTCTTTCATTTCTAATGATATTTTCTATTCTCAGGAGTTAATTTAATGATAATCACTTCTTGTTCCTCCTTTTTTAGGTTGGAGTTCAGACGTCACAAATGGATATGTTGCCAGCAAATGCTGAGATACTCTCATGGGAGAGTTATTTTGAGGATATTTCTTTGCTAGATGACAGCTCAACATTCACTACTCAGGGCCTTCTGGAGCAGATAAATGTCACCAGGGATGCTAGTGATTACCTGTGGTACATAACTAGGTGAGACTGATCCCCTAGTGCCTGTGTATGCTTAATGTTTGTCTCATTTCTTTTGTTTATTAATTTGTTTGGTTGTTTTATTTCATTTTATTTAACCTGTAGTCAAAAGTGTTGTGTGCTTTCTCATTAATCGTTCACTGGTTACTTTGTTGTTTCTTTTTTGGTCAAATATATGCCAAACCCTACCCAACCTTGATAGTAGCTCTTGGGTTTTACTTGTTGAATCAACTAGACTCCACATTGCTTTAGAAGACTACACCGGTACCAAAATCTGTTTTTTATAGCATGTTTGGTATTGTTGGCTTTCACTTAGCTTTGGAAGCAAAATTGTAAGAAGTGTTTGGTAACACCAACTTTTAATGAAATCCACTCATTATTTAGCTGATATTTAACAATTAGCTTCCATCCCACAACAGTAGTGGAGCCATAACACCTGCCACTAAACTACTCTGCATATCTGCCAAATATAAATTTATAAAATGCCAGTAGATTATTTTAGTAAGAATTTTCAGTTACATGTTTAGTTATTTTCCTTTTCAATATGACCACAGTGTTGATATTGGTGCTTCTGAATCCTTCCTGCATGGAGGGGAGCTCCCAAATCTCATTGTTCAATCCACTGGCCATGCTGTGCATATCTTTATTAATGGATATCTCTCAGGTATATCAGTTGTGTCATATTTTCAATAGACTGCCTTGTTATCTGATTAGAAGCAACTATAGTCTATACTAACGTGGATTCTTATAGGTTCTGCGTTTGGAACAAGACAGTTTAGGAGAGTCACATATAATGGCAAGGTGAATCTGCATGCTGGAAGAAACAGTATTGCACTCCTGAGTGTTGCTGTTGGATTGCCGGTTAGTTGCTCCTTCCTTGCACTTGCTATTTTTGTTGTCTATATCTGGTCATTTTGATGGTGGAATAAGTGAATTGCTCAAAGTGGTGGAGTTTAGCAAACCAACCAAGAGCCAACAGAAGAAGGGTTAAATTTGAGATACCATATATGCAGTCTAATTCTGGATATTAAATTAAATAAATTATGGAATCCTTGTAACTATGTCTCACAGCCTATCATGGCCAGATAGTAAATTTGTACTACTTCACAGACAAACAAATAAGAAACCTCTTATCATTAAACAAAATCCCTGTTTTGAGTAGAAAATATCTCTTTAATCAGTTTTGTGGGCTTTGTTTTTCCGTTTTTATCACTAAACTAATAATTCTGTTTGCCATTTTGAAGAATGTGGGAGGACACTATGAGACATGGAACACAGGAATCCTTGGCCCAGTTGCACTTCATGGACTTGATCAGGGAAAATGGGACTTGTCTTGGCAGAAATGGACTTACCAGGTTCCTGACTCTTCTCTTTGTATTTCTTATTTGTTTGTCATTGATTGAAAGAATATTCTCCTAATAGGTATCTTCTTTTACAGGCTGGGCTGAGAGGAGAAGCAATGAATCTTGTCTCCCCAAATGGTATCTCCTCAGTTGAGTGGATGCAGGCATCAGTAGCTGCACAAAAGAAGCAGCCATTGACATGGCATAAGGTATAACAAAGATGATTGCAGCATGCATTTCTGCTGTATGGATATTGATTGTGGAATCCAATCTTGTTTCTTAACTTTGCAGGCATATTTTAACGCACCTGAAGGTGATGAGCCTTTGGCTTTGGACATGGAGGGTATGGGGAAAGGTCAAATATGGATAAATGGGCAGAGTATCGGCAGATATTGGACTGCATATGCTAGCGGAAATTGCAATGGGTGTGATTATGTTGGGGGATATAGACCTACAAAATGTCAACTTGGTTGTGGCCAACCAACCCAAAGATGGTAATTACTCGTACAATAGAAATGCATGAAACTACAACAAAACATCAGATGGATTGAAAAGTAAAATAAAATTCATTCAAATTTAGTCCCTTACAAAACTTCATTGCAGGTACCATGTGCCTCGCTCTTGGTTGAAGCCTACGCAGAATTTGTTGGTCATTTTTGAGGAACTTGGAGGGAATCCATCAAAAATTTCTCTTGTGAAGAGATCGGTAGCAAGTGTGTGTGCTGAGGTTGCCGAGTACCATCCAACTATCAAGAACTGGCACATAGAAAGCTATGGAAAACCAGAAGAGTTCCACAGCCCCAAGGTTCACCTGCGGTGTAGTCCAGGCCATACCATTTCATCCATCAAATTTGCAAGCTTTGGAACTCCTTTGGGAACCTGTGGGAGCTACCAGCAAGGGCATTGCCATGCTCCTACATCTTATGCCATCTTAGAGAAGGTACTCAATATCACTTTCATATGTTCAATGAAGTACATTTCCTTCATTTTTCTCACCTTGTTCTGTTTTTTAAATTTCGCAGAAATGTGTCGGGAAGCAAAGATGTGCAGTTACCATATCAAACAGTAACTTTGGCCAAGATCCATGTCCAAATGTGTTGAAGAGATTATCAGTTGAAGCTATTTGTGCTCTTACAACTTCAACAACCATGCAACTGAATGGGAGGGGTTAACCATCTTGAGGAAGGGTGGAACAGGCTTTTTGAGAGTGTATCACCTGTATTAACTACATACTACCAGTAACACAAAGCAACTAAAAAGGAACAAAAGGGGAGAGTACAGGTGAAAGGTTTTCTTTAGTTAGGTAGAATGTGCCGTAGCCTTTTCAAATGGAGAGAGGCTTTGGCTAAAGAAGTTTGATTGTAGGCAGCTAGTTCCTAATCTAAGTGGACTTTTGTGTAAACTAGTGGTTGCTACTTGGGTGAATTTGTTATTAGATAGGTGACCTTGTGAATTCACTGAGGTCCTGTAATTTGGGTTATGAGGTGAATTTGAAGTTTCAAAATCAAACCCGTCCCTGGTGTTTTAGCTGGTAGGGAACCGGGATGGTGGTGAATTCCATCGATGTGACTTGTGTTTGCTCTTTAATTGTGTGTTGGGGGAAAAATTAGGCCGCAATTAGGGTTCATTTTGGGAGTGGATCCCAGTTCATACGACCATTGTTCCAGTGTTATATGCGCAGTTTCTGATGTGATGTGAAATGACAAGGCATCGAGATATCTGTTAATTTATATTCCTGTTTAATTTGACAAAGACATATCGATGAATTTTTCTGAAGAAAATAAAATAAAAATAGAGAATAGATTTGTTACAAATCCGTGCTTTAATTTGTACCGTTGAAAGTAAAAGTGGGATCTAACCTTGTAAAAAGTAAGGGTGAAACTGAATCACGTATTGAATTTTTTTAATTAAATCGGTACTTAATTTAGTTTAAATAGAATATAAAAATTTTAGTTTAAATTTGATCTGATTTAAATAGGAGATAGAAAACACACAATATCTAGAAGTTGTTGATAGATAAAATGTATATCATTAAGCTAGTTAATGATATTTCGTATTGACGAAAAGAATATTACTGTGATATTTCGATCGGCTAGTAATTTTATTCTTTATAGTAAAGAATAAAGTTTTCCGGTAAGGACGCGCTAGCACCCGT
>JAVXUL010000020.1:9621536-9656169 GCA_035590515.1 Trichilia minutiflora
ATTACTAAATAAAATTTTAATTAATTATTTTTATAAATTAAAAAAATTAATAAAACTGAAACCGGACAGGAACCGGACCGGAACTGGAACCGAAACCGGCCCAAAATCGGAACCGAATTGAAACCGTCTGACGAACTGGCTCGGCCCATTACTGTTCACCTTACGATTTCGGTCCGGTTCCATGAAACTCAAACCGATGAACCGGCCCGACCCGGACCATTTCGGCTTTCGGTTCAGGCCGGTTCCAAAAATTTGGAACCGTCGAACCGGTCCGAACCCGCCGATTCAGGCTCGTTAGACACCATTAATCAAGAATGGGGTGGGATTCCCTTGCCCCGTCCTAAGGTAGGTGAGGTTGGGTTTAGGGATGTACATTATAAAATAAATTGATTGATTGTTTGGATCAAAAATTTAATTTTAAAATAATTCAATCTAATCTGTAAATATATCACAATCTAATTCAAATATTTTGAAACAGAATGAATTAGATTGATTTTACGAGTTAAGACTTAAATTTGAAGAATATATGAATAATTTGAATTATATTAAATTTAGATTTAGTAATCTAAAAATTTAAATCCAAAATTTTTATATAATAAATAGTTTATTTATTAATAATAAGTTAATAACTAATGTAACTTTGATTTAATGTAAATATCTATATTATAAAAATTTCTTAGATGAGGGTCAGGATGACATCTTTCCTTTTCCTATTTTTTACTTTTATCAAGCTATTGCCTAATTAAAACAAAAAAACAAAAACTAAATATCTGTTATTAAGTGTACAAAAATTAATATTAAATTATATTTTCACTTTCAATTATTATTGTGAATTTATTTATTTTTTACTTTTAGATATAGCGATTTTTAAGATTAATTCAGTAAAAAAATTGAAATAAATTCTCAATCATACAATACAATATTACTTATATTATGTGTCATCAGATGGTAAAAAATAAGAATAAAAAATGATTAAATATTATCATTTCGTCCGCAATCGAAGGGGAAGATAAACTTTTCCATTGCGCCATTATGAGATCCTCGATGTCGGATCATTTTCGTGCACTTTAAAAATATTATTGTCAACACCCTGTAATCAATTTGAGTTCTAATACAAGCAATGCAATAATGGCTACTTTTTCCTTGGAGAGTTACCACATTCCACATAGAGTGCAATGGAATCAAATTTTTTTCCTTTATTAAATAAAAACAAAACTTGGTACCTCCAACGTGCGGAAGTGTGTATCTTCAGTCAATAATTGTAGAGATAAGTTCAACACAAAATCCCAACTGAAAGCCTAAGAATAGGAATGAGTAGAACTCTTATCTATTTGAACTTCTATGTCAGTGAAAATTAAGTCCATAATTGACCATTTATATAGGAAATTGAAACGAAATATTGATAATAATAAAAGATTAGAGAAGCGGGATAAAAACAGAATATTCTAGCCATTCCTGAAAACTGGAAGTATAAATATAGCCACGAAACCTAGCATTATTTTCTGTAATGCATTCAAACCTTGTTGGCATGGATGCGGTAATGAACTTGGTGATATTCTTGTTGTTGCTTTTGTTAAACTTTGCCGGGATCTGCAACGGCGGTGTCACCAGTTGTTATGTTAGGAAACCTGAACGATCTGTTGATCTGCCACTTGACTCTTTCCCTTCTCCCCCTGGTTACAATGCACCTGAACAGGTGTAGAATACTCATTCAGTTTTTTGTTTTTTTTAGTTTTTCAGCTTTTTGTGCTCAGGTTTTCATAATTTGCTATGTGGGTTTACAGGTTCATATAACTCAGGGAGACCGTGAAGGGAAGAGTGTGATCGTTTCATGGGTGACACCTTTAGAGCCATATCCGAAATTTGTAACTCATTGGGAAGCAAACTGCAGAAGGAAGCACAAAACTCATTCAATGGTCACATATTACAAATACTATAATTATTCTTCTGGTTACATTCACCATGCCACCATCAAAAGATTAAAAGTGAGTAGATGGCTTCATTCTTTCATGTTTTTTTTTAGAACAGTTTTGTATGAATGGGCTTGAAATTTTCGCCTGATTGTATGTATACTTGTTATTGTAGTATGACACTAAATACTTTTATGAGCTTGGGGGTGGCAATGCAACTCGTCGGTTTTCCTTCTCAACTCCTCCAAAAGTTGGACCAGATGTTCCATATACATTCGGCATTATAGGTAATCAACTACTTTCTTTGCATTTGGGAAATTGTTACGTTCATTGATTAGATTCATTTTTATGGAGTAAAAATTTTGAGCAGGTGATTTGGGACAAACGTCTGATTCAAATCAGACATTTGAGCATTATGCTTCAAATTCAAAGGCACAGGCTATGTTGTTTGTTGGAGATCTTTCCTATGCAGACGATCATCCCCTGCATGACAATAGAAGGTGGGATACATGGGGCCGTTTTGTAGAAAAGAGCACTGCCTATCAACCATGGATTTGGGCTCCTGGCAACCATGAAATTGATTTTGCTCCGGAACTTGTAAGACCCAGGCTCACCAACCTGATCATATTCTTTATGTTTCGGCTTAAGTGTCTAATTGTACCAACAACTATAATGATTAGATTTCATGTCTTTTCAGGGTGAAAACGTTCCTTTTAAGCCATATTTGCATCGTTACCATGTACCTTACAAGGCATCGCAGAGTACATCTCCACTTTGGTATTCCATCAGGCGTGCATCAGCTCACATAATTATCCTTTCTTCTTATTCAGCCTACGGTATGAAACTTTCTTCAAGTTGCATCATTTGGCGAGAAAATGTTTCTTGCCTAAATATTATAATTTCTGTTGACACATAGGGAAATATACCCCTCAATACGAGTGGCTTAAAAACGAGTTGCCAAAGATTAACAGGTGTGAAACTCCATGGCTGATTGTTCTTCTTCACTCTCCTTGGTATAATAGCAATGGCTATCATTACATGGAAGGAGAGAGCATGAGAGTGGCGTTTGAACCCTGGTTTGTTCAACACAAAGTTGACATAGTCTTGGCTGGTCATGTGCATTCATACGAGCGTACAGTAAGTTTCCATAGGACAAATCTGTCTTCTGTCTAGACCTTGCAACTTATGCTAGTGCATATAGTAACTTGTTTACAATTCTTATATTTACTCCAGAAGCGAGTTTCAAATGTGAAATACAACATAACAAATGGATTAAGTTACCCAGTTAAGGACCCTTCAGCTCCTATCTACATAACTATTGGTGATGGTGGAAACATAGAGGGTATTGCTAATCGGTGAGGTTCATCTCTCTCTCCTTAATTTAGTCTTTATATTCCATGAATGGAAAGATAATGTGCAGTTCAATCATCTGATCTCTTGTTGAATTTGCTCTGTAGTTTTATTGAACCACAGCCTAGTTACTCGGCATATCGGGAAGCAAGCTTTGGACATGCTATTTTTGAAATTAAAAATCGAACTCACGCTCTCTTTACTTGGCACCGAAACCAAGACAATGAAGCTGTTGCTGCTGATTCTCAGTGGCTGTTTAATAGACATTTTCACTCGGAAGAAGAAGACACCAGCTAGGCCATGGACACTGGTACCTAGAATAAGATTACAGCTAGGTTAATAATATATGTTTAGGAGTATTACTTGTTCATTCTCTTGGCTTATTTTGTCTTCTTTTCCATTTGCACGTCTTGTTTGCATGTTTATAACCTGTCTCGTTGTCTATTCTAGTTGATTAATTTAGAACCCAAATTTTGAGTTTTGCAAGCATGTATGTTGTTCTGTTTCAGTTCTTGCCGCTACTTTTCTTGGATGGTGGTAATAGAAAATTAAGTTCTTCATAGAAGCATGATCAATATTGAAGCAAATGGGATATAATATGTATGTTCTCATATCTGCATTTTCTAGATCCAATAAATAAATAACATAAAAATAGTATTCAGAGAAGCCGCGTTTCTGGTATTTTAATACTTTAAAATGGATCCAATTATGATTTTTTAGACGTCTTGTCTTGTCTAGAGCTGGTCTTGAGAAATATGTTTGGGCCCTAGCATGTTCTTTTTCTCTTCGTTAACCCAATCAACTCCTGTTGCTAATGATTTGGAATATTGATCTGTTGACAAATTTTGTGAAAATGTTGGAAGTGAAAAGCTGATTACTCGAACTATATCATTCGCCAATGGTGGGAAATAATGGCTGTACTAGGGACGATTTGCCCGGATCTTCCACCCAAGTGTTCTCGCTTATGGTGGAAATCATGACCTTTTCTGTGGTATACTTATTTAGTTATTTTCTCCAGTTTTTCCCAGAACAACCAGAGACAGTCCAGCTATGATTAACAATGCTCCAATGATTCTGCACATTGCATTCAAAACAAACAACACTAATATTAAGCAAATTGTAATAATTTAGGATGATAAATAACCAAACCAACGTGATTATAGCAACAACCATGGTTTGTACAGGTAGATATGAAACATAGGACCCACCCTTCCAAGCAAAATTCTTCTCCAAAAGAAATTGTGGCCATTATAGCAACAAGCATGGTTTGCACAGGTAGATATGCTGAAACTAAAACTGGACCTCCTCTGTCAATGACCCATATCTGTGTAGCAAATGCCATTGCAGAAGCCACCAATCCCTGCAGCAGTGATCTCTATCATTCTTCGATGGAAAAAAAATTGAAAAAATGCACACAAAAACAACTGGGACAATGTTTCATTACTGTCATGGTGTCATTAACATGTTACTACATAAAACGTGGATACTGGATGATATTGCAACATAAGCATATGGTAAAGCTGGAATTCTTATATGTATTGATATTGTTTATGTGATGCCCTAACCCATGAATTCCATACGTGATAACCGTCACAAGTTCTTAATAAATATTTCTTAGATCCAAAACATTTACTAAGAACCTGTAAGGCTGAAAATCTAATACATAAAACACTTCTAATTTTTTTTTTCTCCAAATTCCCAAATTACTTTTTAGTCAAAAACAACTTAAACATTTTTAAAACATTTATCATCAAATCCATCATAATCAAAACCATATATCATCGTATCAAGAATATTATATTTATCTTTTATAAACTTCTTCAAATTACAAAATAATAAAAATTATTTCACGTACAAATAACAATATTATATTTTTCATCAATTCCCAAGGTCCTGAAAATAAAGAAAATCATGAAAACCATGAATAATATAAAACACTTCCAGTGGACTCAACACGATATGTGTGAGTCGAGTATAGAAACAATACCTAAAGTCACAACCCTTGCTGATATCACCACCTTACACGAATTATCTGCACTAACCTATGAGTAAGTGAAAAAGGATGAGCATACTAATGTATATTCAGTGAGAGAACATATAAAATAATAACAACAATAATAATAATAAATAAATATAATAATAAATATAATTTTTGTCAAACAATATTTATTCAAAAGAGAATAATCTAAAAAGAAACAAGTTCAAAATATCTTTACTTTTCAAATTCATTGCTTATCAAACCCTGAGAAGATTATTGGGCACGGTTGCCTTCCGGGATTACACTGATCAGGCGCAATCCCGAGCTGTCAATAGATTTTATATGCAGAAGAAAATAATACTATTTTATAAATATATATCTTTGATATACAAGATAGAAAACAATACTTGATTTGTTTAGAAAAACAATCCACCACTGATGTTCACCTCGAGTAGTTACGTGGTGATATCCGTGACTGTTCTTGACGAGAATCATAAGTAGTTAAATCACCACTAATAATAACAATATACATCATATATCACCAACAGTATTCTTACTTGTGAAGTCTCCACTCAACTAGGCGACCTCTATCCCAAGCCGACCCTAGGCTATCACATATACCACTTACTTGGGATCCATATCCTAGTGACCTCTCCCCCATGCTACCACCCTATAACTATAGTAAATAACCAGACTCTCATGGCCGTTATCACCTATATGCAATATATATACAAATATGGTCCACTGGCCTATCATCATACACAAATAATAAAATATGACCCGCTGGCCGTAATATTACCATAAAATCATCTTAGAAACTCAATCCAGGGTAAATCAAAATATACATATTCATTAACAAGATGCTAACATTTCGAAAAATTGGTCATTTATCATCATTTATATAAAACATGTATATCAAACTATTTAAAATCATCATACAATTCATATCTCATTGTAAACCTCATGAAAATATATATCTATACATATATTATATATTGTTGGTGCAAGAATTGTCCGTGGACTCTCCTCGCGGCCAATGTGGACTAACTCAATTGGTGAAGTGTGAGGGCAATGCGGCTGTTCGTCGAGCGATGATTTCTACATCGAAAAATAACTACGAATGTGGCTATTTTCGACAGAGCTTCACCTCGTAAACCTGCAAAGAAAATAAACACCTCGGAGTGACGTCGGGAGGGATTTTTGACGGGAAAACTCCAATGCTTAAGTCAGAAAAGTAGTGGAAGAAAAGGAATTGTGTAGAAAAGAGACAACAACAAAATAATGAAGGAAAATCGATGGAAAAAGAGGTTGTCGGATCTCTCTCGATTTCTCCCAATCACTAAGTATATCTCTAGTTGCTTTTTAAAACCAACTAATTAACCAACAAACTGTTAACTAAAAAAACCAAGAACCAACCCCTTTTCCGTTAAAGAAGCTTGGTTTATATAGTGTCCCTCCTTCGAGTAGTGATATGACTTGATATTAGAGAATGGGAAGGATGTGACATCTGACATGGGGCAGTGTGCAGTCGATTTCCTTTACTGATGCTGTCACATCTGTCGGCTTTGCAAGCCCGTCACTATCCCATCACCTGAAAATGATTAGAGGATGGGATGGATAATTTTGACAGGCCATTTGTCATTAATCATTCCCATTTTTGAGTGAGAGGAGCATATTATTGGTTTAAACTTGATTAAATAGATTAGGCCTTAATAGTAAGGTCAAGCCCAACATAAATATTAGGCTTATTATGTCATTAAACCCTAACCCTAAAACGTAATATAAAAGGAGTTTTATTTGCGTTATAGGGTATGTGATTGCCTAGGTTTTCTTTCTACTCATTTTTTGCCAGAGGGAGAAAAATGCAATATAAATAAAACAAAGAGTCACGCAACAAGAGCTAGCACTTGTCTTCAATCATCCCGGTTGTGTGGATACCGTAGAAACGCAGAGTTCGTTTGCGTTTTGTGGTTCTTCATTATCAAATTGCACAAAGGTATGAATATTCAGATTCATAATATTAAACGCAATAGGTTTATCGCATGGATCCTGTGAGGGAATCAGAAAATTTATTTTTTTTTCGCTGCTTGTATGGTTTCGGTTTTCTAACACATATGTCCATTGATACTCCAGTCAAGGATCGTCGGAGAGTTAATAGCCAGGGAACTCCTGACCTGAGATAATTTTTCTGGGAAGCCATGACTGTGAAATCTAACTTTCGGATGCCTGTGACGATGTTAATTTTCTTGGGAAGCAGGTTGTCAGGGTGAAGCTTGTCTGAGACTGCAAGATCCCTGAACTGGGGGATACCTGGGACGAAATTTGCCTGAGACCATAGGATCCCTAAATCAGGGGATACCTGGGACAAAGTTTGCCTGAGATTGCAGGATCTCTGAACCGGAGGATACCTAGGGTAGTAGCATCGCTTGATCAGGGTGCCTGGGACAGAGTACACTTGAGAAGAGAGCACCCTGAAATTACACCTGACCTCATGTTACGTGTCTTGCTGATTAGGTGTCCACATGTTACCTTTGTATTTTTTCCCAAGCATCCAGTCCCCTAATTTTGGAATGCTAGTAGAGAGTTACCAGATGTGCAAAACTGTGGATGCTAATAGAGGGTAGTCTCTTATACCAACGTCTGGCTGGTCTTTTCAAAGTCAACTAGAATAGTCGGCACATTTATAGTTCAGTCAAACCTTGTGTTAGCATTGTCTCTCGAAATGAGTTTACATGCGAAGATGGGTCGATCCTCCCAGAGTAGAGGATTAATTAAATGGCAATAGTCTAGTCTATCTTGCATTATGTTCAGTTGCTAATTTCTTTCTTTCTTTTATATGATGCAAGATATGTCCTAGATTGTATTATGTGTCAAGATTCTATCTATAAGGAGTTATAGATAAGAGTACAGAATCTTCAATTTAAATACATTCCAAAACTTATTCCCGATTGAGGTAGTGTCACGAAGGACAGTGACATTGTATGACCGGTATGTTTTGTTGCTACTATAGATTAGTATTAGATACTAATAGTTGGGTGATGAGTCTCATGTCATAAGAGTATAAACATGGGTATCATGTTGGTGAACGTGATACTGAGCATGACCGACCGCGATAGAATCATATTGGTGATTATCCACAGTCAATGATTCATCGTACAATCGTACTAGTGTACCATTAGTCCTTTGACCTGAGACATCACGGCTGTAATCTGTAGTAAGGCACATCGTTCACTTGTGTATATTGTATTGGGCTAGCCACGCCTAGTGAAAGAAGCTTGCTGGCAATGTGTTCTTATTGTAGAGAGCAAGTGATAGTCAAAATAGAATCTACTGGTTCAGATACTGGAGCTTGAGATCCTAGGTAGAATTGTCATTTACGGGAACTGAATCTCTAGCTAGAGTACATGTGTTCCAAAAAAGAGTTTTTGGACATATAGATCCCGTTTATGATTGAGGTTCTAATTCTATGATCGAGTTAGGGTTTGGCGATTCCATGGGCCGTACTCGATCGGGAGTTAACAGCAGAGGGATCGTACTACATATAAGTACGATTATATAGGTTTACCTGAATCGTTATTCTCTGTGTTCTAGGGGTCATGATATCTTGCTAGAGGTCACTCATGATCATAAGGACTTCAGATATAAAGGGTTATATCGAAGTGATACGAATTTGTTTGTATACGCTCATTTCTAATTCACGGTGAACTCAAGAGGTCAAAAACAAAATTTAGAAGTTGTTGATGGATGAAATGTATATTATTAAGATAGTTAATGATATTTTGTGATGACAAAAATAATATTACTACGATATGTTAATCGGTAAGTAATTTTATTCTTTATTGTAAAGAATAAAGTTTTCTGGTAGCACCCTTCAGTCCGGAAAATATTATGGTAGTATTGGAGACTTGAAATGATATATTTTGATATATCAAATTAATAAATAAATAATTTATTTATTAATCATAAATTAGTATCCATTTATTTACACAAATGAATTGTTTATTTATTATTTGTTAAATAAAGGTTATTTAAACTAAATGGATATTTAATTAATACTTAGGACAATGATTGTTTGTCAAGTATTATCATCTTGCTTAATCTCTCAAAAATGGATTGGATCCAATGGCCATGAATTGTTCATTATCCTTAATTAGTGTAATTAAGGTATAAATATGGGGTTTGTTAAATATATGTGTATATATATAGTAATATATATATTTATTATTATTGTAATAATAATAATATATATTAATAATCATTATTGGATAATGATTTAATATATATATATAATTATATTTATTATTATTATTATTTGTAATAATAATAATATATATATTTTTATTATATTATTTATTTTGGATAATTATTAAATTCTCCACCAATTAGAAGTATACATGTATATATATGGTTGTTTGATTTTCATTGGTTAATATTTTGGTGGATGCCACCTAGCAAAATTGATTTGAATGCTTCTTAAATGTTTGAAACGTGGAAGCAAATGAATTGGTGATTTTGGCTTTCAATTTATATATATATATATGTATGCTACGGTGGAGATTGGAAGAGGAGGAAATGGTTTCATTCTTTTTCAATTCAAAACAAAACAAAGCAAAAACCTCTCGGCCAATTGAGAGAGTAATTGGAAAATTGTTTTCCAACAAAGCAAGAAAGAAAGGAAGACTAGGAAGAGTGCAAGGAGGTTATGTTCTTCATGGTTTCTTCCAATAGCAAGTGTATATGCATATATAGGTGGATATGTTGCTTACACTTGTCCAAGTGTTTGCAAAATTGTTTTGCAAAGTTTTCAAGGTTTCCAACCAACCTACCACTTCCATCTTTAACATACTAGAGTGTGGATACTCTTAAAGGTTTGGGGGAGGACTTCAAAAGCTTCATTGGAAATGGATTTAGGTGAGGAATTCATCATTCACTTACTTTGGTTTTTCAAAAGTTGAAAATTTTCATAATTGCATGCTTAAGGAACTCAGCAAAGATTCTAGGGTTTAGGGACTTTACTCCACAACAACATCTGCATGTTTCCAGGCCTGACACTGTCCCATTATCTGAAAATGGTCAGAGGATGGGACAGGTGTATTTAATGGGTCAGCTGTCAACAATCATTCTCATTTTTGAGAGGGGGATAGTGTCTGTTGATACCCTGATCAGGGATTGCCTGCAGGCTGGTTGTGGAAGGAATCCTGGTCTGGGGTGATTTCCCTGCGAAGCTATCCTAGTTTCTGGGGCGACGATTGTTTGCAAGCTCCAACTGTCGGATGCCTGGCGTGCTGTTGATGACTACGAAAATCTAAGAAAGAGTCTTTGTCTTCTTGGCACCTGAGGCGGTGAAATCCTGAGGTAAAGGACATTTGGGACAGTGATCCTCCTGGGACGCAGGCTGTCTAGGACAAAGTTCTTCTGGGACAATGGAATCCCTAAGTTAGGGGACACTTGGGACGGAATGTACCAAAGGCGGGGATTGTCTGGGATTACACCTGGCCACCTGTCACGTGTCTTGCTGACGGGGCCATGTGTCACTTTTGCATTTTCTCCCAAACATTATTATTATTATTATTATTATTATTATTATTATTATTATTATTATTATTATTATTATAACTTAACACTAAAATAAAAAAAATACACTATAATAATTAAATAAATAATAACAATAAAATAAAATTTAATGTAATGTAATAATAATAAATTTAATTTAATTTAATAGTAAAATATAATTTTAGTTTTAAATTAAAACTAATAATAATCAATTTTAATTTAATTTAATTTAATAATAAAATATGCTATAAATATTAAATAAAAAGAATAATAAATTTGTTACTCAAAAAAATATAAGTTTACTTTCTATGTTTTTGAAATATGTTAATTTCTAATAATAATAATAATATAAATAATCTAATTTAACAATAAATGAAATAAAATATACAATTAATAAATGATAAAAATAATAAATTTTAAATTAATAAATTAAATTAAAACTAATAATAATATTATTAAATTTTTAATTTCTTAAAATTAATTTAATTTAATGTTAATCTCAATATAAAGACTATAGATCGCTAATTTATTAAAAATTATAAAAATTAGAGAATTTGAAAAGTTTAAAATCGGAGAAGATTGAAAAAAATTTATATAATTAAATTAAAATAATTAAATAATTAAAATAAGAATAAAAGAAATAGAGGATTTATATAACATATGGAATTTTATTGCAACTGTCAAAATTAATTTTGACATGAAAACATTGCATAATTAAAATGATATACATCTTAAATTTATATACCCAATTTTAATTTAAAATAATACAGTATTCATAAAGTCGATGATGAAACAATAAGATAAAGGATAATAAAATAATATAATAAATAGTTTTAAAATATATAAAAATATATATTAGCCACTTGACCCCTCGAGCACAGTTGAAATGGTGAAATATATATTGAAATTTAGACTTATCAACATCCAAATTCGAGTAACGTAAATTTGATGTTTTGTACATAATCCCACTTGATGAACTTTACAAATCTCTGCTAAAACTTGTTCGAAATATAAATACTCACATGGTTGAAAAATATCCACGTCAAACGCCAAACAAACTTTTAGATTACGCACACTTGACGGCTAGTCCTCTCAGAACCACATAGAGCATATAAAACACATACTCCTAAATCACCACTTTTTTTTTTTTTTAATCTATAGTTACCTCCTTAATCACACAACAGATCTCAGACCTTTCGGCACATAGGTAAATAAATAAAAACCCTGAGTCAAAGAAATATGTTACAAGGATACTTCCATATCCTGAACCTGAATGATCATCACCACAACATACAAGCTACACAAAATCATGGAAATTGGGCATATCGGATAATAGATTGTAGGACATTACCAAACGATCTCAATTGAAAAGCAACTAGCATGACTTAACACTTACATGCTACACCAGTAACACTAGATCATCTATCTATTAAACGCACTTCTGTGAGTGAGTTGTTTATGGTCCCAAACGATATGGACCATCTCCCATGTAGTGCCCATCCATATAAAGAGCTGCATTCTGTGGATGAAGCCCATCCATCACCATGAATTGCATATCTTCCGAAGGTTTCCAGTGCCTCTTCCTTTGGTTGATGAACCAGTTATTTATCTGCTTCTGATCCAAACCAGTTGATTCAGCCAATGCCAACTTCTCTGTCTCCTGTGAATTACCAAAACAAGTTATGAGTCACAATGCCTAGATGAAAATTAGTATTGTTAATTAGCAAGTTTAGATATACTTACCGAAGGATATGGCCATTTATAGTGTAATTCCCACCAGCTAAGTAGCTTCTGCCTGGCATCTTTGGGTAGTTTCCCTTTCTTCTTTTTCTTGGAAAGTTCTTGCTTGAGGCTACTTAAATAGCCACTGTATTTCCTTAAGAGGTGATTCTTAAGCTCACGATCTTCAGCGCGGGGATCAATTTCAGGAAGTTCTGTTTCTCCACCACTATTATCTTGATCTTCTTCAGATGAGCCAACGCCCTCACTCTTCTCATCTATTCGTTTGTCAAAAGAGAGTGCATAAACCACGGCAAGATCGATAATGCATATCAAATACTAAAAACAAAATTATGGAAATTATCCAATCACACTCCTATCTTATAGCACAACTACCTTAAAATTTTCTGTTCAACATGGTTTTAGATACCAGTACATACGAGTGTCACAATGTACTATGCACACGAAATTAAAAAGCAAAAGGCATTCTAGATCGTAAATAAGGGAATTATTCACTACCTTTTCCTGTAAGCTTCCTGTCCAACAAATAAAAACCATGGGAAAATGAGTAAAGAAATATATTCATTTTCCTATTCAAATTTGAAATGGTTTCCCTGTAGTGACACATCATCTTTCTGTGTTGCAACAGATTAATTAACTTGTAGATGGAAAATCAGATATCGCCAACATTTATTTCAAATGACTCAAGAATCAAGCCAACATTTATTTCAAATGACTCAAGAATCAAATATTGCCAAACATGTCGTATTTCCTTAAGTGCACGTCAACAAAAATGTCATCCTAAATGTCATTGAACTTTGACATGGTCAAAAATAATTCATCCTAAATATCAAAAAAATTCATGAATCATAAAGTCAACTAGTGTTACATTTTGTCACATAGATAGCAAACCACAAGAACTGCATAACTTCGACATGGTCTTATCAAGAATAACTAAGCTTTAGGCTTAAGTGTTTGATAAATTCAGGCGACTTCATTTCTTTATTCACTGTCATTGAACTTCTTTTCTTCTCTTGTCAACCCCAATTACTTATTTCAACTATAATCATTCTAGAATTTGTCATCAACAGACAAAAACATGTGCCTCAAAAGATTGAAATCTTATCATCCTTTTGTAAGGCATCTCCTACACCAAACAACACGTCTCCAGAAGCCATATACGAAGAAACCATTTCCGCAAAATTCACAAACTATTTCAAAGTTCTTGCATCTCTCTAAGATATGTACTTTCCAGTCGAAAGGTCCACACAGGATCAACTTTAGCATGACCATCAAAAGACATTAGATCCGCCAAAAAAGAGGATATGAAAACATTTTGTACCAAATTATATGCTTCAAACTGTCTTTAGATAAAATGACGAGTATCCATTTAACGGATAAGAAAAGCAAGCACATATAAAAAATTGGAAATAGAGTTTCTATATAAAAGGAATATGGTATTTATAAAAGCGGCCAAGGAAAATAATGAATCCTTAAAATGAGAAATAATCCTTGAGATTAGTGTTGGCAACCCCCAAGTCCGCTGTACCTATTATTCACCTTACTTTTTACTTGGGCATCCAAGGACTCATTAAATTAGACTGTTGCTGTCACTCATCGATGCATCTCCTTTTTCTTCTCCAAAGACTCTGGTCAATTCAAATAGATATCATCACTATTAACACATGTAAAGCAGCAGTTACTCTATTCCCACTGAAGTGATCGAACAACTAAACGCAATGTCATTACACCTCGTGAATAGTCCCCTAGTGGTCTAAGAATATTATTCTCCAACCTGTTTCATACCAAAATCACCAATATGCTTTCTCAACAACTTTCTTGAGGAAGATGAGTTTTGAAGATAAGTTTAATCGACGAGAAACATTCTCCCCATTGTAGAGAAACAAAAGATGCAGAGATAAAAGCACAGGAAAGAAACAATACGCGACGCATAGGATTGTTTTTAGTAACAAGAAGAATGACAAAGGCAGCAAACTTCTATGTGAAACTGAACTTAACATCTAGCTAAGCTAAGGGGAAAAAATGACTTGTATAGTCTAAAACAAATCCGATAATGAAAAGTTTGCTCTTCCCTTGTCCATATTCTTGAGTTCCCTACAACAAAATATGGACCTTTCTCAAAATTTGCTGTAATTGGCTCGGACAATTGCATTCCATAAATTATCATTAATTTACCTTCACACTTTATGAACGAGCAAAAAATCTGATATTTCATCAGGCTAAAAAAGAAACGTCACTCGCATGCGAAGAGAACAAGAAACTAGTACAGTAGTAGTGCTGCTCAGTTAAATTAAATTGATAAAAGCATAGGCATATACAAAAATACAACACCGAGAAAAAAAAGAACTAGGGAAGGTAGAAACTAGAAATGGAGCAACCAATTTAAATTAAAATGCATGAACGTCAGAACGTGATCCACTGATCCTGCATCGAGTTCCCAGAGATTGGATGGTCTTCTCTTTTACAAGTCAATGTAGATATGAATAAATTTGAATTTACACTCAGCCACTGGCTTGTAGGTCGTATACCTATAAGGCTAATAATTTACTATAGATTGACATGACAGAAGCTTCCACAACTCGAAATGTCAATTTCAAATCTATGGCATGCATGCTGCGGAAATGCTGGGAAACAACAGGAAACTCCTTTACTCTTGTTATGGTTAACATAATTATTGAACTGATCACGTTAGCTAAAAAGCAGTGGAGATTAGTGTATAGATCAATGTATAATTGACATAAACCAGAAAAATTTTCTGAATGCATATATATATTACATGTCAAATAACAATAAGACACCAACTTGAAGATTTTCACGGTGAACTGCCAAAGTTCCACCTAGTAAATTTACAAAATTAGTATACCAGACGGTCAGATAAACATTGAACTCAAGAGTAGAGAGTGAGTTAACATCGTTACCAGATCCATATGTTCGGCGCCAAAAGAGAAACGTCTTCTTTGGCAAGCATGGAGCATAAGTTTACTACTCTAGGATGGATCAAAAATCAGAAACCATGATTCTAGAAACAAGTTTCCGCAAGTGAAGCTGCCCTTGTGTGTCTCTCTACTAGCGCACGAATATTTCTTTCTCAATAAATGAGTTGCTTCTGAGGCAAATTTATGTCATACGGACGCTAATTCAACTACTATCCCCACCCGGAGGAAAAGGAAATCAGAAAGAATAATATTTAGAACAAGCATAATCCTCCAATTAATGTCCTATCAGCACTAACTATCAGCACTAAGCAATAATATTAAAAAATAATAATAACATCGGTGAACGGACCAAAAAATATATATAAAAATAACCAAAACATTTAAGTATTCATGCTATAAAAAAAATTATCTGACGAACGCCGTACAAGCTACATGGGTTAGCACTGATTTGAACAGCATCCTATGTTCTCCAATTACCATCTCTTTATTTAACAAGAAAAAACAAAAGGATGTTGCTACTTTATGGCGAAGAATTAAAACCCGGGGAACGATAAACATATCAGGGAAGGTGTGTATCGTATTACCTATAGAATCAGATCTAGCTGAAGAAGAAGAGGCAGTCGAGATTTTGGGAAAAAAAAAACTAATAATAATATTGGTTGTCAACAGATTCGGACATGGAAAACCCAATCCAATAGAGAAGCCAACGTGTGATTTAATAATCTTTAATGCGTTGTGGCATAAACAATTGTGTGTTTGTTTCTCCAGTCAAGTGGATTTGATGGTATTTAACCAAGGAAATCAAACATTCTACTGTAAACTCGAGATTAGGGTTTAATAAACTGTAGTGGTGCATCATTCTTTGGTCTGTACTCTTCTACTTTCTAGCCTACGTAAGATTATTGGACTGTGTGTGCAATATGGGTCAAAGTTACCTTCTCCGGGAAGGGGAATTAATGTGTCAATCAATCAATGAGAGGGCTGCGAGATTTTCTGAAGACTATCCCGGAGACTGAGAGTCTAAGACCGAGTTTCAGTCTTTGCACAGTACAAAATGCCAAACAAAACCCATATCTGCAATAACGAAACTTGTTGGATTTTAGTGTTTTTACGCCTACGAATCTGCAAGGCCCAAATCTCTCTCCTTTTTAACGTGATTATATACATATATCCTATTTCCCAAAGATAAAGTACCAGGATTGAAGATCCGCACGGGGCCATTGCTAAGCATATTAAGCTGAGTTTCAATCTTCCGGATGAAATCCATGGCTTCTTGTATAGGCCTTGCTAGCTCTTCACGATATTTGACTAGCATGTCGTAATAAGCTTCCTGTGTTTTAGTTCATATTAGTTTCAAAATAAAATATGTAAATTTTTAATTCAGCACACAAACAGACTTGTGAAAGATTGCGATTGAAATAGTTATAAAGGCAAAAGAAAAGAAAAAAATGAAAACACCATAAACTGATCGAGTTCTGGGTCTCTAGAACCGTCTCTAGAATTGGCTGATGATCGCTGCCTTGACTCAAACTCCTGTCTAGCAGCTGCAAGTCGAGCCGCAACTTCAGGCGGAGCCCCCACCTAAAAGAAGCATCGTTGAGGGAGACGGTCAAACTTTTAATAAGAACGCTAGCTCTTACAGCTCTCTTCTTTTCTATAAAGGAATACTTATTTTATTTTATTTTATTTTTAGTGTATGTGTTTTTAGAGTGTGAAGTTAAATACCTTTTGGCAATCCATGTACGCTTCCAAAAGGTTCGAGTACTGAGGATGGGCGATAATCTTGGCTTTAATAGCTTCTCCTTCAATAGAGCTCTCGCTTCCTTCTTGTGATTGATGCGCTCTCATAAGAGGGTAGTGAAATTTTGGACCAATATGTGAAGTGCCGGCTTCAGTTTTCACGATCGGATGTGTCTCGGATTGAAAACAAGTGCCTGATTGTAGATGAAAGCTGCTGCTAATTGGCATCTGGGTCTGCTGAGTACTAACGTTGGAGTCAGTATTTGGTCGACCATATGACGAAGAATTCGGTCCAAGCACTTGAGAAGAATACAAGAAATTTCCCCGAGCAGATGTATTCTCGTTTAGATTATTATATTCCTCCATTTATCAACAAACCCAGATGAGAAAAGGTACGGTAAATCTAGAAAAAGAAACAAAAGAAGGAAACGCAAAACCCTAAGGAGGGACTCAGTAGAAAGAAACAGAAACCCTAAAGAGTATAGCTAGACAACTTGTAATCTATGACCCAAAAAGAGTTCTTTAATGGCCATATTGAATCATATGAGCTAACAAGTCACTAATTTGTATAATTTGGAAAGAAAGGACGGTCTACGGTCTATCAAGGAGGCCTTGAAGTGAAGTTGCACCAGGACCTAATCATAATTAGAGATCGAGACGATAAAAAGAACAAATCAGAAGAAAAATCTAAGAGTGGAAGAGTGAGAAGCGTTCTCACACGGCTGTGGGCACTAAACAAGAAGGTATTCCTTAGCCGGAACAGGCAACGGCTGCGGGTAGTGGTTGACAAGACTTTTTTTCTAAAGAAAAAAGAATTATTTGAAAACTAATAAAGGCAAAGGAAGGTGAGGAGACAAGGCAACGACTACTACTAGATTGCAGATTTTTCTCAAATTTTTTTTTTAAACACTGTTTCACGGAAGATCCAATTTTCACCTTATTTCAGTTGCCCTTGGGTTTTCTCACTTGACATTCTACTCCTCTTCCTTTGCATTTTATAGTACCCCGGAGGGACAAAGAGAGAAAGTGCCACTCACAAAATTATTTAATATTATTAATTTTATAATATATAATGCTTTTTCCATAATTAGATTTGTTTTTAAAATATTAGTTTATTTTAATGATTGATGTATATTCAATTACATGTTCAAATTTCAATGATACGCATCACAGCATTTGCATTATCCCTACGAAAGTCTTTTACAAATATTATTTTAATCAAATTAACTTTCTGTGCATAGTTGGATGTAATTTCAGTACTGTTACAAAGGGACTCGTAATTCACATTCTTATTAATTTAATCAACAGAACACTTGTGAAAATAATTATACTAAGAACCTCTCAATGATTAAGTTTCTTTAACATCATATCAGTGATCAGGAATTAGATAATAATTAATTTATTATATTCTCAAGACGTCAAGGAATGAAATATAGATAAATCGAGAGAAGTGTGTTATAAACACTCATTAATCAAAACAAGCGTGTAATTTAATTATTCTTTCTCTTATAATTTTGATTATAGTTAGGTATTTATCAATTGAATTAGATTAGATTAAGCTGAATCAAAATTTTAATTTAATTTATATATTATATATTGTATTTAAGATAATTTTATTAGATCTATATACATGTCATAATCTAATTTAATCCAATTTAAATTATTTAAAACATATTAGATTGAATTGGTTTTACCAATTAAGTTTTTGATCTAAATTTAAAAATATAATATTAAATTTAGATTTAAATTTATAAATATTTTAGATTAAATTATATTTAGATCTAAATCTATATTAAAAAATTCTAAATAATAGAATTATATATAATTTTAAATTTTAAATAAATGATAAAAATTAATACAATAAATAAACAAAATTTTTTGAGATGAACTAAAATAATAAATAAACAAATTAAATACATAATAAATAATACTACTTACTTTTACTATGAATTTTATGATAAAGAAATAATGTAAAAAATTGATTAAAATGATATTTAATTTTTGAAAATAAGATTTTAAAAGAAATTAAAAGGTAATCTATCATATAAAATAAATTCATAATATATTTAATATTTTTATATTAATTATTACTATTAAACTTCTCTTATTTTAATTATTACTTAACTTTTTTATTTTTTTATAGATTTTAACAAATAAATCAATAAAAATAAAATAAAAAATAGAATTAATTACAAAACAATATTTATTATATTTATATGAAAATAATTTATAAAATTAAAATCAATTATATTTGATGCGATTAACTGTTAAATTTAATTCAATCCATAATCAAATCTAAAAATTATGGATTATAAAATTTTAATTTAAAAGTTAGATCCATTAATTTTTTAAATTAATCTAAATTGAATAAATTAACATATTAGATTGATTTAAATTAAATTGACTGAAATTTGTGTATCTTAATTTTGATTAATTTAATTAATCTTATGTATTAGGCGTTCAGATTCAATTGCTTTCTTCATTTCCTCGTTTACTTCATTTTCTTGATAAATGGCAAAAGCAAACCAAGCCAGTTCCCTCTTTGCTTTGGTGGCCATTGGCTAATTAATTACTCTTGTAGTTCCGGTAGTTGTAATTGGTGTCATCTGGATTATTCAATGTAATAATTAAAAGTTGTTGAAATTCCTTCTCGTGCATTTTGAAAAAACTTTTTTTATGACATATGCTTAGTAGGTATTTATTCTTGCATAATTAGAGAACAAATTACAAAGTGCTTTGTCCATATTCCCCAGTACCTTTAATGTAGTTGCGAAAACGGAGAATGATAAATATTTTTATAATTTTTTAAAATAATATTTACTTTTTTATAAGAAAATTTGAGATAAATTTTTTAAATATTTTTTTGAAGTATTATTTACTCTTATAATTTAAAAAAGATAAATTTTTTAATTATATGAATTTTATATTTATAAATCCTTGTCTCTTATTATATGAATTTTAAAATTAAAATAATTAAATTTTTTTAAAAATATTTTAAATTTAATATTTTAATTTATAAAATTTATACTAAAAAAATTTATAAATTTATAAATTAATTTTTAAAAATTAAATTTAAAATATTTTTATTTTATGATTTAAGTTTATAAAAATTTTATTTAATTTGTAAAAATAAAATAAAAATAATTAAATATTTTATTTAAATTATTGGATGAGTAAATTACTTTATACTATAAAAAAATTAATTTATAATTTTAAGTTCATAAGAACTATTAAAAAAGAATTTATCAAATATAAATATAAAATTATAAAATTTTATTTTATAATAATTTACACTAAAAATTTAAATTAATTTTAAAAAATTAAATTAAAATATTTTATTTTATTTTATATTAATAAAAATTTATAAATTTTTTATTTTTAGAAATTATATAAAATAATTTCACTTCTCGTCCTTGAGCTTGGAACTACAAAACACATATAACACCTTAGGGGTAAAGCTGATTTCTTGGCTAAAACCCTCCGATACTTATGTTAGAGAAGGTTTTACTTGGTGTGTGAAATAAGTGTGCATGTAAGCAAATAAGAATGCATTAAGAGTATGGATGGCATGGAATGTTCTATCCCTGAGTATGATGCCTGGATGCTCTGAAAAGTTAAAAGAAATGCCTCACAGTAGGTTTCTCTCGATGTTGTTTGAATAAATCTGAATACAAATCCCTTTCTCTTGATTTATAGATGCTGTATATGGGAAGCCTAGGAGTACGTATCCTTTGACACATATTGCTGCATGGCTGATGTGCCCAGGGTAACCTGTTGCAAAATCAGAGAGCGTGGAGAATTATGATATTGTTCCTTGCCATATCATCCCCGAGTTCCCGAGTGTTTGTACCTCCGAGCAGAGCTTCTAACTCTCCCGAGAATGAAATCTCCTGGTTCTCGGGAGACCTTCATGTAACGAATTGTAGCCTCGATGTCACCAGAAGGTAGAGGAGTAGGGACTAACATACCCCGAGTGTCCGCAAGTCTATACTGTTATATAGTGGGGTATTGATCCGATCCCCCAATTCCGAAGGTAAATGTTGTTTAAGGCTCTGATCCGACTGCAAGTTGGCAGCAAATAACTCGAAGAAGAATTCCTGACTGGTTGCCTTAGGCAGAGTGCCCGAGGCGATTTAGGCATCTTCCTGTTGGCATGACCAGCTTCTCAGGACGACACCGTATAAGGGAGCCTACTAGATACGTGCACTTGGTGGGCTTGGACAAGGGCGTGGAGATGAGCCTGGGCTTCGATAAAATCCCCCAACAACTATAATACTTTATACTATAAAAAATTAAAATTAAAATTTTATATTTATAAATACTTTTTAAAAAATTATTAAATATAGATATTAAATTATTAATTAAATTTAAATTTAAATTATAAATTATAAATAAATTTATAAATTTTTACCAATATAAAATAAAAATATTTTACATTTAATTTTCAGAAGTTAAATTATAAATTTTTTTAATATAAAATATTATAAAAATAAAAAATATATAATTTTATATTTATATTTAATAAATTTTTTAAAAATATTTATTAATATAATATTATAAATTAATTTTTTTATAATATAAAATACTATAATCATTCAATAATTTAAATAAAATAATCAAATTACTTTTATTTATAAAAAATTTAAATTATTATCACACTCAATTTAATACTTGTCAACAATATTGTCTTAACCTAATCATTGGGACCTCACAGTTTTATTCTTGGAATGGGTATCACGAAAACTTCCTAAGAGGTCACCTATTTTGATACTACTCTCGTTCAAGCACGTTTAACTACGTAGTTCTTGAAAATAAACGACTACCTATTTCAAAAGGTCTCGTTTAGGTATCAGAGTGCACAACGCAACTCGGGTCTAACACGATATTGTCCTCTTTGATCGCCTGCCAGATGGTGCCCCCAAAATGGCCCCGGTCATCCTGCCTACATGATGCCTAACCTCAAGGTTTTGTTATTAGAAATGGGTCAACACAAAGACTTTCCAAGAGGTCATCCATCTTGGTAGTGCTCTCATCCAGGCAAGCTTAACTGCGTAGTTCCTAGGAGTAAACGACCACCCATCCTAAGAGGCTTCGTTTGAATATCAGAGTGCACAGCGCAGCTCGAACCCAACATGATATTATCCTCTTTGGCTGCCTGCTAATAGCCTGCCAGGTGGTGCCCCCACATTGGCCCCGGCCACCCTGCCCACATGGTGCCTAGTCTCAAGATTTTGTTCTTGGGAATGGGTCAGGACAAGGACTTCCCAACAGGCCCACCAGCTTCCGTTTGGTTCGTTCTCGAACCACCACCATTATACTAAAGGAGAGTTGGTTTTGATACCATATTGTCACACCTGATCTAACGCTTATCAACGATATTGTCTGCTTTGGTCCAACCCTTGGGACTTCACGGTTTTGTTTTTGGAATGGGTTATCACAAGGACTTCCCAAGATGTCACCCATCTTGGTACTACTCTCGCCCAAACACGCTTAATTGCGTAATTCTTGAAAATAAACCATCACCCATACTCAAAGATCTCGTTTGGGTGTCAGAGAGCATGTATAGCGTAGCTCGGGCCCAATACGATATTGTTCTCTTTGGTCGCCTGCCACTAGCCTGCCAAGTGGTGCCCCCAAAGTGACCCCAGCCACCCTGCCCATATGGTGCCTAGCCTCAAAGTTTTGTTCTTAGGAATGAGTCAGCACAAGGACTTTCCAAGAAGTTACCTATCTTGGTACTGCTCTCGTCCAGGCACGGTTGACTACATAGTTCCTAGGAGTAAATCGCCACCTATTCTAAGAGGCCTTGTTTGAGTATCAGAGTGTACAACGTAGCTCGGACCTAACACCACAATGCTCCCAGTCACCCCATCCACATGGTGCCTAATCTCAAAGTTTTGTTTTTGAAAATGGATCAACACAAGTACTTTCCAAAAGGTCACAAATATCATTTGAAAAAGCTACTTGTATTTGTCATTTTCCCGTCAAAACAGCATGGATTTAGGAATTTTGGAATTAAACTTGTTTGTTATCTTGATTCCTTCCCCAATTAAAAAGAAGGGGGAATGACAAATGCCCCCTATAATTTTTGAAAAAGCCACATACTCTCCTATGGGGTATGTGACAAAATCACAGTTATCCATTATACAAAATGAATAACTATAATTTGATCATATACTCTATAGGAGAAATATGACTTTTCTGCAAATGATACAGGGAATCTGTTATTCTCCCTTAAAAAAAGAATAATGAAAGAATCTTAAAGATTCTAACTACGCAGACCCAAAATTAAAGAACTATAGATGTGTACTTGCAGACTTGTCCGATTAATATTTGTCAGTTCTTTTTTCCTTTTTTTTTTAAGTTAATTAACTATTATTTTGCAAAACTTGCTATTAACTAGTATACTTAAAGTTGACTTCATCAATTTCTCACATTTGGACTCAATTCTATATTTGCTACGAGAATCCTTATGATCAGTTCAGTGTTTGTTTGAAATTTAATAGGTGCCAATTGCCTAATTAAAAGAAATATGGGTCAATCGTCTTTCCTTGTTCAGGTTGATGGATCTAGGTGCATCTAGGTGCCTTTCCTATTTTCTTTTTTTAAAGGTAACAAAGTAAATAATGGTCTTTCAACAAAAAAAGTAAATAATATTCTTGCTAACCTTAATCTAGCTACTGATTATTTTATTTTGTAGGATTGACAACTTCAAATAATTCAATGAATCTCCTGCTTAACTTTTGGATAGTGTTCTTTCGTCTTTAGCAGTTCTTTTGTACTCCCTTATTTCTTATCATCCTATTATTTAATAAAATAGCTCTCCAAAGATTTTCTTGTTGAGACTGCTTTTAAAAAAATAGTAATAAAAACAAAAATTATGTGAGACAGTTCAGACCAGTTTCTTGAATTTATAGGCTTTTGAATTGATCTACGACTAGTGAGACTATATGATCCTTAGCTAGGGCAGCCTCCTTTCGTTTCAATTCTGTCTTGCTGACACCACCTAGCTGGCTACAACGAAGATGCATCTGGCCATTCTTACAAGGGCATTATCATTGTAAATTTGTAATTCTTTGAAGCTATGCCAATCCTTGGCAGAATTGGCTCGACATCTGGTATTAATTTAATTATTTAATGACAGCAACTACATACTACAAACTTTTCCACCTATCAACATATTTAAAACTCGTAGAGTTGTTATTGTGTTGTGGGTTGTGACCTCATGTTTAGTTTATCACTTTGTACTGCTGTGTCAAGAGAAAATCCGTAGGTGCGTAGTACAATATTCAACGGTTAACAGTGAAAAGGGCCCTTGATCTGAACTCTGGACTGAGCAAATTGTACTGTTTATGATGACCATTTGCAGGAAAAACCACGTGTGTCTGTAAACTCGCAGAGGAGAAAGACAAGGTAAGACAGAGAAATAGTATTATTATTGTTGTTGGCATTTCGTTAATTGGCTCCGCAACGAGGTATTAGCTGGAGAAGACGACCATCCATTTCCCCACCATGTTTATGAATATTATCATTTATCACTCGCAGCAGCAGATCGGTGACCCAATTCTTAGATTATATGTAACGAATGAGCTAAAGACACAAAAAGATAGAAAAGAGAGCTTGGATCAGGGAGTGGGATTAACACCCCCGCAAGATGCGCGCTACAAACAATGGGGGCCAGAAAGAAGGAGGGCAGCGGGTTCTTTTGCTGTCATTTCAAAAATCAAAAACACTATTTTTTTTTTTTTTTCTGATAAAGGTTCGAAATTTCCAACTCACTGTCAGAAAGAAAGCACCAGAATGAATAGTGATACTATTATCCTCATTTCTCATTCAATGCACTTACCGGCTAAACTAGCTACTTCACTTCGCCCCTTCCCTATGCAATATAGTATTAATATTGTAGATTACTATGCACTCCCAACTTTCAAAGTAAAATAATATTTCCTAGTTTTGTTTTCGATTTGGAACATTAACACAGAAAAACATCATTAGGAACTCTAAGCTACATTACCAGCCATTAGAAGATAAATTGTCAATATGCATTCAATTATTGTCATTAATAGTAATAGTAGTCCACATTACTAACTGATTTAGATTAATTTTCTGTCGTAATTAACTAGATTTCGTGGCAAATTTTCAACCGAGCATTATAGTTATGGAAACGAAAGTAGATGAGTTTCTTCTTCCTATATAGTTTCATTGTCTATTATTGGTTTGGTGCTTACCTTTTGCCTGTCAAATCATCATCTCAATGAGCTGTTCCTGTCATGTCACCCAAAAACCAGCGAGATCTAGCGGTTGTGGTTGTGGTTGTGGTGGCAACACTTGAAAGTAATGTTTATGTTGCTGATCGTTACATGTCATTTATCAAAATAGTAGTTCCCTTTGCTTTAACTGAGAGATCATCAAGTTATGAAATAGATCAGCTTAGTGACACACTCACCTCTCTCATGATGCCCAGAACAAATAATAAAAAAATCCCACGATTATCTTTACATTTTCTTGGAAGAATTAAATGCTGGAACCATTTTCTTACAGTCTGGAAATTTTTTTTAGGCTTTAATGGCTGGTTTACAGGCGGGATTTGTGATGAATGCATGCAATTTTATTGAAGGCCTACGGGTTAATCGAACCGTATGCGGCATCTGCGTGATTCATCTACAGTAGTGGTTGTTGAGGAGTGATTAACGTCTTCTCTTACTACAACTACTTCAACTGTGATTCAATACAAGCGGCCGACTTTAGCCTAACTGTTACATGTGCAGTTATGTTGAAAATTAAAAATATTCTGACAAAGATTTGCGTGAATAAAAATTATCATAAAAACGGGTCCTAAAAAACAAATGAACATTTGGATACGGCTGTATTAATATTTTGTTTTCAAATATAGCCATATTAATATTTATTTTTAAAAAATATCTCCATTTTTCAAGTTAGTATATTATTCAATAAAGTATGCCTCCAAATATTTTGATGATAATATCCCGAGGTGAATTTGTCTGAAAAATAGATATACTTAAACACTATCAGTAAGTAAATTAAAATTCTGTTAATTCCCTGTGAGTTTCACACATCTCTTCGATGCATGTATACAACTTTTGATTTAACTTTTCTGCCAAAGTTTCTTTATTTGCTTTCTTTAAATTTATGGTTACCTCAAAGTTTCACGAAGGTTACATAGAGAGGAAACATTTTTATCTTTAAGAAGTGTGAAAGCTAATTAATATGCTGTCGTTGCCCTTAATTATCCAACTCAATGAATATGACCCATTAATATATTTTAATTCAAATAAATAATTTCACACGTGTTTAACAATTTTAACTGTATACGATGGTGCATGTCATTAAATGTAGATTAATATCTAAGATACATATCACAAGGGTTCCTTTTGGCTGATTCTTTTGCTGGACTGCCCTTTACAGTAATATTAAATTAATAAATCATAGACATCCATATTACAACTTTGAAATGGGGGACTGATAATTAATTAAAAGTTTACTGCTTGTTTAAGCAACCACTCAACCTTAATTAATTAATAATAAGAATCCGGGAGGATATTGTTTGTCTCGTGAATCACAAAATAACAAGTCATTAGCTTGGTAGATAGTCCACCACTTGCTATCATAAACTATTGCCTTTATGGCGAAATTAATGGCATAATTAAGAATTCATAATCCACCTTCCAGCTGCTAGCCATTTAAAATAGAAAAGGAGAAGCTAAAAGCAACTGTCATTAGGTAAAATATTCCTTTCTCGTATCTATTTATGAAGAGATTTGGGGCCATAAGTAACTTTGTTAATGAAGTGTCATTTTCCTTGAAATAAAGATGGTTGGATTAATGAGTTAAATACCTATACATTGAAGAACAGTAGCAAGCACCAAGTATTGACCAAGGATTAGAGTAGAGGATTGTGATTGTGTTTTTGGTTAGCTAATTGAAGCCTTTTTAAGCCTTTTGATTTGACGGAAGTAGGAAAAGAAAATAATTCCAAACTCGATTCCTGTTAGCAGTAGCAGATAGGACGAGAGAGAAACAAACAAATTCAAAGCAAGTAACGCTCAAAGGTCAGTGTTTGTGTGTTTCACGGCAGACCCTCTCCAAACTATTTGGGTAATGCCAAATAAATAATGGTATTTAGATTGATTTGTACCGTTCCGTTGATATAAGAATGACAAACGGACTTTCAAAAAATAAAAAATAAAAAAGGACAGACGGGTGATACTGCCCAATGCATCATATCTCTTCACTTCTTTAGATAAAGCTGTAATTTATTTTGATGTATTTTATATTATTACGATATTTTAACTTTTGTGTTATAATTTTATTTTATAAAAAATATATATACATATAATAAAAAATTAAAAATTATATTAGAGGATATATAATGAACAGAAGAAAAAGTTATTCGTGGTGTTTTTGAAGGGTTCAAACGTAGGACTATGGAGTTTGATTTTAATTAAACTGTGATTTTGGCCTAAAAGTTCACTCACAGGCACTGAAATTTGATTGGATTCATTTTACATTTCATTATTTAAGAGGGAAAGTGAAATTTATCAAATAAAATTTTTTGAAGTAGAGTTTTTGACAAAAATATATTAATTATTTGATTGTCATGAGTCGTTTATAGTAAAATTATATAATTACTTTAATACATAAATTTTAAAAATATATATTAAAAGAGAAAAAATAAGATAAAATTTTTAAAATAAAATTAGCGTATTTTAGATAATTTAATTTTTAAAAAAAAAAACTTCTGTTATTAAAAGTTTCAATTCTGGATTTTTTAATAAAAATAAAATCATTTTTTAATTATTCAAAAGTTCTTTTACATAGAAAATCAAATCATCCAAAAAATTTTAAAATGACTTTAATCGTTAAAAAACAAAGAATTATATTTTTACCAATTGGAAAACCAAATTAAACTAACACTAAATCTACTTAATGTGCCCATGCTCAATCAATCAAATGTCATTTCAAGAGGGAGAAAGCTACGTAGACGGTCAATCCCACTGCAAGAATGATAATTGCACAGCCAAGCTCAACTTCTTCTCATACGTTTCCTTTCTTTTTTTCTTTTCTGTTTTCTTCTTCTTCATCAATTTTATTTATTTATTTATTTTTAGTCTCATAAATTTTGAGTAAAATTTCTAATACTAAATCCTGTCATGCTTACCCTAATTTTTTTAATATTAAATGACAAAATTACGTTTATCTCTCTCTCTATAATCACAGCACCTTTGAGCGTTTTGTCATTGAAACCATTTGAAATAAAAATTTACCACAACAATTCGGTAACAACTGATCAGCAACAAGGTTAAGAATCGACTTTAAAGTTAAAAGCATGCACTGCTTCCTACTATATTCCATTATACCATCAATTTGCTACTTCATCTCTAGTGAAATTTCTCAATTAAAGTTTTCTCCAATTCTCATTTTCTTTGTCTTTTCTCATAATTGTTTTTGTTTAGATTGGTCATCGGTTTGATATTGCTTTATTTTCACAAATTATAATTATTGTAAATAAAATTATTAATTAGCAATTAAATACTAATTTCTTTTTAAATTGAAGTCACCATTGTTGTAATGTTGAAAGTATTATGACAGGTTTAGTGGAGTGGTGGAGTAATTTTTAAGTTGTAGTTATTGTCAAATAAAAATTTTAAAATTTAAATGTTAAATGTTAAAATAAAATTATATAAATTTTATCAAAAGTTAATCATATAGAATATTTTTAAAAATTTTATTTTAAAAATATATCATAAATGTTAAAATTTCAAACAAGGGATATTCTTATATATTTTTTATCATATTTTAAAAATTGACCACTGTTAAAAAAATTTTAAAATTAAATTAAATAGCTCTTATTTGGATAATATTAATATCTTAAAAAATTGAAACAGAAACTCGTGTGTCTCTCCACTTTCAAACTTTTCCAGTTCAAACATGAAGAGCCTCTCCACTTTTGAACTTACCGAATTTAAAAATAGAAAATCTATCTGCTTTCGAACTTATACAGGTTTGAAAATGTATGGATAAGTTCTTCTACGTTTCTTCACTTTCAAATTAATTGGACTCTCCTGATAAGTGTCTAGACCTCTATCTAATTTTATACGTATTCTCAAGTTTTCTTTCTATAGTGAAATTAGTACCCCTAATTTTTTATTATCATAACTAGTCGGGCTAAAAATTCGTAAGCATTTTAGCTCTTCGTGTAGTAATATTCAAATTCTCACTTGCATGGAAAAACATACAAACTCGTTCGAGGAGTTTTACAAAAGATACATCTCGTGCTAAAAATATAGTATACAATTATACATACACTACAACTCTTTTTTTATGTTCAGGTAGAACTCCTCTTTATTTTCTTGCCATAAAGTATACTCTATGCTCAAATAGTAACTAGTCTGCGTGGTGTTTTTCCGAGCTTCACTCTATCTTAATGTGTTACGCTTATAGGTCACCCTAAGTTTGAGCTTCACATGATATTTCCTAACTTATTGAAAACTTTTAAAGCTAAGGTTGTGACACGTGTGTTAAAATTTATTTCGTTTATTGTCTATTATCTTTTTCTTTGCATGTAATTATTGATGACAAATATATTGTCCGAGCCATCCACGATGATTTTTGGCTCTTTTTGTTAATCATTTATTAATTTTTAATTAATAGTGCTCCGTAGGTATAAATACATGCACTACAATTCCTTTTTTCATGTTTAGGTAGAATTCGATTTTACTATTTTGCGAAGAAACATATTTTGTACGAAAATAAAAACTAGTTTGCCAGCTGCTTTTTATTAACTTGATTTTAGCTTAAAGTGTGACTTTTATAATAATATTTCTTACCACTAGGAAAGCTTTCACAATTAAGGTTGTGACACTTATATTTAAATTTATTTTATTTAAAAGGTATTGCTTTAATTACTGTCATCTTTCCTGTGAATGTAATTATTGATGACAAATCCATCATCTGACGCATCCACGTTGCCTTTTTGACTCTTTTTGTTAACCTTTTATATATTAAATTTTAATTATCAATTTTTTGTAAATATAAACAAATAAACCTCCTTCTGCTGCATGAAACTTAGCTTATAATCTGAATACCCATATTCACAAAGATCTCTCCCATGCACAAAATTAAACAATATATAATTAATTGATTATATAAATTATACAGGATTAGCATTTAGCAAAGTTAATTTTACAAAAAGATAACAGAGAATCTCCATACACCTTACACTTTAAACATCAATCATCATCATGTAGTCTCCTGATGTCAACTATCACAAACAAAAGAATCGAATTGAAATCTTCCTTTCCCGCATAATTATGCTAAGCCCACCTCTTTTGCTTTCATTGCTGTTTAAATTTCCAATCATTATCGCCTCTGTGGCAATGTAAATAACCCTAGTTAAGGACACCTATAGGTGCTTTGCCGGGCCACACTGCCGCTGGCTTTTCCTGCTCAGTTAAATAACTAATTGGTACACTGGTGGTTGTGGGATCTCTTACCAATTTAAATACTTAAATAGAACTGTCGAGTTTGGCTCATTTTTGGTAAATTTTTGTTCTCTCTCTCTCTCTCTCTCTCTGTCTATGTATCTATCTATATTTTCCTTTTAATTTGTCCCTATATCCATATATAATGTTACAATTTGATTTTAATAGCCTTCTCAAAGATTGCAAGTAGGATTATGTTAGAAGTCTACCCCATTTTTTTTTTTTTTACTAATAATATACCGCTTACAAGTTAATTCTAAATATATAATAATAATAATATAATTTATTGATGTCAAAAAATTTTGAGACAAAACATTTCAAGTCCAGCACAGATTTTATTTCCTTTTGATGATGGTTAGAGATGATAGGACTTGTCTTGGATCGACAAAATCTTCATCGTGACCTCTTTTCAATTGCCTAAAAATACAAGAAAGTAAGTTAGGAGTAATATCAATTTCTTAAATCATAAATTTTGACACTTAAATCAAGTGTAGGATTTGAGAGAAAAGGTAATGAAATTATAACTGAAAGGGAAAAGGTGTATAAATACTAACACGAGATAGGTATATTGGTGACTATTGTATCTAACCACTTTTACTATAGAGAGGTACAAGTATATATAGTAGTTGGTAGTGTGTCCTACCATGCCTCTGCACGTGAGGTCATCAAAGAGCAGGAAGTTGGTGTTTATCAGAAGGATTACATGTTGACGTTAGATAATAAGCCATTGCATAATCCTTGTTTATAGATTTGGAACGACATAATGATTACTTAAGTTATGACTTATGAAGTACAAAATCTTAAATGTAATACAATAATTTTGCAATGATTTTGAGAATTATGTGTCATCCCTACTCACTATCTCTATTTTTAAGTTAGAGTTTATACAAGATTGAGACCATCTTTTTTAACCTAGAATTAGGTCTAGTGAGGGCGAGGTGACCTTCGTTTGTGTCAAAATTATTAGGTCACCTACCAGATCTATTTTTCATGTAGAAGTCTAATCCATAACTCGAATGTTGGATGATGTGGCTGTAAAGTCAATAGGCGCTGGCCAAAATAGTGGTCTCAATTTTTATCCCAACATAAGTCCCCTAAATTTTTTTGAAAACAAAATTTTGATGAAAATTTATAAATTCTCCCAGCCCAATGTTGGTGCTTGTGGTGGGCTCTTTCCCACCACCAAGTTTTTTTGAATTTTAAATTCTTTCATTAGTTATAGTGTTTATTAACTTTGACCATGTCATTTAAGATGCTACCGATTCTGAAAAGATGTTACACTTATAAGTGTCATTTTGGATTTTGTAACTGTGTCACTTATCACTTTGAGAGTAGACTACATTGATGATAACAAGTCTTTTTGGGTATCTCACTATAATGGGTTGACATGACACAATCTAATCTATTTAAATCTAGTGGTCAGATTGGTTGTACTGTCTCATTTCTTTTGAGACATCTATAAATACCTTTTTTTAAAAAATTTTCTCACACTTTTTCACAGTACTTAACAAAAACTCTACTCAAATGAATATCGATATCATTCAAGCTCTTTTGGTCTTTGAATATTTTATTTTCTTTGCCTTCTATCAGTAACAAGTAAGTGAGTTTCCTACCCTTTTAAGCTCTAGAATATTAGCTTCTTGGTGGAGGAATATTGTTACAAGGTGAACCTAGGTTGGATGTACCTCGAGCTAGGGGTAGAGCACTCCAATGATTCAACTCCTGTAGCCACAAAGGCCTCTAAGGTGGAGATTCTTGTTTTTACATCCTCCATGGATACTCGTTCCACTATTCTTGATGCTTCCCCATCTCGAATAGGGTTTTGACAGCATTTGAGGGCGGTCCTCCCTTACATCAATAGAGGTTTTTAGGGAGCACCAGAAACTAGGGTAAACTGAAGGCCCTCGTTAAAAGAAAAATCCTGACCTTATAAACCTAGAGGGCAACTTGATAGGGGTTGGGGTCCCTTTGCACATGCACCCAGATATCTAATTGGGATGATCGACTTTTGGAAGGTCTTCGACTAATCTAGTATTGCTTTGCTTTGTATAATTTTTTTAGGCAAAAGGTTTAAATAGCCAAAAGTAGTGATTTGACTTTCTATTGGGACCCATTAAACTCTTACTAGCTTGATCGATTATTTTAATCCTTTATCGAGTCGTTCCCTATTAGGGTCAAGGGGACTACCTGTTTTTTCTTGGGGATAATACCAAAATTAGTATCGGTATTTATCAAGTTAGGATTTAGGAAAAGTAAAGAGAAGGTAGAAAACAAATGTGTGCAAGTTGCATTTTTATTAATCTTGAAAGGGTATCTAGTTTATAAGGACAATGATAACTGATACTAAGGATAATAAAGCTTGTGCCTGTCAGAATTCCATAACTTCTTTACTTTCTCCAATCTGATTGTCATAGCTTATACATACCAAGTCTTTGAATTTGAATAACTTTATGTAGGCTTCCTTAATTTGACTTCAATGCTCCCTCTTTAGGTACTTTCGTGCTGAGGCTGGCCTATTTGAGGATGAGGTGAACAATGTAAAAGTCCCGAGGCTACACTTTTTTATCATAATACCTGGTGACTCACTACTAGTAAACGACTTAAACCGAGTTCTAGTCTCTTTTTTTTCAATATATCTAACTCTAAACACATAGTTTTTTCATTGTCTTTTTCATCAAAGTATTTCACACGGCATATCAGAATATTAATTTTCATTGCATCACTGTCTAAAAGCCAAATGCTAAGTTGAAAGGCATCTTGCTTATAGTTATTTTTGGGGTTGTCTAACATACCCATAAGACTTGTGATAACTCATTCAGCTAAGCTCCTTTATGATCACTGATCATTTTCTTTAGTAATTTCTTCATCATTTTGTTTGTTGCTTTCACCAGATTGTTTGCTTTAGGTTAGACAGGTGAGTCGAATCTCAAGTCAATATCTAGTTCAGAGTAGAAGTTTCTATAATTTTAATTGTCGAAGTACTTTTTGTTATCAGTAATGATAATTTTTGTGATATTAAAATTATAGAGAACTTCTTCTCACTATTAGTTGAAAGAGTGCTTCCCTCATTTCCTCCGAAATGAACTGTAAGACAATCGTTTGTATAGAGATAACAAGGATCATAAGGATGACTTTGGGGGAAAAAAGGGAAGAACTCTTTTAATTAATAGTAAGAAGAATTCTAGTACAAGAAATGACCAACCTTAAGCTAAGGATAAGTGCTAAATGCGATGACTTTCAAAATTTATACACCATGGTATCTCATAAACTTCTTTTTCTTTCATTGTTAGATGGCTTTTCCCAAGGTCGGAATACCTGAAGACTCGTTAGCCAGTTTAAACAATTTATTGAGGAGATTTTCAACTATCTATAGGGGCTTCGTCAAAAGCTAGCACTATGGAGATATCCATTTTTTTGGAGAGATAGATAAGATATGTTGTCACAACAGTATTTTGATACCAAAAGGAATGGGAAAAGCAAAAGAAAAGGAATTAAAAAAATTAAAAAATTAGATCTATGTCCAACGGATGATTATACTATTATTGACAAAGGTAGTAGTCTTTTTCTCGGTGATTATCGCTAAAAGTAATACCTCCATTCACTTAATAAGATAATCAATAGCTATGATGGTATACTTTATTTAGGCTTGTCCAATGGTAAACGGGCTAATGAGATCTAATTCTACTATACAAATAGCCATAGGCTTATGAGTGGGTCGACCGATTATTTGATGATGTTTTTGTGAAGCTAACAATCTTGGTATCCCTGTCTTAGATCTTATAGGTCAATGCCCGATTGCCACCATGGTCACCACTAGCACTGCAGTTATCACACCCGTGTTTTTAGGTAAGGGCATTCTTGTCTTTTTAAACAATGTATACCTGAGTTCTATAAAGATTTTAATAATTCGAGGGTTAATTTGAG
>JAVXUL010000020.1:9662406-9681751 GCA_035590515.1 Trichilia minutiflora
ATATCATGAGTGGTGGATTGACTACCTGTGAGTCTCGTCGAGGACAGTCACGGATGTCACCACGTGACTACTCGAGGTGAACGTCAGTGGTGGGCTTGTTTTGTGAAAATAAAATGTGCATTATTTTCTTTTGTGCATTTAAAAGAATATTTTTGAAATAGCATGTTTTCTTGCATACAAAACCCACTGACGGTCTCGGGACACCCATGGTCAGGGTAGTCGTCGGGAATGGGAGCCTGCCCAATGATTTTTGTATGATGTTTTAAGGATTTCAAAGAAAAGAAAAATTCTTCTGATTTATTTAGTTTATTTTATTTTCAAACTATACTTTTATGCCTGGTTTACTCAGCGTATGGATACTTGTATGAATTTTTATGTATGTATTTTTTTATCTAGTTCACTCACGGAGTATACGTTTGTATACTCACCCCCCTCACCTTCCAATTTCAGGAAAGCATTGGGTCGAGTTGGTGGTGGTGATCGCTCCAAGATTTGAGAACTCAGGTATAGCCGCATCAACTCACTCTATAGTCCTTAGTCCACTGGTAGACGTTGATGTTTCTGTTGTATTTATGAAATGTTATAAACGACAAACATATTTTTAATATTATTTGAAATTTCTTTTGGGATAGATTAATACCTGTATACTCAATTTGGCTAACTGTTTTTATTTATCTATACGTATATTCAAATATTTGAAGTACTTATGGCATTATTTTTATTCTTTGGAGTTTGGGTGTCAGGCTGGATTTTGGAAGTGTTTGTTAAATGTTTGAGAAAACCGATTTTTGTGAAAGCCTTACAGGTCTACAGGTTGTATCCTGTGTGATTGGATACACCCTGGCGATCTGTGGCGTTGTCACGTGTGGGACCTCGGGTCGGGGCGTGACACCCAGGATCAAGGTGATCGTCGAGAAATACAGCCAGTCCCATGACTTTTGAAATATGATTTGAGGTTTTTAAAATTAAATGAATTCATTTGAATTGAATTGTTTTATGATATGATTTCTTGTCTATGGATTGGATAATAGATATATAGATATATTTTTAGTTCACTCACTGAGTATACTCTCGTATACTCATCCCCCTCACTCTTCAGTTTCAGGTTTAGAGAGTTTCGTGCGTATACAGTTGGTGGTGGTACTTCTAAAAGCCAAAGTGCTTCAGATATATTTTCGAATCCAACTCACTTAGGAATATTAGTAGTCCACTGGATTTTCGTTTACAAGTTTGTATTAACGCTTATTTATTTTCTATGGATTGTAAAAGGATTTGTAAACTTTATATTTGAATTCTATTTTGGGTAGAGTGACCTCCCATACATTTATACTTGGATGGATTCTTTGATGAAATGATTTATTGTATAAATGTATTTTGAAGTGTTTGAAAACTGATTGAGAAATCTATTGTGTAGTTTGGGTGTTTGGCCAAAAATACGTTGGAAGTGTTACATAAATGGTTTTGAAACAGGTTTTAGTAAAGGCTTTACAGGCTTATAAAGTATGTTTTGGTGACTAAGTATGCCTTGAAATTCTGTGACGGTTATCACATGTGAGATGCACGGATTAAGGCGTGACAGATATAGTGTTCTAAGATTAGGTTTTCCTATTTATCACCTACACTTTCTTTTTTATAGAATTAAAGAGTAATTGAACCTAATTTTAATTTGTCTTTAGTAAATCTCCTTATTAAAAATTTTAACATAAATGATAATTTATACTGATTACTTATTAGTTTGTTAAAAACATTAAACTCAATTTACTTTAAATAATGTAATTAGGATTTTATTCATTGATTATATTATTAATCCGTTTTAATAAAAATTATAATAACGATTAATATAAACTCACAAATATCTAATATTTAAATTAAAATTTTATTTTTTTGTAATATATATACTATATTTAGCACATATTTTATATTATAATAGTATATAAATAATTTAAAATTTAAAAGTTGAATTATTGACTATTTATAAATATTATGTTGCATGGTTATAAAATATCCTAAATTTTTTTATCGTTTAGACATTAAATTTTAGAACTACAACTATTTTATGCATATATTTATTAAATTTTATGTATAACATATATTTTATACATAGTACATATTAATTATTGATAAATTAATAAAAAAAATTTATTTATTAATTAACTAATAACCTCTTCAAAATATTAATTCTTATTAGTTCCAACAAAATTATTTTATAAAGGTTTTACTGTAGTTGTTTTTGCTTTATAGCTGATATTAAATATTATTAAAATATAAGAGCATGTTTGCTATTGAGGTGTTGCAATCACACAATTATTTTTACTCCACAATTGCTGGTAGATATAAGTTAAAATATTATTATAAATTTGAAATTAAGGAACGGATGGCTCCTGTAATATTAATACATATATTTGTTAAATAGCATATTTGATATGAAGGTGTTGTGCTTACACACTCATATATCTTTGCTTAAATATTTATTACTGATTTAAATAATTAATAATATAAAAGTTTGTCAATATATAAATAAGTACAAATGATGTACTAACATAGATTTCTTTAATAATTATAAGTAATTATCAATTAAATAATTAATAATTAAATTTATATAATATAATTAATTAGGTTTATTTAAACTAATTTAATTAAATCAATGATCAAACTAAATAATAAATAAAAGCTTATTTAATTAAGATGATGATTAAATAGATAGTAAATAATTAATTATTTTTATATAATTTTTAATAATTTTAATAATAAAATATTTATAATATAATCTAATCTTATAATGCACCAAATACAACAAAAATATTAAATATAATTCTATCCTATCGCCTTTTATTTTATTCTATATTATATTATCCAATCTAAAACTTATAAAAATAAAAAAGATTATTATCATTTACCTCCCTTAAAATTTGCCAATATTTCATTTGAACGATTAGAATGTAAAAAGTCCTCATTAAATATTATTTATAATTATTTTATATTCTTATATACAATAATAAATTAAATAAGATTATTTGTTTATTTTATATTATTAAAATATATATTTTAGTAACTATTTAAAATAAAAATTAATTGAATACTCAATAATTAAAAAAATTTCATATATATAATTTTAAAAATAATTCTCATAATTTTTATTAAATTATTATTGCCATTGAACATTTAAATATATATTAATACTAAAATAAGATTAAAATTTTTAAATAAAATTATTAAATATTTCATTATTTTTTATTTATAATAATATTTAAATATATGATACAATTACTTTTAAAAATTTAATTGGTTAATTGTAAATAGGTCCATGGTCATGGAGTAAAGGATAAAAATAAATAAAACTTGAAGAATGAAATTTTCTTTAATAGGATTTATAACTTCACAAATTGTTGAGTTTGATAAAAAAAATAAATAAATAACAAAATTTGAAAAATTATTTTTTTTTAATAAGATTTATGTTTTTATAAGATGTTGAGAATGATAATAACCAAACCTGAAGAATGAATTTTTTAAATAGAATTTATGACTTTATAAGTTATTGAGAGTAATAAAAAAATAAATAATTAGTTTGACACTAATGCTCGTAATCAATACTCCTCTTATTAGAGATGGGGATATACGATTTGGATCGATTTGAAATTTTATTTTAAATCGAATCGTATATTATAATTTGAAAATAAATCAATTCAATTTATTAATATGTTACAAATCAATTTAAATTAAACTGTAAAGTACAGTACAGTATAAAGTAGTTTGAATTCACGATTTGAACTATATTATAAAATTAAAAATATAATAATTGATTATTATTAAATCTATAATCTCTAGTTTATATTTAATAATAAGTTTTGTAAATTTTTTTAATTTATTTATAAATAACTTTTTATTAATTATTATTACATAAAAATACAAAGACAAATCATATATATTTGTAATAATAAATAAATAATAATAAAAGTTTTATAAAATAATATTATATAGTTTAATTTATATTTTATTATTTAAAATTGATTTAATTTATAATCTAAATCATAAACAGTTTAAAAAATATTAATTTATAAATTAATTTATATATTTTTTAAATCAATCTAAATTATAAATTTTTGCGAATTGAATTAATTTGAATCCCCTGCGTTTGAAAATGTCCGCCCCCACGTCTACACTTCTAATACGGATGCCGACCTCGGTCTCGGTCTGGAGCGGGCCAGAAACGTAGAATACGCCTCCGTTTTGCTAAGGAATACATTATACGTATAGATTTTGCTAACTCGTCTATCTGTCTTAAACCCTAACTGAATTTAGGCTAATTCTACGCACAAAATACTACCAATGAAAGAAATATCTGAAAATCTAGGGGAGATCGCCAGTAGCGACGATAAAGATGGTGTAGCCGCTGGTGCAACAAGGATCATGTCGCAGCAAAACCAGCGGCAAGTGAAAGCACCATCTAATGTAACTACGTTGCCAAACATGCCCCAAGTACAGCTGCAAGGTCACAGCGCAGATGCTAGCGCACCGTCGGTTCCGGTTAACGAAGCCCCTGAGTTCAGAAGTTTCTGGAAAGCCGGGGCTTATGCTGCGAATCACTCCATCAATTCGGCACTTGTTCAGGGTTTTTAACGGTTCAATTTGATTTATTGTATCCCTTACCGTGTTTTTAAATGATTGTAGATTAATTGAACTCAGCCGATTTTGACACAAATTGTAGGTTCATTGGAGCATGCTCGTGTACATCCTAAATTTCTGCATTCGAATGCTACTTCTCATAAATGGGCTTTTGGAGGTAGGGTTTCTGGTTTAGCAGATTGTTTTTTTATTGTGTTTCCCTTTATTTCTAAAAAGAGGAAATTCAAGTAGCTGAAGTTGTGGTTGCATAATTGATCAATCAATTGTGGTGAAGTTCAAATGGTACTGAGAATATTCATGCAATATTATGTGTGTAAAACATTTAGGACTTGTTACTTTTGCTTTTTGAATGAATTAAGTTGTGTTGAAGTTGAGGTTTCAATTTTGTTTTGGATTGTATAGAATGTGGTGGATGGTTTCAAATTATCTGGTACGTACGTTACTTTTTGTTTATTAATATAATAGTTCCTTTTCTTTTTTGTCTTTTTCACAGCAATTGCTGAGCTCCTGGACAATTCTGTTGACGAGGTAGAGTGTAAATTTTGTGTCTGTTCTAGTAAGTTCGATGATGCAGTGGCATTACACAGCTGGTAGCATTATATTGACTGCAGGTAGCGATATGTTGTCTGCAAGTTATTTGTGTACTGAGCCCTCATGTTTTCTTGTTTTCAGGTTCAAAATGGTGCAACCTTTGTGAAGGTTGATAGAATTGATATAATGAAGGATAATTCTCCGGCTCTACTGTTCCAAGGCATGGTCTATCTGTTTGTTTTAATTTCTGCAAGTAGAGTGGTTGCATGTGGTTTCATGCTTGACAACTTGATTGGCAACGCAGAGTAAAAAATTGATGTTTTGTGTAGATGATGGTGGTGGAATGAATCCTGAATCTCTGCGGAAATGTATGAGCTTGGGTTATTCTACAAAGAAGTCAAATAAGACAATTGGGCAATGTAATTGTTATGATCATGTTTACATTTTTTTTTTCTGCTTTTCTTGTGCTTTCTTCAGAATTTGTTTTTCATTCTGGTTTACATGAATCTGTTCTTCGTACCTTCTTGTTTTTTTCTTTAATCTTTATTTTGGAGTGCTTGTATTTTAGATGGTAATGGCTTCAAGACAAGTACCATGAGACTTGGTGCTGATGCTATTGTTTTCACTCGTGTAACCCATGCAAGGTATTATTCATTATGATTTTTGATTATGGTACATGGCCAAATAGGATTATTTTTCCTTCGTGTTGATTACAGGTGTCTATAAAATTTTTCCAATCGCACTGGTCATGTATTGTTCAAATAATTTCAGTTAACTGGATAACAATTTGGAAATATTTGAAATTGTCTTTTGTTTTTTGACTTTTGAGGGTTGGCCTTATTTGCTATGCCCCTTTACTCTCTGATTTCACATTGACTGTATTTATTCATATCATCTTTCATTATTCAGTGTTAATTTGGTAATAAATGAAACGGTATGCTGTAAGTCCAAAGCCAAATTTGACTTCCAATCTGTTATTTCGATTTTGCCTTCTCTTTAAAATCTGTATTTTAGCAAAGCTACGCAGAGCATTGGTCTTCTATCTTATACATTTTTGCGGAAAACTGGGCAGGATGACGTGATTGTTCCAATGGTGATTTTTCTTGTTTTAAGTATTTGAGCTTTCTCTAAATTGCTAGTTAAGGCGGAAAAGTTAATGCATACTTATTGACATTTTTTGTTGTTACTTCACTTCATTGTAGATTGATTTTGACATCTCTGGCCATTGGGCGGAACCAATAATTTATAGCTCACAGGAAGATTGGTCTTTCAATTTGAAAACCATCTTTGAATGGTCACCCTTTGCATCAAAAAGTGATCTCCTGCAACAGGTATTTCAATTAAATTTAATTCAGTAAAGTGTAGAATACTATCCTGTAGGTGCGTGCAGAAGTATGGCCTGGGCCTCACAGAACTCCACTTTTCTATTGCATTTGATGATTGAGAAAGCAATTTCTTTCAGTTAACTTTGCAAAACCTGGTGTGGTCTGTTTTATTGGAGAAGTTGAAAGGCATCTGTTTTGAAAATGTAAAAGAAAAATCAGTGTGTCAACTCATGCTTTTTGGGATTTCTGTTATATAGCCTTGAATTTTCCCAATATAAAATTAAAATATGCTTTATCCTTATGTATTGGTTGTCAATATGCTTTTCCAGGATTTTTGTTTTGTTATTCTTTTTCCCTTTTTTCTGTTTGCATATTAGTTAATGTTGCATAGAGGGGATGTCAACAATCATACTGCAGAGGTTAGGGAGAACTTATCTCCCAAATTTCCTGATTAGTACTGTTTTTAATTTTTTTTTTTTTTAAGGAGATGTTACCTATTACGGTTGCCATTTACTAGTCACTGTAACCATTTATGTGTGTGTGTGTAGGACATAGCCACCTTACAAAAAAGAATCTAGTGGCACCAAACATATTTATATGCCATATTTTAAGAACTTTTACATAGTGAATGGTTGCAGTCTATTCTGTATGTTCACCGCTTAGTTGTTTTGTATTTTACAGTTTGAGGATATTGGACCACATGGAACAAAAGTAATAATATACAACTTGTGGATGAATGATGAAGGCATATATGAATTGAGTTTTGATGACGATGATGAGGTATGTTACCCTTTAGGAGTGGTCTTTGTAGCGTGTATACTCTAATACTTTTTTGTTGTGGGTATATTTTAGCGTCAACTGTTGAGAAGTGATGTTTAGATAATTTCTGGTTGTTATGTGGTTTAACTGGTAATATATTTTGAGATAGTTCAAGAGGTCTGGGTTTTGAATCCTGCTCACACCAGGGTTGGGAAAGGATTTCGTTTACATTTATGTAATAATATTTAACATGAAATAAGAAATAAAAAAAGGAGTACTAAGAGAAAATAAAGATTTATATAACTTCTTGCATTATATCTGTGCTAACTTTTAATTTTATAGCCATGTTTCTATATGTTTATTTATTTGCAAAATTGTGAGGGACTGAATCCATGTAGATATTGTAATCACAAAATTTTTTATTTCCTGAATATTGCTCCGCTAATTTCTAGGTCCCAATTGACCTTTTTCCACAAGGTTGTGCTAATTATATTGGTACCTGTTGCACTGTCAAGCACTGAAACTTGCCAACTTAGTGCAATGGTTTGGTGTATTCTTTGTTCTCTAAGGATCTTTATGCAATTTCTCTATACTTTGTAATAAATTAAAAGGGAATATGAAACATGATGCTTTCTTGCTCCAAGTATTGATGAGATTGCAACAATTAGCCTTACAGTTTATTACTTTGGTTCGGTTTACATGTGATGTCTGTCTTCTAACTAAACCACAAGTTGCAATTTCATGAATTGTCCGCTAGTTCTTATAAGGAGGGGTATGAGTATATTTCACTGAGGGATATTTGTTGTTATTTTTCTTTTCAATGTTGCATGTTATCTGTTGTATATATAAAAGACATTTAATTTCAAATACCTTTATTATTCCTCTTTGAGCTTTGACATAGGATATATGTTTGAGAGATGAAGCTAACCAAGGAAGTTTGAAAAAATTACAAAGAAAAACACGTGAACTCCAGTCCCATATTTCCTACCGTATCCGGTATTCGCTAAGGGTAATTTTTCAAATTTGGTATTTCTTTATTAAGTTTATTTGTTCAGCACACTTGTACAACTCAAAACTAGCATTCTGATTCTTACTTTATTGCTTCTTTATTAATTTATTAATTTATTAATTCTTTTATTTCTTTCAGGCGTATGCTTCCATGTTGTATCTAAGAAAATTTAATAACTTCAAAATTATATTACGGGGGAAACCTGTACAACAGTTTAATATTGCAGATGAGTTGAGATTGCCAAAAGTAATATCATACAAGCCCCAAGCGTCTATGGCAGTCAATGATGTAAGTCCAATTGTGTTAAGAAAAACATCTTTCCAATTTCTTCTTTTCTCTTTATACCAACATTAATATTTTATCACAGGCAAATCAAATGCCAACTATTCGCCATTCTTTGATTTTCTGTGCCACAACTGTCCTTAAAAAGATATATTATGCTAGATGTTGATAATTCAAAGACTACTGGTATTACTTGAAGAGGGGAAGGAAAAATATTGCTGCTTTTTTTTTTTTTTAATTTCATTGAGATGAAAACCCTTGTGTGAGTTTGTTAGTTTTTCTGTTTTGAAATTGCTGGAATTTGGAGTCCCATTGATGGGAAATCTCAATGTCTTCAATGCCTGTACACTGTAAAGAACTAGGTCTTTATGCATCGTCTTTGTCCTTTAATGCTGATTTCTACTTCAAAATGCAAAAATAAAACATAGGCATTGACTTGATAATTATCTAAGCCACCTTGTAGTCTCATAATGTGCCATTTTTCTTTCTTTGGTTTAGGGCACAGTAGAAACTACCATTGGATTTATAAAAGAGGCACCTGCTCTTTCAGTTTGTGGATTCAACGTGTACCATAAAAATCGTCTCATCCGGGTATGTTTTGGTAATGTTTGAGTAAACTCTTAGCATATGTTAGTTTATCAATGGTGTGAAGTATCTTTGGTGCCTTACTGTGAATGCTATTTTAGATGTCTGTTACTGTGACACAATTGATCCGAGGTAGCTGCCTTGGTAATATCACTGGGCTAATCCCCATAGCATCTCTTCATACCTTTGTTCTACTGGCAGAACAGAGAGTAGAGCACTCCTGTCTTACCACAGAGAGAGAGTGAGATTGAGTGTTGAGCTTGTCCTTTTGTGGTTTGTTTTTCCTTTACTGACATTTGATTCAATCAATGAAAACGAAAGGTCAAATTCAAACCCAAAATATAATTTTAGCTTACAAAGAACTGTTTGATAGCTTACTAGAGTCAATTAGAAATGATAACATACTTTACATAGACCTTTATGCTGATTGTGTCATAATGCTACTCTGCACTTTTTCATACTATCATGTGTGAAGTCTGGATTCTGTGTACTTATGCAGTGAGTTTATTCATGTTGTGGCAGCCCTTTTGGAAAGTCACTGGTGATGGTTCTTCGAAAGGGAATGGTGTTGTTGGTATTCATGCTATATTCTATGGACTTCTCTATTACAAGCATTTTTCTCAATTTTCAGTTATTTATTGCATTACTGGATGTACTGCAGGAGTTCTTGAAGCAAATTTCATAGAACCAACGCATGACAAGCAAGATTTTGAGAGGTCTACACTGTTTGTTCGGCTGGAAACTAGGCTGAAACAGATGATAGTGGAATACTGGTTCGGTTCTTATATGCAAATTCATGACTTTTTTTTGGTTTTAATAATATATTTTTTATTCTTTTAATTACTAAACAAAGAAACATATAGTAAAAAGAAGTAATACAAAAAGAATTGAACAAGAAGTCCAGGAAAATAAAAAAACTCTAAAAGATTACAAAAACTATCTATACAACTGTATACTATTCTGCTGTCCAAACTAAAATGAACTATAGAATCTACATCAGCCCAGAATAAATAAAAAGGATAGCCCAAAATGGACAAAATTAATCCAGTGCTCTTCCAATTCAAATGTTTAATGTAGAAAGAAAAATCTTGAAATTCCTTTGGATGTTTATACAGATGTTAAGAATCTCTGTAAATGTTCATGGCCTTACACATATCTGGGTAGTCACTTTGAAGAATCGTCTTATAGAACTTTATGCAACTTAAGAATCTTATTAATGACTCTGCATAATTGCTATGACATTTATTCTTTACGGATGACTCTCTATTGTTTTCTCTTGTAAAGTGCCTCTGAATTTCGTGGAAACACCGTGGAACAGTTTTGAATTCCATGGATGTTCAAATGCTTCCTTATTGTGTTGCCTTTAAATTGCTTGCAAACTTTATGAATTTTTTTTAAAGCCAATGATTTATATATTGCTTTATGTTAACCCTGAAGAGCGACGGTGGGTTGAATGGCAGGACACTTTCCTTTGGAAATTATATCTTAGTGGTTCCCCAACTACAATAGGTTGTAAGGTCCAGCAGTCGTTCCCAGTTTCAAACTTGGTGCATGCACAAGTAGGACCAAGTGGTTTCTGGGTATCAGTAAGCACTTATTTTGTTTTGTCTGCTGTGATTTAATATAAATAAAGTTTGTAGGCATTTCATAGTGATTTATAATAACCGTTCTATTTCTGACCTAATTTTCTGTGGTTGGGGGTGATCATTTTATGTTAAAAATAGAACCGGAAAAAATAATTTCATTATGTTTGAGCTTTTGTGAGTAGTCAAGCTCCGGATAACAGCACGTATGTCTAAGAATTAAATGCTCCCTCTCTCTCTCTCTCTCTCTCTCTCCCTCTTTTTTTTTTTGGTATGTGTGTGTGTTTGTTTGTTTATGCCTACAATGCCATGTATTTTGTCTTTGTTGATTGTTGGAGTGGATTTTGTCCTGTGCCCATGGACCCAACTCAACCAACAAAATTCATGACAAACCCAAACACATTCTATTACAATTTAATTAATTAACAGTTGAGGGATTCACTCACAAGACAAGCCAAACTGGCACTAATATCATTTTAAGTCGCCCGTTAAGCCAAAAACTTAAGCTATGAGGTAAGTATCCAACAATGCTACAATGATATTTAAGCATTAAAATATGAATGTGTAATTTTATTCATTGCTGTTCTATTACTGTTTTCGTAGGTACCATTTAATTTTTTCATCAATCCTTAAATTATTTTTATGACAATGGAGTGATAAATTCACATTGTTTTTGCCATGGAACTCTGTCTGGATGAGACAGGAAAGGAAACTTTCACTTGATTGGAGCTCAGCTTCCAAGTTCCAGTGCATTTAATCTGCAAATTGGAGGATCTGTTCAATCTTCAGTTGGACATGCAACTAATATGAAGAAACAGCGGGCTGACCAGCATAAAATTGGTTTTGAATCGGATTTCCCAGAAGAGGTGTGCCTAGATCAACATAATGTAGCTCTTCAGGCTAATGTGGGGCACAATTTGAGAAATGGGCCACTTGCAGACGTAAGTGGTATAAATTATTAGCTTCTTTTTTGTCTCTGCATCATTTATTCCTAATGGGCATTTGTTATAATAAAGTGACCACGAGCACATTGAAATAAAACCACATACATGCAGTTTGGGGCAAGTGTGTAGCAGTCATCAAACTCGTGTAATTCTGAATATCCTTTGCCCTTTTGTGTGTAGCTGAATAATCCTAGAGTTAGATTATTATCCTTCAGTTTCTTCCGGGATAGTAATGTGAATTGGTATCATTGCATGTGTATTTTTGGTTCTCTCTATTGCTTGGGCTAGGACCTCTATGAGCCTTGGCATTACATTTTTAGCCTAGCAGAAAATCTGTCTGCCTCACAGAGCTGTCGACATCTCAATAGTGATCAAAATGTAGCCATCTTACTAGTTAGGTATAGTTAATATTAAGGGGGGTATCAATAAATGATATTTAACTGATTAGTTTTTAGGTGTGGCTTGGAGAACAAATCTTTTTGAAAAATTTCCAGTTTTTAAGGTAAATTGTCATTGTTCAGAATCTTATGACAATGGTTGTTATAGCATTCCCTGCCTCTCAAGGATTAACACCTACATAGACCAGGAAGCTTGAAAAGAGGCACTAAAGCGTGATGATGGAAGCAACATGGACAGGAAAATGAGTTTTTAACTAAATTATCTATGCCCTCAATTAAAATGAACATAGTACTAGATTATTATCTATGGATGGACAGGAAAATGAGTTTTCAACTAAATTATCTATGCTCTCAATTAAAATGAACATAGTACTAGATTATTATTATTATTATTATTATTACTATTCTTTTAGCATATGCATCTGAATTTGCACATGTATGATGAATATGCAAGGAGTTGCTGCTCCATGGTATGTGTTCTCTTAAAAGTATTTGGTGTTTGTTGCCATGTAATGAGTAAAATTACTAAGGAGAAATGGAATATAAATGCTTACGAGACAGCATTATTTAGTATATTAGTGGCAAAAAGTAGAGCTTTCACCTTCAACTTACATGCTCTTCCATGAAGTACCATTCTTCACAAAACATATTTTATGGAAACATATGTTTGGCCTACTCATTTTTAAGTTTATGTTATTTTACACATGTTTATGTTCATGATGCATATATATTAGTAAATCTCTGTTTCCTTCTTGTAGTTATTATCCTAACAATATAAGATGTTGTATAAACCAAATGAATAGAATTTCTTTTTGCTGAATTCTTTTATTTCCAGGGACATAATGAATTCACACCTAAAGATCGACCAGTGCCCATATCAGTTGATCAGTTATGTGAAGAGAGGATGCAACTTTTCAAGACGTATGTATTGAATATCCTATCAAACAGTTTGATATATGTTGCACATCATACCATTACGTGCGTAAATTATGTTGTATTTGCCTGCTGGGTTCCAAATTCTAGCAGGGGCTGTTATCTTAAAAGCTATAAATGGCTTTGTCCAGCAAAGTGCATCTTTTAAATTGAATTAGTGCCACTGCTTATCAGTATGTAGTTATCTGTTTGTTTGCTCAATTTCTTGGTGCTACAATATTTATTATATTTTCTTTTTGATTGAATGAGTTACATCGATTTAGACTTGGACATAAATATTACGTTACACATCCCTTTATCCCATCTTTATTCAATAAACTAGCTGGTCCTTACATAATAGAGTAATATTACAGATCCTATGTAGTATCCCATGTGTTTTTCACTTTTATTGTTGAATTAAACACATGAAATCCTTTTTTACAGTTGTGAGGAACACATGCAGAAGGAGACCGAGTTAAAAAATTTGGTATGACTAGAAAAGTTCACTTGTAGTTTGGGTCTTTGCAACTCCAACAAGACATGAATAGTTTATGCTTATGTTAATTTACTATATGATACCAAACTTACTTTTTATTGTTGCTGGTATGGAGCAGATTGAGAAATTGGAGAAGGAGGTGGAGCAGGCAAAACTAATGTGTAAAAAACTTTCTTTGCATGTGGAAGCTAGGAAGAAGCAGAGGATCTAGGAACAGCAAGCGGAAAAGGTTCCATAAAACTATTATTTTGAATCTCTCTGGAACAAGAATGATACCCTAACACAATTTTAATCTTTTGTATTGTGTTAGACTTAGATACCCGGAACAAGCAATTTTCAAACATTGTGTAACATACCGTTCAATTTTATCATTATAAGCTTTCTGTGGTGTTGGAATCTGTCCAAAAGCCAAAATCAGGAGTTTTGATAGTTATTCTAAGCCCATATTCATGGAAAATCATCCCAACAAGGATCGAATGGTGGTTGAAAATTGAAACGTTTTGTTCAATTTCAAATTTCAACTGATTTATAGATTGTTTCTTAGGTCGGGTGCTTGTATTGTGCTTTGCTTTACGTTTTTACGTTATATTTTGAGATTGATAATTTTTATTGCACAAGGATGAAGTCAGCACCCTACAATATTAAACAGAGTCACTGGTGAACAGTTTGAACGTTTTGAATTTACAAATTATCATTTAAGAATAAAATATAAATGTTATCTTTTCTATATTAGGTTAAAACTTTTTTTAATAAAAACAAAAATTCATACAATAAAAATAATAACATGTATTTTCGATTGATAAATAATTAAAATTAAAGCCTTTCTAAAAAATCGAGAACATCGTGATATCAAAATAACTAATGTCCTAGCAACTTTTATTAACAGAACTTAATAATGTTAACTATACTATTTTTTTTTATATATGTTAATTGATTTTTATTATATTTATTTGTATTACTAATGGTATATTTTATCAAAATAATATTATTTTACCATTTAAGTTGTATTATTTTTTTTAAAAAAATGTATTTTTAATATTATTGTTTCTTAAATCTTTTTTTAATTATAAAAATATATGTATATTAGATATCGATATCGACGTCAATATATTATAATTTGACGGGTCTTATTGCGTCAGCAACCACTATAACACGAAATCACACGCGATTTGGTTCCTTTCTCCCGTGAAGGAAGATCCTGTGAGTCCGCAGTTGATCGATCAATCACAGTTGAACTACTAGCAAACATGAGGAAACGCGATTTAGCAATTCTCATGCTCTCAGCTTTTGCCATTTTCTTTTCTCTTCATGTTCGTTGTTCAGATATTTCTTCAACGATAAACCCTAAATGTTCATGCTCATTTCATTGAATTTTATGTTAATTTTCTGCTATTATTGATTTTACAGCACGAGGGAGATTTCTCATTTAGAGAGGCTTGGTATCATCTATCTGAAGAATACCCGATTAAATTCGAAGCCGACCGTCTGCCGCCACCAATCGTCGCCGATCTTAATGGTGACGGTAAAAAGGAAGTCTTTGTCGCCACTCACGATGCGAAAATTCAGGTTCTCTCGTCTTTTACTACCTCCTTGCCAATTTTTGGCACTCCGCATTAAATTCTATTCAATTAGCTGTTAACACATATATCATCATATTTTTCAGTTTCATCCATGAGAAAAAGCTTAGGACATTTTGATTAAATGGTTAATCTCACTTTGGCCTCAAATTTAGTGTGTTAACTTATTATATGTTGATCATTAATTTGTTTTTACACATTTAATTTGAATGTGGGAGTGCTCTTGGCGCCATCTAGAGTGATTCCATTAGCTAGAAATGTTTCTGCGTCTGTATTGTATTGTTTGGCAGAAATGAAATGTAGAATGTTTTGAGATAAACAAACAAATAGGTTTTCAAAGTGATTCCCGGAAAAGCTTTTTTCAATCAGGAAACCATTACAATCAATAGTGTATTTCATAGTTTCATGGCCATGTTTATTAGTTGTGAATTTGTTAATTATGTTGTGTAAGGTTTTGGAGCCTCATCCAAGGCGTGTGGACGAAGGGTTTAGTGAAGCACGTGTGCTGGCAGAGGTGAGCTTGTTGCCAGATAAGATCCGGATTTCATCTGGTAGATGTGCAGTGGCCATGTCCACGGGTGTTATTGATCGAGCTTATAAACAAGGGCAGCCACTGAAGCAGGTTTTGGTGGTTGTTACGTCTGGTTGGTCGGTGATGTGTTTTGATCATAACTTAAAAAAGCTATGGGAAACCAATTTGCAGGTTTGTGCATTACTACTGATTTATATCTTCTTTGCATTATATCATGTATTGGTTTGATGTTTGTTTGGTTTCTGCAGGAGAATTTTCCACCTAATGCTCACCACAGGGAGATTGCAATTTCAATAAGCAATTACACTCTGAAGCATGGAGATACTGGATTGGTGATAGTTGGTGGGAGAATGGAAATGCAGCCACATGTATTTTATTTTCTTCCTTTTTATAGCTTATCATTCATAATACCGTGCAGTATCTGCCAATAGTGCTTTGAAGTTAGTTGTTTAACATGGTAGGTTACATATATCCTCCTGTTCTATGTGAAAAGACAAAAGTTTGAGCATGGATTATTGGAACAACCAAAAAATTTACTTTTGCCACATAATCTGGCTATTCCTTTTTCTGTCTATTCACAGGGGCGAACCTCATTGTTACTGGACTGTTTATGTTTGAAACAGTGTATGATTTTGCAATATGGGCTTTTGGCTTTGTCCCTTGTTTCCTGATGAATGGTTCTTACTTAAACTGCTTAATTAACTGGGCTTGTTTTTAATTACTTTTATATTATTTTTATTGACTGATGAATGCCATGCTAATCTGATTTTAAATTTGTCTGCACTCCGTGTTGTGGAACTCTTATATTTGCCTTATGGGAAACAAAAAACTGTTTAACTTAATGACTTGCTGCTTAGTGTTAATTGTATAACTGGAGATGCTTTAATGATGTGTAACCATAAATTATTATTGTCATTTTTCTTAAATGAGCTTAAATAATTGTTAACATTTGTAGACTTTCGTTGATCCTTTTGAAGAAATTGGGATAGCAGCTAAAAATGCTGAGCAGCATAGAAGAAGTGCTACTGAGAAGGAGGTATAGACAATTTGTGGTATACACGTTAAACTTTTGTGTGCTTTCATCTGTGTGAGTTGTGGGATTGCATGCTTTTGAAAGTAGATTTACTATTTCTCCTGGGTCTACTACATGTAGGCGTACTTGTTAATGCATAACTTGGATTTGGAAAATTTTGTAGTCGGTTGTTTTTTATCTAATTTTTAGCACCATTTGACAGTTTTTTGTTTTTGAATTTTTAAGAAGGAATCTCAAAGGCAGGACTCCTTATATAGCCCCATTAAACCATGCATATAATGTCTCAAACTGCTGGTTTTCAGTGGTAGTGAATCTTAATGAGCTAATTAACACTACTATTTTTACCAGGATGAGGACCTACTACATGCCGATGTTCTTACAATCAGAGGCTTAATTGTTTGATTGGTTATCTTGTTCCAGGTTTTTAATCTGGCTTGCAATAGATATGAAAATCTACATGGGAAATTGGATCACTTTGTATAATCATGATAACTAGAGATGAGTCCCATTTAGATGTTCATGTGGATGAAACAATCTCAGTCTGATACTTTAAGCATCTGGCGTAACAAAGTTATTTTAAGTGATGGATAACCTTTTGAATGCTTTGAGAAAAATAGTTTGTTTTGAGTACTGTTACGATCTGATTTTATCTCTGGATATAGTACACGGGACACAGGTATAGAAGTAAATCAAAATATTGTAGAAAGATTATAATGTGGACGTGCATCGAAGTATGGGAAAGCAAGGGAAAAGTAAAATAACATGAAGCGTTTAATAAACTTATGTTTACTTATATTTATTTTTTTCTCCAAATTTATATTTTTATCCTTCTTTGTATTTTATTTTAATTCAAATCTAAGAATAAGTTTACTTTAACTATGCTTAGGTTTAGTCCTAATTTATTAGTATAAAAGGGGTTCTAATCTTAGAATTTAGGACTGGAGGGTTAACAATTATTTTAAAAAACTTTTATTTGAATAATATAATTTTTTCCTAAACTTTAGATTTTATAATTTTCTTAGTGAATTCTAAGGGTTTTTGACTTTCAATATTATATTGGACTCGTATAAGCACACTACATATTACGTTAGTTTGGTATCAAAGCGGGAACACGTAATCCTGAAACCATGGCGGATGAAGTGAGAAGCAACCATTTCAATGTTGATGAACAAGGAATGCAGACGTTAGTTAGGTTGGATCGGATCTTTGAAAGGTACAAAGTAAGAAGTGCTATTATAAAGAAAAAGTTTAGAGTATCTGAGAAGACTCAAACACCTATCAAGTGAGTGTAAATAGGTAGTCGAGAGTTGCAGGTGGTGGTGGTCGGGAGTTTGCTCGTGATCGATCTGTCGCTGGACGGAGTCTTATCCTTTGTAGGCCGCCAACCTACAAAGAAAACTTGGAAGATGAATATGGTGAAAATGCCCAATACGTGGGTAACCAAAAAAATCCAAGGAATATGAGAGGTTATGGCCGTGGTGGTTACGGTAGTGAACTCGTTGGCAATCAAGGAGTTAAATGGGAGCGAGAGAATTTCCGATTGAAGGTAATCCTTCTAATTTTTTATGGTTATTTAGGTGAAGATGAATTTTTAAATTGGTTGTCAGAAGTCAAAAATTTCTTTGAGCACATGGATATTCCCGAGGAGAAGCGAGTGAAGTTAGTTGCATATAGATTAAAGGGAAGAACTGTTATTTGATGGGATAAAGTGTAAGAAAATTGAAGGAGAGAAGGTAAAGCACCTATGTATACTTGGTGTAGGATGCGACAAATGTCGGGGGCTAAATTTTTGTCATCTGATTATGAGTAATATGAGTTTATGCTGTTTCAAAAATTTCATTGGGATCAAAAGTCGGATGTGTCTTTTGAACAAGAACCCAAATCTTACACTAGTAAATTTGAAACGCAAGTTGAGCAACCGAAACCACCTATGAATAAGCCTATTTTCGAAAGTTTTAAGGTTAAGGAAAATGAGTTTATTTGTGAACAAGGAGAAGAAAATATGGAGGAAGTCATATGTGATTTGAATGATGAAGATGACAAAGATGAGAACGTTGATGATATTGATGAAGTCGTAAAATTGCCATTGATGTCATTAGAGGAGGTGCCTATTGAGGAAGAAGAATATGATTTGAAGCCGGTTAAACCACCGTTAGTTGAATCTCAAGAAGTTATTCCAAGGGGGCTGTTTTCAATGCTCAATATATGGCATCATTGGGATTTGAAACTAAGAGGTGATTTTCTTCTGGCTCGAGGCGATTAGTTTGAACCCCTAGATGAATGGATTTTGGCTAAGGACTTAATTGGTGGGGTTGAATACGTATTAAAGATTTCGTGGTGTAAGAGCTTTACTAGAATCAAGTCATGGGTTCACTTTGGTCAATATGGGACGATGAGTAGGGGCGGGCGTTTGCGGTTTGGATCGGTTTAAGGTAAAATTTTAAATCGATCCAAACATTGCGGTTTGAATTTTATGCAATTCAAGTCGATCCAACAATATGTCACAAATCGCAATCGATCCAAACCGCATTATGCGGTTTGGATCGGTTTGAGTTTGCGGTTTGAACTTTAAATTTAAATTAAAATAATTTGTTAATTTCAATTGAGTCAAAAAATAAAATTTTAAACCTTAGTTTGCTTTCTAGTTTAATTTTAAAATGACAAACCCATTAGTTAATCATAAAATATTAATAAAATAATTAATGTATTATTTTATCATATAATATTAATATTATCATACAATAATATTAAGTATA
>JAVXUL010000020.1:9681851-9702266 GCA_035590515.1 Trichilia minutiflora
TAATCCGACCATAAAAATCAATAACATATAATAAGCACAAACCGTAGACAGTATATAGTCCCGAGTCCTGAAGGATACAATATATTGTAGAAATAGCATCGGGAACAGTATGATCTTCTCGAATGTTCCCTTTCTATAATGAGGGCGACCTAGCCTTACTGGCATAAGGTCTTCTCTCGATACCCTGGCCCCTGCAAAAGAAAAACTGAAATCAGTAGCCGGCCTCAGACAATATGGTCTATATGGTCTCGGAACGGTACAGTTCCATGATTACCAAATATCGTTAGCTCGAAGACGATATAGTCTCGTTAGCTTAAGGTTTTCTTGGAGATAATTTGATCTCGGTAGAAGATTCAAGCTCGAAATTTGTTCATCAAGTAAAGAGGTACATACAACCTGTCCCAAATTCCGTACATCTGGCAAGCAGGTCCATATGACCCGTCTCAGAATCTGTATATCAGGCAAGCAGATCTTAATGGCCTGTACCAAAATCAGTATATCGGGCAAGCAGATCTATACGACCTCGGCCTGGAATCCGTTCATCAGACGAAGTGGTACATATGACTTATCCCAGAATTTGTACATCGGGCAAGCAGGTCCATATGACCCGTCCCAGATATGACCCATCCCAGAATCTGTACATCGAGTAAGCAGATCTAGATGGCCTAGGAACAATATGGTTCTATAATAAATATCCTTGGCTCGGAGAAAATATGGTCTCGTTGGCCTAAGGTCTTCTTATATAAAAGATTGGGCTAGCTTCAATCATCGGAGTCAGACCTGAATAGAGTACTTGAGAGAGGGTCTTGGTGCGTATTCTCTACGGAGCAGATGTTCAAGACGCTAGTCGCAGGATCAGAGGATTTGTTGCCAAAAGGGTCGGGTTATGGATAGTAGATTTTCAATCTGTCTGTGTTCCACGGCTTTTTTACTGGAGTGCCGCTCGGGGTCTTTAATTTGTATATCCTTGGTCTGAGTACTTGAACAACTTCGTATGGCCCTTCCCAATTAACTCTAAATATCCCTTCACCTGGGATTTTGGTGTTAAGAGTCACCCTTCGGAGGACAAAATCTCCTCTTTGAAATGTTCGACGTCTGACTTTTTGATTGTAGTATTGGGTTACCCTCTGTTGGTGTGCGGATACCTGAATCGCGGCCTCATCTCTTTTCCTGTCTAACAGATCTAACTCTAGTCTTCAGCTAGCCTCATTCCTTTCCTCAGTATAGTCCTGTATACGAAAGGTTGGGATGTCAATCTCCACCAGAATCATAGCTTCACACCCGAAGGCTAATAAAAAGGGGACTCTCCAGTCGTTGTTTGGGGAGTAATTCTGTATGCCCAGAGGACCTCGGACAATTCATCAATCCATGCCCCCTTGTACTCCTCGAGCTTCTTCTTGAGTGCCTTCTTGATCATCTTGTTTACAGCTTTAACCTGCCCATTGACTTGTGGGTGTGCTGGGGTGGTAAACCTTAGGTTGATGCAGAACTTTGAACAAAATTCTTTGAACCGAGCATTGTCAAATTGCTTTCCATTATCGATAACCAATATGTGTGGAATCCCGAAGCGATAAATAATATTTTGTTTGACAAATGCAGTAGTCTTTTTCTCAGTTATACTGGAGAGTAGCTCTGCTTCTACCCACTTTGTGAAATAGTCAATTGCCACAATAGCATACTTGGTGTTGGCTCGGGCAATTGGGAGTGGCCCTATCAGGTCAAGCCCTCATTAAGAGAAAGGCCAAGAACTCAAGAGACAAGTGAGTTCTTCTGGGGGTCGTCTCAGAATATCGCCATGAATTTGACACTGATGGCAAGACTTGACTATTTTGAAAGCATCCTGAGAGATCGTAGGCCAATAATATCCTTGTCGGATAATTTTGTATGTTCATGAACGGGCCCTTCCATAACTTCCGCAGGTTCCATTGTGGATTTCCTCAAGTACTTTATCTGCTTCATCTGATCTCAAACATTTCAAGTATGACAGAGTAAATCCACGTTTATATAACACATTGTCAAGAATAGTATACCTGGATGCTCGATTCTTTATCTTTCTGGCTTTATTTTGTTCATTCGAGAGCTCTCCATACTGAATGTACGATTTTAGCTCCCTCATCCACATCGGGTCGAGGGTCTCCTGTAGAGCAGCAACAAAGTCTTCCTTAAGGTTCACACTCCTCTGTGTCAGAAGCTTAATTGGTATTGTAGCTGGTGATTTCTCTTTGAATACTGAGGCCAATTTCGCCAGAGAATCGGCCCTGAAATTTTCTGCTCGGGGGAGTTGCTTAATAGAAATGCTCTGAAAGGCCTCCATCAATTTCCTGGCTTGAACTCAGTAGGCTTGCATATTATCTTCCCGATCTTGGAATTGCCTATTCAACTGACTGGCGATTAACTGAGAATCGCTATATACAATCAGATTCCAGGCCCCCAAAGCCTTAGCCAGTTTCATCCCATTAATCAATGCCTTGTACTCGGCCTCGTTGTAGGTCACTTTGAAATCAAATAGTAGGGAGTACATGACTTCCTCTCCGCTCAGTCTTCTCAATATTATCCCTGCTCCTCCCCCTTGTATATTTGACGCCCCGTCTGCATACATCTATTAGGTCCCCTTCGTGGTCCAGGGGTTGAGGCTACTACTCTCGTCTCGATTTTTGCTGACGTCTGAGACCTGTAATACTGCCATTTGATACGAGATTGTAAGCTCTGCCACGAAATCTGCTAGTGGTTGCCCTTTAATAGCCCTCCGAGGCTTATAATCAATGTCATATTCACTAAGTTCAATAGACCATTTCACTAGCCTCCCTGATAGATCGGGTTTGTGAAGAATTTGCCTTAGAGGTTAATTCGTCATCACAATTATACGATGAGCTTGAAAGTAAGGGCGCAACTTCCTGGCGGCGACCACAAGTGAAAGGGCGAACTTCTCATGTGGAGTGTACCTCATCTCGGTGTTTAATAAGGATTTACTGGTATAGTACACAGGCTTTTGCACCTTCTCCTCATTTTCCTTTACAAGGACAGAACTGACAGAGTGTTCACCAACCATCAAATACAACTGCAAAACGTCCTCCTTCTCGGGGCTCATGAGGTGGAGAACGTGTGCCAAGTACTCTTTCAGCTCTCGGAAGCTCTGGTTATAGCCTTCATCCCATTCTAGCTTCTTCTCCTTCCTCATCATCTGAAAGAAAGAGAAACATTTATCTGTGGCCTTTGACACGAATCTGCTCAGAGCTATTAACTTCTCCGTCAAACTTTGTAACTCCTTCATTGTGGTTGGGGGCTTCAGATTGAGGATAGCCTGGACCTTCTGTGGGTTGGCTTTGATGTCTCTTTCAATGACCATGTACCCGAGCAACTTCCCTGCTCTAATCCCAAATGAGCATTTCTCGGGATTCAATTTCATGTTATACCTCCTCAGGTAAGAGAAGGTTTCTTCTAAATGTTTAGCATGGTCTGAAGCCTGCACGAACTTCGTAATCATGTCATCCACGTACACCTCTATGGTGGACCCTATTAAAGGTTCGAATACTCTATTAACCAACCTCTGGAATATGGCCCTCGTATTCTTTAACCCAAAAGGCATAACCGTATAACAATATAGCCCTTGGTCAGTAACGAATGCAGTTTTATCCTGGTCCGGCTCATGCATTCTAATCTGATTATATCCCGAAAAGGCATCCATAAAACTGAAGAGTTCGTGGCCAACTGTGGCATCCACTAACTGGTCAATCTTCGAAAGAGAAAAGTTGTCCTTTGGGTAAGCTTTGTTTAGGTCGGTGAAGTCTACACACATCCTCCATTTTCTATTGGCCTTCTTCACCATTACAATATTTGCAATTCATTCAGGGTACTAAACTTCTCGGATAAATCCCGCTTTTAGAAGCTTATCTACTTTGATCTTAATAGCCTCCCTCCTCTTCGAATTGAATGTCCGCCTCTTTTACACCGTGGGTTTGAACTTCGGGTTCATCATCAACCTGTAAGTTATAACCTGAGTACTGATCCCTGGCATGTCATCATGGGACCAGGTGAACACATCTGCATTCCTCTTAAGCATCTGAATAAGCGATGCTCTGTGTTTAGGGACTAGGCGGGACCTGATCTTTACTAATCTTTTGGGTGGCTTTTCATCCAGGGTGATCGACTCCATTTCTTCGATCGACTCAAGTGATGATGACTCCCTAAACCGGTTATTTTCTCCATCCGACTCTCCCGAGAGCTCCTCCTGCTGACCATCTCGTCCACATCCCCTGATCTCGCTCTTCAAGGGGCACTTATAGATGCAATAGGAGCTCTGCGAGGCAGTAACGAAGCAGGATTGAGCTTTTTTTTGGTTCCCTCTTACAATCTTGATCCCCTCTCCAACTCTGAACTTCAATTTCAGGTAGTGGACACTCTCTATCGCCTTTGTGGATCGGAGGAACAGCTTCCTAGAATCATGGAGTAAAGCATTTTAAGGTCCACCACTTGGAGCTTTACCATGGTGACCTTCTGGTAGGGCCTGTCACCCATTGTGATTGGCAGCTGCATGGTCCCTAGGGGATACATGCATGACTCTCCAAATCCGTACAGGACCATCTCTGCTGGTCTTAACCTTAGATTTTCTATACCCAAAGAATTTAGGGTCTTCTTAAAAATGATGTTAGTGGAGCTTCCTGTATCAATCAAGATTCTCTCGACTAAAGAAGTCCCTACTATCATTGTAACAACTAGAGCATCATTATGAGGATAATGGACCCCATTCTCATCCTCATCGGTGAACATGATGGGTACTGAGACTATCCTTTGCTTTTTCTCTGTCCGCACGTTTAAGACATGCGACTCCATATTTATGCTCAGGATAGAATACCGAGCATAATTCTTCCTGGAATTGTTTGAGTTTCCTGTAAGTATAGGACCGTCAATGATCACCATTGTGCCATCATGCACCAGGACCCGTCTCGGTTCTTAAGACCTTTCATCTTCTCGAGCTATAAACTCGATCAAGTAATTATTCCTGATCAAGACTTCAATATGATTCTGCAGCTCATGACACTCTTCTATGAAGTGTCCCATATCTTGGTGGAACTCGTAAAATCTATGTCTAATCGGACGAGGGTCTAATAATAATGTCCCCCGTTTCCTCACCTCTTCCAAAATTTGTGAAAGGGGAGCGTTTAAGGGAGCAAACTTCTTCTTCGCTTCCCCCTGTTCCACTCGCCTGGGTCTGTTTACCTGGGTGACCCGCTTCGGGTTATCCCTCCGAGGCAATCTTCGTTCCCTGGGATACTGATCCTCTCTCCTCCTTTCCCCCTGATAATACTCGAGGACTCGATCCCTTCTTCGATTTGCTTCAGGAAACCTCCTCTCGTCACTTCTCCACTTCTTGTTATCGGGTTTCTTAAACCAATTGTTATCTCTCGGTGGAGCCTCTATAGGCTTCTGTTCTTTCATTTTTAACATCATTTGGTTCTCGACTTCTATCTCATCGAGTATCTTTCTCTGAGTCGCCTCGTAAGTGTTCACTGAAGACTTGTAGATAGCATACCAGGCCCTGTCTATTTTGAGCCATTATCTTAGCCCCTCCAGAGCCAACGGATGGTGAAAAGCCCCCAATTCAAGTACCTCCTCATGGTACCTTTTGGCGAAGCTCTTGAGACTTTTGTCATTTCCCTGTTTAAGTAATAACAAGGAGCTCGGGGTTTTGGTGCTGAAGACTGCACCTCTGAAGTCTATGATGAACACCTTATACAGCTGCTCAAAACTCCGGATACTCCCGGGGGTCAGACCCATAAACCACTTTCTAGCTTGTCCCTTTAGGGTCAGGGGGAATAAACAGCACATCTGTTCTTCGCTCAGACCCTGAACGAGCATCATCTTATAAAAAAAGTCCATATGTAATGATGGGTCTATCTTCTCAGAAAATGGGGTAATCTGGGGTATTTTAAATTTTTTAGGTAAGGTCTGGCCCAACAATTTAGATGTGAAAGGTGACTTTTCGTAGGGGCCAATTATTGAAATAGGGTCGGCCAGTTCACCTCGGGGGCCCACCTTCTTCCTATTCATCTCCTCCATCACCTTTCGTACCAGAGACTCCACATCCCTATCCTTATTGTCAGTCCTCCGTTCCTCCTCGTGACACGGATTCCCTCATCTAAATGCCTCACGTTCCCTTCTCCACCTCTGCTCCAACAATATCCTCATGTCATCCGAAAGTGGGTTGGAGTCATCTGGTAGCTCCTAAACATCATCTGGGCCCCGGGACACCTTCGTAGACCCGGGGTGGCGTCTTTCCCGAGCCACAGGAGGTATGCATGCGTCTTTAGCCCCCACTCCCCTCGAATAGGGTTCCTCTACAGCTTTGTTTTTTCCTTTCTCTGCTACTGTATATCTTCTAGCTCGGGTTTGCCTCTCGACTCCTTCCTCATCCCTCACCATGGCTTCTGATTGAAGGAAGCTGCTCTCCACCATCTCATCTGGCACCCTCGTATCTTGAGCATTGGCCTGTATCATCTTTCTCATTTCTGACACTTCTTTGACCAATGCTTATAACTGTCGGTCCTTCTCTGCATGCCGTTGTTTACTGTCTTGAAGCAGCTACAACAACCGGGCCATTTCTTCAGTTTTCCTTGCATGGCTTGTTCCACGTGCATGCACCTCAACGGCATCTGATCGGGGGCTCCCATGCTCCAGAATTTCATGCAGGGCATTACTAGCTCTTTCTGCAACAGCAACAGCTTCCACAGAGCCTCCTTCCGTGTCTCTACGTTCCGATACGTGCCTCCTGGTTGAATATCCCCTAACGTTAGTCATTTTTGCTAAGAATGTCTTGTTAGCTGACTTTTCGTTCGTTTTTCTATAAACGACACCAAATGTTGATGCAAGAAGTTGGTGTCGTCCTCAACCTCGAGCACCAGTTGATTTTCTCTTCTCGGTCCTTGACTTGGAACTGCAAAACAACGAACACCTCAGGGGTAAAGCCGGTTTTCAGGCGACAAAACCCTCCGATGCTTAAGTTAGAGAGGGTTTTACTTATTGTGTGAGAGGGGTGTAAATGCAAAGTATAGGGGCATGAATAACCTGGAAGACATGGAACGTTCTATTCCTTGAGAATTATGCAGAACCTAACTGAAAGAACATGTGAGAGAATCTCCTTTTTTTTGTGTGTGTCAATGTCTTGGAGTAAGTCAAAATATCAGAATGTACCTCCTTTGATTTCTAGATGCTGTATATTGAAAGTCTAAGAGTTCGTACATTTGGACACATGTTACTGCATGGCTGTCGTGCCCATGACAACCTACTGTAAAAGTCAGGGGGCGTGAGAAATTGTGATACTGTTCCTCGTCACATCATCATCGAGATCCCGAGCGTAGGTCCCTCGAGTGGAGCTTCCAGTTCTCCCGAGAATGAAATCCCTTGGATCTCGAGAGGCCTTTATACAGCGGATTATAGCTCTGATGGCGCCAAAACATAGTGTCATGAAAATATGTATACCCCGAGTACTAGCGAGTCCTTGCTCTCTTGAAAGGAACATATCAGTCCGATCCCCCGAGTCTGGATCCAAAAGTCTGTCGTTGAAGATCCTTCATCCGAACGTGGATCAACTGAGAATAACTCAAGGGAGACCTCCTGACCAGTAACCTCGGGTAGAGTGTCCGAGATGATCTCCCTCCTCTACATGGTGCACATGACTTCTCGGGACGGCGTCGTATCAAAGGATTCACTCAGGGATAATATGCCCGTATGATGGATCCGGATCTATAGACTGGGCCATGACAAAATCTCCCAACATTAATATTAAATTTATTATAATAATAATAATATTATTATACCACTTAATTCATATTATAAAAAAAACTATACTGTTAACATTATTTTTTCTTAAATCTTATTTTTTTTAATTATAAAAATACGTGTACATCAGATGTCTATCTTATCTCTCTATATGTACATATTCTTTTCACTAAGATGAAATTTGAAGGGTGTAATTGAGTCAGCAACCACTGTAATCCGAAATTACTTGCAAGTTGGTTCCTTCTCCCCTGAAGGAAGATCCTGCGAGTCAGCGGTTGATCGATCAATCACAGTTCAATTAGTAGCAAACATGAGGAAACGCGATTTGGCCATTCTCATGCTCTCAGGTTTCGCCATTTTCTTCTCTTTATGTTCGTTATTTAGAATTTTCTTTAATCCACCTGAAGTAAACCCTAAATGTTCATGCTCATTTCATTGAATTTTATGTTTAGTTTCTTCTATTATTGGTTTTGCAGCATGAGGGAGATTTCTCGTTTAGAGAGGCTTGGTATCATCTATCTGAAGAATATCCGATTAAATTCGAAGCCGATCATCTCCCGCCACCAATGATCGCCGATCTCAGTGGTGACGGTAAAAAAGAAGTCCTCATCGCCACCCACGATGCGAAAATTCAGGTTCTTTCTTCTTTTACTACCTCCTTGCCTATTTTGGGCACTTCACATTAAATTCTATTTGATTAGCTGTTAATACATATATTATCATATTTTATAGTTTCATCCATGAGACAAAGCTTAGCACATTTGATTAAATTATTAATCTCAGTTTGGCCTCAAATTTAGCGCGTGAGCTTATTATATGTTGATCATTAAGTTTTTTACATATTCAATTTGCATGTGGGAGTGCTCTTGACACCATCTAGAGTGATTCCATTAGCTAGAAATATTTCTGCGTGTTTTGTATTGTTTGGCAGAAATGAAATATAGAACTTTTTCAGATAAACAAACAAAGAGGTTTTCAGAGTGTTTCCTGGAAAAGCCTTTTCCAAGGAAACCATTGCAATCAATAGTTTATTTTATATTGTTCATGGCCATGTTTATTAGTTGTGTGAATTTGCTAATTATGACGTTTAAGGTTTTGTAGCCTCATACAAGGCATGTGGATGAAGGGTTAAGTGAAGCACATATGCTGGCAGAAGTGAGCTTGTTGCCAGATAAGATTCGGATTGCTTCTGGTAGAAGTGCTGTAGCCGTGGCCACAGGTGTTATTGATCGAGCTTATAAACAAGGGCAGCCAGTGGAGTAGGTTTTGGTGGTTGTTACATCTGGTTGGTCAGTGATGTGTTTTGATCATAACTTAAAAATCTATGGGAAACTAATTTGCAGGTTTGTGCATTACTACTGATTTATATCTTCTTTGCATTATGTTGTGTATTTTGATGTTTGTTTGGGTTCTGCAGGAGAATTTTCCACCTAATGCTCACCACAGGGAGATTGCAATCAATAAGCAATTACACTCTGAAGCATGGAGATACTGGATTGGTGATAGTTGGTTGGAGAATGTAAATACAGCCACATGTATTATGTTTTCTTCCTCTTTTTAGCTTATCATTCATAATACACTGTAGTATCTGCCAAATGTGCATAGAAGTTAGTTGGTTAACATGGTAAAGTTATATATATCCACCTGTTCTCCACGAAAACACAAGGGTTTGAACATAGATTAACCAAAAAATTAATTTTTGCCACATCATCTCCTTTTTCAATCTATTTCACAGATGTGAAGCTCATTGTTACTGGACTGTTTATGTTTGAAACAACTTATGATTTTGCGATGTGGGATTTTAGCTTTTTCACTTGTTTCCTGATGAACAGATTCTTACTTAAACTGCTTCATTAATCTGTAATTTTTAATTAGTATCATATTATATTTTGTTGACTGATATATGGCATGCTGGTCTGATTTAAATTTTGTCTGCACTCCGTGTTGGGAACCCTTATATTTTGCCTTATGGGAACCAAAAATAACTTAATGACTTGCTTCTTAATGTTAATTGTATTCCTGGAGATACTGTAATGATGTGTAACCATAAATTCTTATTATCATTTTTCTTAAATGAGCTTCAATAATTGTGGTTAACGTTTGTAGACTTTCATTGATCCTTTTGAAGAAATTGGGGTAGCGGCTAAAAATGGTGAGCAGCATAGAAGAAGTGCTGCTGAGAAGGAGGTATGGACAATTTGTGGTTTATACATGTTAAACTTTTGTGTGCTTTCGTATGAACGAGTTGTGGGATTGCATGCTTTTGAAAGTAGATTTACTATTTCACTTGGGTCTACTACATGTGGGTATACTGAGAAATGCATAACCTGGATATGGAAAATTTTGCAGTTGTGATTTTTATCTAATTTTTGGGCCAGTATTCAACAGTTTTTTGTTTTAAATTTTTAACAAGGAATCTCAAAGGCAGGACTCCTGATATAGGCCATTAAACTGTGTATATGATGTCTCACAGTACTGGTTTTCAGTGCTATTGTATGTTAATAAGCTAATTAACACTACTATTTTTACTAGGATGAGGACCGACTACATGCTACTGTTCTTATAACCAGAGATTTAATTGTTTGATCAGTTGCCGTGTATCAGGCTTTTAATGTGTCTTTCAATAGATATGAAATTCTAAATGGGAAATGTGGATCCGTTTGTTAATCATGATAACTAGAGATGATTCCCATTTTGCTATTCATGTAGTGAAACAATCTTAGTTTGATACTTCAAGCATATGATGTGTTGTGGATAAATTGCAGGTAATTACATTTCTTTTAAAATCCCTCACAAGAAAGAACATGACCACGCATTAATGGGGAGTGATGCCAAAAGTTTCTATGGTTAGCCACCCAGTTGTATATAAAAAACCGTCATTTTCCTTAAAGAGAACTACGTTTTGACTTAATATCAAAAAAGAAAGGGTATGTGGGTAACTTGGCTAAAATCCAAGTTCAGTTATAAAAAAACTTCAACCATCACACCATTATCGTAGTAAGATCTATATTCTAGTGAGAAAAATTGTTGGAGATTTTATGCATCAGTATTTGGTGCTGTCTGTGGGATCATTTACAAAAAGCTATTTTCCAATAAAATTAAGATAGATAGTCATGACAATAAGCGAAGGAACAAAAAGAGAAAAAAAAAGAGAGAGAAGATGCAAATTTTTTCACTTTATCTAGTTTTCATCAGAATGACGATACAAATTTGTTAATTATTGGATCATGCCAAAATTTAGGGTGGACATTTTTGAGATCTTGTTTTACGATTTAAATAGTAGAGATGGGGTATTGTGGTTTATAATTCCAGATTGATTCATGAATAGTAACCTACAAAGAGTTAAAAGTTTTAAATTTTTTCATTCTATCTAGTTTTTGTCAAAACGCAAAAATGGATTCGTTAACCATTGGATCATACTAAAATTTGGTCTAAACGTTTATGAGATCTGGTTCTACTATCTGAACGGTAGAGATGGACTTTTGTAATCTTTATCTCTATATTTGGCTTATAAACGATAGTTTACATTTTTGAGATCTTATTCAAAAGGTTTTATCCGACCCTAAGGTCTCATATCATCCCAATATGATCTCATCTGTCTCATTCGATCCCAAGATCTCATCTCATCCCTAGATGATGTCATCCGAGCTCGAGATTTCATCCCAAGAGGTCTCATTCGAGTTGAAGATTTCATATGAACCTAAGAGGTCTCATTCAACCTCGAGAAGATCCCATCCGATTGCAGGGTCACATCCAACACTGAGTTAATTTTATCTGACTCGAGGTGATCTCATCCAATCCTAAAGAGATTTTATTGGACCTTGAGGTGATTTTATCTGACTCGAGGTGATCTTGTTCAACCCCGAGGCCTTATCCTAAAGAGGTCTTCTCCTTAATTCTGATCATCCAAATGAGATCATCCAAATCTATTCATCTAAATGAGGTCATTTAGGCTTGATTCATATAATCAAAGAAACCAGAAAGTTATCTAATGAGAGTATAAATTCAGCTTTAGGAAGGAAAATTAGGATGTCATCTGTGGAGATAGCAGCTCTCAAAATTTTTCACTCTTGGCAATGAGGTCAATAAATGTGGAATTTTAAACTATTTATTATAATTGTAATATTATATTTATTTTATTGTATTTTGCATTTCTTCAATAACAATTATGTTCACTCAATATCGAGCTTATTCGTTCAATGATTCTGAGCTCATTCGCTCAATGATATTGAGTTCATTCACTTGATGCAAAGCTACCTATGTTTTTCAAATGAGACTACATCGAGTTCAACTGTGAAATTACAAATATCGACTTCAATGGTGAAACTATAAATATTTACTTCAGCTGCGAAACTACAAATATCGACTTCAGCTACAAAGTTATAAATATTGATTTCAGCTGAGAAAATACAAATATTGATTTTAGTTGCAAAGCTACAAATATTGTTTTATGATAAAGTGTCGTGTACATTATTTACATTTTTCAAACTATGAATAGCCTAATGTTTCATGACAGGTTGAAGTTGTCAAATCGGCGATGTTTAATGAGCCTTATGTTCATTGATCTGAGCTTTATGTTCATTGATCTGAGTTTTATGTTCTTTATGCAGAACTCTCTTACTCAATATCGAGTTTCACGTGCCCCATATAAAGCCTATGGTTCCCATGAAAGGCTTATATAAAATATAATTTTCTCTAAAACAAATTTTTTACTGAAAACTGGGGGCTTGTATTGGGGACAACTTAAGAGCAGTTACATTTTTCCTAAAATCCCTCACAAGAAAGAACGTGACCATGCATTAATAGAGAGTGACTCCAAAAGTCTCTAGGGTTAGTTACCCAATTTATATAAAAGCCATCATTTTCTATGAAGAGAACTACGTTTTGACTTGATACTAAAAAAGAAAGGGTACGTGAGTAGGTTGGCTAAAATCTAAGTTTATTAACAAAAAACCTTCAACCATTGTACTGTCATTGTAGTAAGATCTATTATTTAGTGTACAGAAATTGTTGGAAATTTTATCATCAACATGATGTAACAAAGTTATTTTATATGATGGATAACCTTTTGAATGTTTGTCAAGAATAATAGTTTGTTCAATACGACCTGATTTTATCTCTGGATACAATAGAAGGAGCACAGGTATAGAAGTACATCAAAATATTATAGAAAGATTAAGCATTGTTTCAGTTTTATTAATATTTCTATCATTAGGTCCAAAATTTCTAAAAGTGTACAGCTAAATGCATTTTGTGTATTGTCAAACTTAGCTATTACTTGACATGAACATTGGAGGAAGCAGGTCAGTCCTGAAATAAAAAAGAATGAGGCTGGTAATTGTATAAGACACTTTATCATTGGTATAATTTTTGGTGCCTTAAATCTTTTTTATAGTATGGTTTATTAGTAACATTATCATGCCTTAGCAACGTTGAATTTTAAAATAGAAAATTTCGTCTTTCTTCGTTCTATATTTTGATGCACTTTGGCAACTTGGTGTGTGCCTATTTCGCACTTGTGTTCAATTTTAAGCTCTTCTATGAGTGCCTACTTAGATGCACTAGTCTATTTGATGGCAATTGCATATTTTTTCTTTCTGCTATTTTGAATGTTTACAACACGCCATGTGTTATACATGTAGGCTTCTCAAAACTCTGGAACTGTGAATTTACTTCATTTTGCATTTTTCGCTTTTGTGGGTTGAAGTGGGCTGCTTTGGTGGAGTAGATGAATGAGGTGACTCATACTTTCTTGCTTTTGTTAATATGCTTTAAAATTTATGAAGTATCTTCTCTTTTCGAGCTACTATTTTATGACTTTATATTATTTTGGTGGTGTAGAATATTGATGCACGGTCCTCAGATGCGTCACAGTTAATTCCACAGCATAACTACAAGCTAGATGTGCATGTACTCAATAGTCGTCATCCTGGAGAGGTAAGACTTGAGGTTGTTAAGAAATCTTAGTTACTCTCTTGGTCTGATACTCATTGTTGAACCATCTGGTAATTCTTTGCCATTAAAGAATTTTTTTTTTAAAATAAGAAACTGAAAATGTGTATTGTGAAGGAGACCATTGAAAAGAATATTTGATATTTTAATTAATGATTTTACTTTTATATTTTTCTTTCCTGATGTGGTGGAGTAGAAAAACTGGATTGGTACAACTGACCACTATTAATTTGGTATTGAGCCCTGGTTGAGTTGAATTGAGTTATTCTTTCTTTTGAGTATCTTCTTTTCTCCAAGCTTTTTGACATGAAATCAATGTCTATGTTTTCTATTAAAATTTAGGCATACATACTCATCCAACTCCTACGTTGGTATTTTTTAATATCTATTGTGAGGATTCCTGCACTTTGAAGGGAAATAGGAAAGAAGATTTTTGTTTACTTTCTAAATTAAGGATTCCTGACATGGGAGACAGTGCGGAAGGTGCATTTTGTTTAATATCTAATATAAAGATCATTGTTATTTATCTAGATACCTTCCTTGCATTTGCGAAGATGTGTGATAGTTTAAGATGAAATAGTTGTTTTCTTAAGATTGATAACATCTTTCTTTTTCTTTTTTAGGATAAGCTCCCTGAGACATTTATACTGAAGTTTGAATGTAGGGAATTCAGAGAATCAATTCTAGCAGTTATGCCACATCATTGGGTAAATTATTTACATTTGAAATTAATAACAGCCAATATTACTTTTATTTTATATGGGAGGTTATTCATGTGAAATGTGTTTTTATCAGGATAGGAGGGAAGATACTTTGTTGAAGCTGGCACACTTCAGGCGGTGCAGAAGGAAAACATTGAAAAAAGTAGTTGGAAAGACTGCAAACTACACTTTTCACAAGCCTGAGGAACGCCATCCTCCTGGAAAGGACTCAATAAAGAAAATTTCCAACTTGATCGGGAGAGCTGCAAATTATGCTGGCTCAGCAAAAACTAAGAAGGTAATAATTGCCAACCAAATGTGTAATAGTTGCTAAAACATACCTTTTGAGACTCAAAAAGGGCCACCAATGAAATATGTAATAGTTGCTAGATTATACCTTGTGAGACTTGGAAAACACCATTGACATTAAAGATGCATCAGCTGCTGAGGCACTTTTATTTGAAGGGATCTAGTATTACCTGTTTGTTCCTAGTGCTGTTTCAACAAAAGGCATGTGCTGCATACTTTATTTGTTGATTTATAGAAGTCAACTTTGCTTGCTAGTGTTTAAGGATGGCAATTTCTGAGTTTTGTAAATTGCAACTGCACATCCCCACTCCTTCAGGCAATTACCACATTGCGACCTCTCAGTGCACCGGTTTAGAACAGTGTCATCCCTCAACAGCTATTTATCATGTCATATACATTACAGAAATTTGTTCTCAAACCTGTTAGCATTCAGTTTAAGAATCAAAGTTACGGTGTTATAATATCGAAGGATGGATATGAGGTCAAAAACAGAAAAGAGAAGTTCTTGGTTTCCTAGCAACTTGCTAGGTATTCCTTAAAAACCTTACAGCCCATAATTCTGCCCAGCCTCTCATGTATCCCATAAAAGAGTTTGACTTTGCTGTTTAAGGAGTAAGTATGAATGGAGTCTTGTTGTACCCAAATTGGCCCACTGCACTTTTTCTCCAGTTTCTGGTTTCCTTTTAATTAGTTACTCAAAATGATGGCACATTGAATTTACCCTAGTCGGTTATTTTATATTTTTTTTAAAAATTTGAAAAGTTCTTTTATAAGCAGAACATAAGAGTTGATTGAATGTCACTACTGTTGACATTCTCCTTTCGACTCTGTCTGTGATTGATAGTATAGGGAGCTTTGGATGGTAAATATTGATAATATTTCATGCAAAGCTAAAGTTTCTGGGATGCCAGGATATTTATGCACATTTCTTTGAATGGAGCAGCATGTGAATTTGAATTCAGCTGGTGAAAGTAGAGCACAAATAGCTTTCTAAATCAATTACCTAATTTTTCTTTTGAGCATATCTGAATGCCTCGTTTTAAGGTATTTTACTCTTTTTTTTTAACCTAACAAAAAAAAATTGCAGCCAGTAAATTATATTCCAACCATAACAAACTACACTCAGCTTTGTTGGGTCCCTAATGTTGTTGTGGTTCATCAAAAGGAAGGAATAGAAGCTGTTCATTCGGCATCTGGTTGGACTGTTTGTAAGGTAAATTATTGATCTCAAATCGTGAAACTTAACATATGTTCATCATACATGCAACAATTACATCCAAAAGCTCCTGGCCTTTTGACTTTGATGTTAACCCATTATCCTAACAGAGTGCATTCATAGTCCTTAGTCTTTGTCATTGTATATTCATCTGTGCAGTTTAGTTATTTTGTGTTAAATGCATGGTTGCATCTACTTACAAGTTTGATGTGTGACGTGATATTCATTGATTTCATTAGCTTCATCTTCAAGAACGTGGCCTTCATGCTGTTGTCAAACCGAGATGGAGTCTTAGATCATGTTCAGGTGCAAAATCCTTTTCTTTCTTTATTATACATACAGATTAATGTTTCATCTCAATTTCAATAGATTTGACCCAACAGAATGTATAAATGATAACTGGATTAGTTTGTGCTGGAATTAAATGTCCCTTCAAATGTGTTATATAAAATTGCTTGTTCAAATGCGTTATATATAATTGCTTGGATCTGTGTGGGAATGCATTACTTGTTTTGTGAAATACCACATTATTTTAGTATTTAATTGGATGATGTTAATCATGTTATTTTCTGGGTGCTTTTACTAAGAGACTGCAATGTACTGTGCTAGGATGGTGGTGTAACAATCTCAAGAACTGTTAAAAGTTTACATTGCCCTCTTGATGTTTTTATATATTTGACCAATGAACAAGTTTTTACAGTTTAAATCTTATTTTTGTATACTAAAGAACGCTACAAATTTTGAGGGTACAACTTTACTCTCAACTCAAGCTATACTCTAAATGGAAATGAAAAAGGCACAAACTTTCCACTTTTTTTTTAATAAATTTATGGCAATAAATGTAATGACATACTTTTCCTTATCTTCAGGCAGTTTGAGGAAATGGTGCTGAACAGACTGTTGTAAGTGGATCGATGGAAGTGCTCAAACCCTGTTGGCCAGTTGCAACCTCTGGTGTGCCTGTTCGAGAGCAACTCTTCAATGCTTCTATATATCATCATTCCCCTTTTAACTTATTCCAGCATGAGGAGTTATCCTGAAATTTTGGTCGGACTACAGATATAGCTTCTTTAGAGGTGGCACCACCAATTCTCATCCCAAGGAGTGATGGTCATAGACATCGTAAAGGGAGTCATGGTGATGATGTCTTCTTAATCAATCGAGGGGAGGTATGTTGAAACAGCTATATTTAGATCAGACAAATTTTATCTAACGGAGCCATATGTTTCAAACTTTCAGTACCTTTTTTTGAAGGCAACTTAAGAATTTCGTTTAAGAATGATTGTTTCTTTGAATGACTGTAGATTGAGTGGTGAGGTTTTTGAGATCAAATATCCTTCTAATCAAGTGCTTTCTCAGCATCTTTTTATTGATATGCAACTCATAGGCTGCAGATACATTTTGCTATTTTGTTTATCTAAAGAGTTGGATTATTCATACCTGCGTTGTTTCTTTCAGGTGACAGCGTTTTCCCCTGGCCCTCATGGCCATGATGCCATTTGGCAGTGGCAACTGTTGACAGATGCTAGATGGTCCAATCTACCTTCTCCATCAGGTATGATGGAAATTCGCATGGTGGTCCCCATATTGAAGGCATTCTCATTGCTTATGCATGACAATCAACAAATGATCCTTGCAGCAGGAGATCAGGAAGCTGTAGTGATATCTCCTGGAGGAAGTAAATTAACATCAATTGACCTTCCTTCACCACCCACCCATGCCCTTGTTTGTGACGACTTCTCGAATGATGGCCTTACCTGGGCACCTCTAGTGGGGTATATGGCTTTGCTCAGACCAGACAACCAGGTGCCTTCTTCTTCAGCATGCTGGTTGGATGCCTTGTGATGGGAGTCATCTTCATAACTCATCGCCTGAACTCTATGAAGGCAAAACCCCGTACTTCATCTGGTCTGCGGTGAAAATAGTGGCCTTATTTTCTGTGGTATTTCAACTAGTGACCACGGCCTAGAAGCACTGCATCAGGGGAGCATTGTGAGAGGTCATTCATCTCTGAAGAACAGCTGTGGTTTATATGGATCAATTCCATCCTCATACGTACACTGAATGAGTTTTTGCTTGTAAAATTTATAGGGTTAGTGCCAGGACCTTAAAGCTCAATTTCAGTATGAGAAAATTTTCGTGCGACTGAATAGAAAATTGTTAATGCTCACTTCATTTTTCTGCAAGGAAAATCTTACCTGCACCTTGATGTTGTCTGCCTAACTTGTCAGTAAATAATGTCTTGATATGATTATTTTCTCGAGTCCAGAACCTACAACCCCTTAAGTTTTCTGCTGTATGGAAACTGAATGCTTTCTTTATCACCATAATTGGGCAATTAAGGGGCACGATGAAATTTGCCTTTCCTGTCCATGAATTTTGTCTTTTGTATAGCTGGCTTTAGCTAGCTTTATTTTGCAGCATTTATCAGTTTGTTTATGAATGGAGTATTAATTTGAGTACTCGGAACATAGGATAGTTATATATACGTCCCTTACAATATTGGTCTAAATGCCCCTCCATTTGTTTTTAATCAATGCTATTCCAGCTACTAAAATATGCCTACTTAACAGAAAAACAAAGCCAATCCTCTGGCTACCAACAGAATTAGCAAGCCAAGCTTTATGCTTGAACATATTTTCCTATAACATTACATACCATCAACATCACCACCAAGCCGTAAGCTGTAAATATATTGATTTGACCTTGAACTGGCTTTTTGCAATGGAAGAAACATTCCCATCCTTAATAGAAAAAGCCTATAAGCTATATGAACCCATTGTGAACATGGAATTGCAGCCCATGCCCCATGTAAATGCACTTGTCTTCTCAACGTGGTTTAGCTATACCTTGCTAGAAGCCATTTGATTCCAAATGGTCCACTGAACTTTATACAATTGTGACCTAATGTTAGTAGGGTTTTTTCATCGTGTTTAAATATTTCCATGGAAGATGTATGTTGTGAATTATATTTAATAGCAACCATGTACATTTTATAGTGAATAAATGCAAGTTGTTCAATAGGCTAACTTTTTTTTTTTGGATGGTATCAGAGATTTGGAATTTGTATTCTATTTATATTAGAATTGGTAGAAAATATATTGTAGAAAAGACCTGTATTTACATTTTTTATTCTAATACCAAGAGAATTGAAGATCCAAGAATTGTCTCTAAGCATACTCTCCAAATTCCTAAGATTATTTGGGTGGTCTAGGTGGGTTTTATCACGAAAACAGCAACTGAAAGTTGAAAGTTGAAACTGCTACTGTGGAGATTACAAAATCTTTGCTCCATATACCTACGTAGAATTCTCTGGTAATTTTACATTCTTGAATTATTTGAGGTAGCTAGGCTCCTTGATTGTTGGATATAGATATGATCAAAGGTCATATGTTAGAGGGTTGTGATGGTTGGGTGTATAAAAGGGACACAATTTTTAGTCAAAGATTGTGTTCAAATGAAACCATACAACGGTCTATATATAGTTGTCATTGATGATCATTATAAATAGGTAGTGGAAGGCAGAATTCATTTATTCAAATTTTCTTCTAAAACTCATAACTTGTAGAGAGAGAGAATTCTTCAATTCTTCAATTCTTCAATTCTCAAGTGATTGATTTTGCTTCGGGTTCTTAGACTCCTTTGCATGCAACCACCAGTCCAATGACGATGATCAGTTAAATTCAATAGTGGTATTAGAGCAAGGTTTGTAGAGAGAGAAAGTCCAAAAGAGACATAAATTTTTTCTCCAATTTTCGATCAGATTTTATGTTCATTTGGTGGGTTTCTTGGTCCAGGCGTAATCTATTCTTCGATACGAATCCATCGATACCCATTTCGTCGAAAACCATCGTCGAAAACGATCGAAAATTACGAAAACTAGAAAACCGTCAGGCGCGTGCAACACACGCGCTTGAAGGTTGAAGACGCGAGGAGCCCACGCGCAGAGAGCATGCACTCCACGCGCCGTTCATATTCCCAGAGTTCTGATCCGATTCAGATTGACTCCGGTTCGGTTCGATTCGGTTCATTCCGGTTCGGGTAGACTCAGCTCGGTTCAGACAGGCTCAGACCTAATTCAAGGAACTCGATCTGGTTCGGTTCGATCAAGCCTAGATTCGGTTTATCAGACGGTCCGATCTAACCAGACAGCTCGGTTTGAGCCATTTTCGGTTTGGTTGAACCGACAGAATTTCTCAAGCTCGGTTCAAGGCCCAAACAAACTCCGATTAAGGCAAAAATTGGTCTCTTAAGGTTATTCGACCTTTCGAATTGATCTGTGGCATCAGAATTTTGATTTGAAGACTCAAAATTCAGAAATTTGTGGAAGCGCAAGAAAACAATATCGAAAAATACTAGCTTTGAACTACCTCGGCTTACCGACACATCCGAGAAAGATTAATTTTACTATTATTGATTTGTTTGTACAAGAAATAAGTGCTTCAAGACAAATTAGAGGAC
>JAVXUL010000020.1:9712367-9724966 GCA_035590515.1 Trichilia minutiflora
GATGTTATATCTAGATCAAGAAAGTTATCTAGAGAAAATATTTAAACGGTTTAATATGGAGAGTTGTAAACCAGTAAATACACCCACATGTAAGTCAACTATTTTGAGCAAGGATTCTTGTCCTCAAAATACAATCGAACTAGAAGAAATGCAAAGAGTACCTTATGCTCAGGCTATTGGGAGTCTAATGTATGCTATGACTAGCACTAGGCCAGATATAGCACATGCAGTGGGAGTGGTAAGTAGATATCAATCAAATCCAGGAAAAGAACATTGGCAAGCAGTCAAAAGGATCATCAGGTATCTACAAGGAACCAAAGGTATGAAACTTGGTTTTGGTTTGCATGATTTAAAACTTGTTGGATATTGTGATGCAAATTTTGCAGGAGACCTGGATGATCGAAAATCAACAAGTGGCAATGTGTTTTTATATGGTGGGACAGCAGTTTCTTGGTTAAGCAAGAAACAAGGTTGTGTTGCCAAGTCCACCATGGAAGCAGAATATATATCTTGTAGTACAGCAGTTAGCACAGCTGTATGGATAAAAAGGTTTATTGATAATCTAGAAATAGAGTTAGAAAGTGAACATGTGACTATATTATGTGATAATAAGTCTGCCATCTATGTAATTAAAAGTGGAGGAAATAGCTCAAAAGGAAAACATATTGATATAAGTTATCATTATATTTTGGACATAGTAGAGAGGGGTGAAATTAAAGTCGACTATATTCTCTAGGAAGAGATGGTAGCCGATCCTATGACCAAAGGATTGTCTTTGGAGAAGTTCAGAGAGCATGTAACTACTATAGCTTTGAGAATCATCTAAATGTGTAGTTAACATGCGGAAATGTATCATTTGTTAAGTATCGGGGATGCCTGATAAAATAATGATACAACTATATCTGATTTAATTATATTGATTGGATAAAAGATAGAGGACACTATAGTGAGGTTAACAAGGATTACAATAAATTATCTTAAATGTGAAAGTTTGTATAGAAACATCAGGATGAATTTATGTAACACCAGGTATTTAGTGTGTATAAGTCGCCTTAGAAATTAAGCACGAACGGTATTTTCTTAATTTCGATTGTGGCACCGTTTACCATTGTAAGATGTACATACTATAATTTTTGTGATTTAGTTATAGTATGGAGATGATGATTGGTTGTGCGTACAGGATATGTAATCATCGAAAGTAAACCATGGTACTGTGATCAAATGGAAGATTGTTGAATATACATGTGATCAAAAGTCATATGTTAGAGGGTTGTGATGGTTGGGTGTATAAAATGGACACAATTTTTGGCTAAAGATTGTGTTCAAATAAAATTATACAATAATCCAAATATAATTATCATTGATGATCATTATAAATAAATAGTGAAAGGTAGAATTCATTCATTCAAATTTTTTTTTAAAACTCATAAGTTGTAGAGAGAGATAATTCTTCAATTTTTCAATTCTCAAATGATTAATTCTGTTTTGAGTTCTTGAATTCCTATGTATGTAGCCATCAATCCAACTACGATGATCAGTTAAATTCAATATTGATTTATTGATTTACGTGGATATGAATATGTGATTTCAGATCCCTCTTGGCATCAAACTTAATTAAGACAAAGAACGGACATCTTAAATAAATCAAGAATTAATTCGGGAAACTTATCCATCGATCCCTCATCCCAAAAACATCAATATGGATATAAAATTATGAAAACGTACACCATTTGCGAGAAGAAAAAGGCTTTTTATAGCTAGTGGCATTATTATGAGCATAATTATATAAAATAATGGAAAGGCATGGAAAAGTATGATGTTGCCATATTACTATTATGGGTGGTGCATTACTTTCTCCCACCGTCCATTAAAACAAGGGTATATTTAGGATTTGGATGGGTACTGTTTTTTTTTCCCTTGTCTAATCGAGAAAACTTCGAAATGACGAAACTAAATTATGAAGGGACATAAATCAAATAACTTGCTCTCATTCTACTCATCCACTCTACTTGTAATTGCTTTATTTTAGTTTTCATTGTAATAACATTGAACATGTTGTTAAAATTGTGGTTCATGAATTAATTGGAGATCTTGTTTGGATTGTTGAACTTTGTGGTGCTAATGCTACCTTCCATGAAGGAGGTACCATAAATGAAGCTAATATATATATATATATAACCATACATCATTAACTACAAAAATGATACTATTGATCATCTAAAAAACTCATATATATAAATTATCTAAACAATTAATAAGTTAGAATCATTTTCTGATATAAATTTATTTAAATTTTAAAATAATTTTAACATGTATACTATTGATAATATTAAAGATTGGCACTCTTATAAAAATTAGCATAGAACAGTATTATATTACCGTCACATGTCTCTTATATATAATTTATTCTTTGTTATATTTCATATTCTATTAATAATCAATCTCTAAATTATATTTACTAAAGTAAAAGTTGATTATGAAAGAATTTTGATTCTTAAATTAATTAGTTATCCAACAAAATTTTGTAGATTCTAAATCATTGGATCCTATCGAAAAAAATCTAACGAATTTGAATGGTTCATGCTTGATCTTGGTCATAAAATGATTACATTAACTTTCTCTTGATAATTATAACTTTAGAATAATTGATTGTTTATGTATGTTCTAACATATAAACAATTACACTGTTTAATCAATTACGTCTATCCTACGCCATTAGTAATTATTTTAATATAATTTTTAAAGGGTGTGATTCGATAGATAAGAATATAGTAAATGATTGTCTTTATATTAGTTTCATGTTTGAATTTAGAGGATGTATTTTTTGTAAAAGCTCAGGATAGTCGTAGGATTTTAGTCAACCTCTATACTGTAAAACTGGATAATTCCTGAACACCCTGAATAGCTACTCTGAATAGTTATATCTGACATTGATTTTATGTTCGACTGGATGTCATGGTTTGAGCACCGTAAGAATATGTGTTTCTTATTGTATAAAAAAATTATTTTAATATAATTCAAAATTGCTGCTACAAGAAATAACATTTGAAGCTGAAATTGACCGAACTATTCCTAATCAGAAGCTTCAATGTGTGGTATGATTTATTGAATTACAACGGGCCCAGCACTTTGACATAATGGAGGAGCAAGCTTAATTCAAATCAGAAAATTTTGAGAGGAATGCAAACTGAGGTTAAAACCAGAAGACCAGGAAATTGTCATGCAATGAAGTTGTTTAGCTAGTATACGTTTATTCCAGCATAGTTTTCCAAATTAACCAATATGAAGAATGAGCACATCTTTTCTGCTAGTTGATAATCTATCAATTAATGGCAGTACTGAACCCAAACCATTATAATTAATTGAAGCACATAAATTTTATAGACTCGTAACCTCATCCCATTAATTGACTAGTAATCTGGTCCTTACCATGGCCAAAAAAGAAAAAAAGATTATGGTCCCTGCACAGAAATTATCTGAGAGTAAAAGCTAACATTTATCGAATTGAATCTAAGTACAAAATTGTCCACATCAACATTATTTCTCCATTACAACACCTGTTAAGCAAATTAGGCACAAGTTGAGCAAGTCAATGCCATAATTCATTACTCTTTAGGCTTGATTTTTAGGGTGGGGAAGGAAGAGACTGATGAAATAGCCAGCCATCAACTGCATATATGACAGCTGCATGCATTCACTTGCTGCCCCCCACATCAACTTATAATATTATAAAACTTTTATGTATTACGCATGCTAAGGAAACCCATCAAACTACTCTAATTTTCTCAACAGATATCATTCATTCTTTGATCAATCAGTGTATGATCACGACACATAATTATCAATATTACAAATATGGAAAATACTTTCTGATATATATTTTTTTCTCTTCAGTATCGTTGTCACTGAAAGACAAGGGAATGAAGCAAACTAGTCATGAAAGACAACCAAACAAGGCACGACACAACTCTGTATATGTCTGTCGACTAGTTATTGTCTCACAACAAAGACTTTGATTTTCAGTACATAAACCTGTATTGTACATCGTATCTAGCATTCTGGAATAAGATGGTACTGAAATGGGAATTTCAATAACTCTGATAAGAGGAGGTCAATGACCAACGGTTAATACATACTAGTAATTACCTTACCTGTCACCTTTCTCGCAAAGGTAACCACAAAATTTCGTTAGCCGTTATAAGGTTGTTAGGTCGATAGATCGTTGAGTCGGCATTATTTAAGATAGGCAGCTATTAAGTATCCACTTGGAGACGTGACGGGATTGCTATCACACACACACACACATATATATATACATATGGGTATTAGTATGTGAACGTGGGTTATACAATTTAAAATCTATAATTTGTAGACTAAGACTATTTATAAAACAAAAATATATAAATAAATCATTCAATTTTCCTTAAAATGTAGGAGTTTCCTACTTGTCCAATTAAAATGTCTACTTTTGCATGTCAAATACTGTTATAGTTTATAACTTCTGAACAATATAGCATGACTCAAATTATTATAACCATTTAAATTTACGCTTTTAACTTTGTATATTATATAAATTATTATACATTCTTAGTTATCAAAGTTTTACATCCTCACCAATAATACTAGCGCGATAGCTACACCTTAACATGTAAAACCAAAACTTTCAAAGGAAAGAAGAACAAGCAATACAAAATAACAAAATTTTATGACTAAGAAAGTAGAAAGTGACCCATCAAGCATCTTTTTATATTAAAAAAAGCATACAAACGTCACGGGCTCTTTTCATATGGGATAATTATCTATTATTTTTTTATTTTAAATTTTTTTTTATGTGGTTCTATTCATGCCGAGTTTACATCTTCATATATATTAATAGGCCATTAAGTAAATTAGGCACGTAAAAGGGTGAAAATTGTGGTCCTAAACTACTTTAATGGATCTTTAATTAATTGTGATTGATACTAGCTAGAGTGGGGATTTATCATCAAAAGCGAACTTGACATTTTTGCAAGAGATTATAATAAAAAAACCACAAACTTATTCAATGGGTCATCAAATTTATATTCTCCCAACCATAATCAAATTTGTCGATTGAATCGTGTTATCTGTGATTTTCATTTTCCAAATGAACAGGAAGTTGAGATGTTAGGTAAGATATGAGATTCGATGCAATGGGATATGGCTTGATAATTAAATTTCATGGATGTAATAATATAAAAGAGAGAATTATTTGGTTATTTGAGAATAAAATATAATGAAATATCTGTTGCAGGTTTCATTTGATCATTTACAAGTTAAAATGACTTCATAATACGTGGTGAAAATTGGAATATGAATTAAGAGGATTCGTTATTAATATTCAACTAGTAATGGCAATATTTCAGAATTAATACAGAGTGCTAAAAAATTTAACAAATCGATTAAGGGTTTTCAGTCTTTCTTGTCCTCTAGTTTTCTGGGAATGTAAATAAGTCCATGTCTCTGTATTACAAACAGAAACCAAGATCTTAAGGAAAGGCATACGTATTTACAAATACTATTATCAGCACATGTATAATACAAGCACGTAAATGTCTACATAATTTGGAGAAGAATCAATCCAAACAGTAAAGAAAAAATCATGCACATGTTTATACCATAAAATATCACTAGTGAAAGATGGATCCGAAGGAATCTAAAATTATTTATACATGCTTTATAAATAATAAGATTAATTAAAGAAGGGTGCAAGTTTGCCCTTTTAAGTGGATGATTAAGTAAAAATTCCATTAATTGCAAATAACTTATCAGTTATTATTATACTATACATCATTCTTCGGGGTAAATGCTTTTGTACATGAATTTATACATGCCTCTCAAAAAAAAAAAATTATAGAGTTTTTTGTTCCTTTGGTTTTCAATTTATATCACCATGCATGTTTTGTAAGATGATGCTTTTTAATTTATTAGATAGTATTATTAATAAAAATTTTAAAAATAACATAAGTCTCAAATAGAATTAAGAGTCGAATTAAATTTAATTAATATTGTCTAATATTTAAGTTTTTTTTTAAAGAAAATATTATTATTAGTTTGACGTTTCTTTCATAAAGCATAGCCAAATTCCAATGGCTCTTTTGAATCAGTTGGCTTACGTACATAATAATGAATATCAAGAAATTTGTAGTGATACATATATACAAATTACTTCTTCTAAACATGATAATGGGACCAAACCCTAACAGAAAGATTGGGTCCCACATGAACAAAGTTTGGAGAAAAAACAAGGCATTGTGGTGTCAAAACAACAGTGTATTGTTTATATATGTATGTGATGTAGCGAAGTTCCAAAGTTTTCCGATAACGAATAGAAGGAAAGCAAGGAATGTAAAATTTTCTTTGGTTCTGAGCAGGAAGCAACCAAAATCTTTTGCTATATCACATTCACAGGCCTGTTACCATCAATTTCCCTCATTAATAATGGCTTGACGATGACTCAAGAACCACCTTTTATTATGCATCACAGAGACAATCTCTCTCTCTTTTGGTCGGCTAACAAGCACAACGCAACGCAACAAACACCATATAAATGTTAATCAGTATCAGTGATTGGAGATGAGTAGATATTTTAAGTTACCTGCTACAAACTCTTTTTCATTTTCTTTTCCTTTTTGGCATTTTTTTAGACCTCTTTCCAACTGTATTCTTAATGTTTGATAAAGCTTGAAATATGTAAAAAGGTAGATTTGTAATTATTTTAATTCTACTAATTTTATGGGACTATTTTAATAATAGTATAAAACAATTGTAATAAAATAAAAAATAATTTTTTTTTTGAAATTAACGAATTCACACATTTATTACAATTGTGTTGATCATAAATTTTTACTTTAATTTTTATGTAGTTATAAATATAAAAAGAGTTTTATGAATGAGTGCTCTTAAGAAAACACTTGTTAACATTTTTCTATTTAAAAATTATAATTTTTAATGTATTAAAATTTAGAAAAAAATATTTATTAATTATTATATTCAATGTAAAAATTATTATAAATAATAAATATAAAAAATTTTAATAATGAATACACTTATTAGCAAAATTCATATAAAAATTTTAAGTTATACAACTTATCTCACTTTATTATTTATTATGTAACTATTGGGATTCACATTGCATATGATCACTTTCCTCAAATCTTCACCCTCTCCTCTCGATGGAAAGTAACAAGAACAATCATTTCATTGCAACATATCAATGAATCCAACGAAACCAACAACTCATTTGCTGTTAATCGTTTCATTTGCTGTTATTACCCAGTTCCAGTTAACAAGTTAATTAACTTTGGGATTTGTGGAATTGTACAAAATACAAAGCGTACATCGATCTCTGACCAGCAGCATTACATAATAACATGCATGGTTTATTATTATACATTTCCTGTTGAAAAAGAGAAGGAAAGAGAGAGAATATAAGAATCATAATATAATTAATGTCACAACCTTATATATATATAATTAATTAAGTAAAGTAATTAAAGTTAACGCGTTTTCTCTCTCTCTCTCTCTATCTCACAAAAAGATCACAAACGCATCAGAGATAAGACACATACAGATAAAAGAAAGCTTTGTGTACTATGGTAGTCAACCATGGGAACAAACACACGGCTCGAGATTATCAGCTACAAAAAATGAATATTGGGAATCGAAAATACATCACGCACCTCATTCTCTCTCTTTTATTTTTGTTTTTTTCCTTTTAACTCTTCCTTAAATCGCGTAGCAGAATACGTAGAGCAGAACCTTCAACTGTTACGCTGCACAGAGACATCCCATCAGTTTCTGATCCCCGAAATATAAAATTTGAATTTAAAAAATAATTTATATTATTTCATTTTATAATTATTTTTTTGATAAAATGTCAGGCTGCAGCTACGTAGGCATTGATTTGGATTCATTCCATACAAGGTTGCATTGAAGCCCATGGAGATTTGCCTTAAAAGAAGTTTTAATGGGACGTATCATAAAAGAAGTTAATGAGACCAGTGTCAAAAGAATCTACTTTTATCTCTTTCTAAATGCAGTGAACGAAACAAAATTCTTTAGAAATATCTATATATTTTTTATTATTTACAAATACAAAAATGTTAAAATTAAGAACACAACATCTCAAAATAATTAAGTATATTATTATTTGACAATGAAGAGAATGATCAGACACTTCCACGTCTAATTAAATATTTTAACTTATATATATATATATATATATATAATAAAAAATATTAATTTTTATAATATTTAAATTATGATTTTTAATTATATACAGACCAATATCAATTACTATGGTTTAACTTATCTAAGAATCACTCTATATTACAATATAAAAATTAATTAAAAATTTTAAAGTATTATAAATTTTTATAATAAATATATTCTTAAAATTAAATGCAAAACTAATATAAAACAATCTTTTAATATATCTTTAATCATCAAATCGCATTCTTACGGGTTAAATATTTTAACTTGTACATATTAATTTGATTGCTTATGAGCACCATTGAAAAGCTTTGCATCCTCCGACGGATACCACCAAAATTATTTTTCTTATATTCTTGTCTCTATACATTCTTAATTGTTTAATTTGGATAGAATATTTCTTTTTTTTTTTCTTATATTCTTGTCTCTGTATATTATTAATTGTTTAATTTAGTAGAAATATTTCTTTTTTCTATTCTAAGTCTCTCTCTCTCTCTATTTTTTTTTTGAAGGGTAAAGTTTCTTGTATCTATTATCTAATTTAACCTTTATTAACAAAATTTTTCGGAGAGATTAGCAACACATACACATTAAAAAAAAAAAGAATCAATAAAAAAGCCTTTCAACTAGATGAATCAAACAACATGTAGATAGAAAATTATGTTGCTCACCGCTGCATCTCCATCGGGATTCAGCTAGTTAAAATATATATGGATGCAATTAAATAAGCAGAGGTGATATGTAGCAAAAATATTTGAGGCCTGGTTGATACAGAACTAAAAGCAAATGTCAAAACTTTGTCAGATAGCAAGTCTATGGTGAAACGCAAAGCTGAACTTGTAAGAATATGAAAACATGTAAGATTGCAGAGCCTAAGATAAGATTTGAATCCAATATGTTACAGGTAGACTCAATTTTTTTTTAGAAGCTGAATTCAACCTATCTGCTTAAGTCCGAATGCAGTAATTCTCCTACATGTTAACCTTCCCATTACAAAATTTTAGCGATATCCATACAAACAATGCATCGATCGTTCAAGACATTAAAACAAAGTAGATAGCTATGAATCAGAGCATTGATGCACGACATGAACTTGCTTCTGTTCTCCAATTCATGAATAAGGTTAACAGCTTTCTTTCTTTAATCTGAGAACACTGTGATCATTCTATATACATTTATAGCATTCATCATCATGTATAAATCAATATACAGGGCAAACTTAAATCAATCTTTCGATATGAAAGTTTATGCAGATTAAGTCCTTTAAGCTTTGGAAAATTAGGTGTGTTGTAGGTAGACCCAGCTGTAAAATTGTAAAGTTGACTAGGAAGGGGAACCTTGATCTTTCCTTTCAATTCACTCAAAGTAAGGAGTCAATTTTGTAAATCGAGGTACCATGTTTTTTGGCAGTGTGCAAGGGAAAACACTGTTTACTAGCTTGATTCTGGTTTCATTAGCGTAGCTTTATATCGTACTGATTGATCGCTTTAAAACTACAAGTTTTATCAAAAGCCATGCAGTTTCATTATTTTATAATTATATTCCTTTCACAATTTGGATGGTTGGGTATTGTGTCAGATTAGTTTTTTTCATTGGAAATAGAATAGTTATTACTTATTACATAGAGCAGGCAATGTTTCTCCGGCAGATCAAAATAGAGACACAGTTGACAGTACTACTTCTATTACAGGCTCAGGATCGATGTACGCAGTCTGTGCTGAAAAGCAGCGTCGTATGTTGAAATTACCAATTACTCAACATGGAAAGTTAAAATCTTCGGGGCTGGTTAGTAGATACCATCCATGTGTACTATCGGGTCGAATTGATCCATCCAGAATATCTCAATTGAAACTAGGGTTTCTACATATACCAGGAAACTCCTATCTCCTGTTTTTGTTTCCTTTTTCTCTTTCTGTACAATGTAGATCCTGTGCATGCATGTTCGTTCGAGCAGTCTCATCAACATGTACATACCCACATCAAAAATGGGGTCCAAATAAAATTGATTGACTCATCATGCTTAATTATACTAAATTAATTGGAAATAATAACAATATTTGAAAAAAATTACAGAGACATCCAAATTTATTCAGAAGCTACCTCAGCCGAACACTGGGACGAGATTTACATAAAAATCTTATCAGAAAATTATTAATTACGTATATATTTATTATTAAGACCTTGATCTTAAAATAAAATCTATTATTGACACTCGATTTAATAATTCTTTGTCTTGAGTCCATAACATCTCGGGTGAAAGTTACCCGACACTAACTTTGAGACCCACTATCCAATGATTACATTAACACCTGAGACAGAAGTAGAAATCGAGAAAATGAGCACCTAGTTGTTTCTCGGGGGAGCATACAACTTATAAATGTGTTTCATTAATTCTTTAAGGATAAGAGGTTATTTTCTAGGAAATAAACCACCACTATACACACATACTTTATTAATTTACTTCGTAATAATATAATGTGACTATATTTTAAGAGACAAGTAACTACTCTATAAAAAATGAAAACTTCCGGATAGTAAAGATTCGAATCTAAAATCTTGCTAAAATTTTACTATTTTACTGTTTTATTTTGTCGTTCTACAAAAATTTCATAATCTAATTTAAGTATTAGATAATTTTTACTGGATAACTAAGTTCCTCTTATTTTTTATCTGTAATTGCAAACCCATATCCAGATATCATCTAAATTTTATTGTATAGTGGTAAGAGATTTCGCTAAAGAGTTTCCTGCATCAACAAATAATAATAATAATAATATAATTTGGACATTAAACATTTGATTTCATAACAAACAAACTAAATCATGTGAACGTCATTTTATTTCAGGCCCCTGTACGAGGATGTGATATTGAATTGATCAAACCATTATTGTATACAGACTATACATTTTATTGTGACATAGGCTTGAATGAGACTGATTAATTCAATTTAATCCGTCCAAATTTTGGAGGAGGACCATCCTAACCTAGATCTCTATGTTCAAAAGAAAAAATCTATGACTGAAATGTATGATTTGTTACGGTAACTCCCCTTCAAATATACATATATCATGCTATGTCGTGTTCTTGCAATATTTGCAGTAAATCAGGGCTTCCGTTCTATAACTTTGTTGTGCAGTATTATTAATTATTAAAGTATGGCACATGTCGATTTTGTAAGTTTTTCTGGTCCACGTTTTCCTTACTTTCTCCATTTGATAGCAAAATCCTCGTTCGATGCATTGAAAGGTTTCTGGAACACGTCCACAAAGGACAGATTACCTGCAGCAATTCCTTTGTAGCGTCGCCATGGCATTTTGGTCATTTAACAAGGAGACAATATATTATACATGCATGGATTGGAGACAAAAGAAAGAAATAAAAATTCCAGGAATGACGTGACTGGCAAAGGTAGGAACCAGAAACTCTGAAACCCGAAAAGCATAACAACTTGGAGGTCGTACTCTCCAATCTAACTCCATGCATACGAAATATTGGCAATTCCCAAGTTTGGATTTTATTTTTTTTAAAATAAATAACAAACCATTACATTTATTTTAGAAAATTTTTTCGTTTCAACTTTGGAGAAATACGATAAAATTAAAAAATTTTACCTGCCATTGATAGACCTACAATTTGTATCTGTTATTATTTCCTCATTGATTGTGGTTTGTATTTTTTTTTTTTTGGGAAAATATTTAATAATATTACCATATGTTTGATTTATAAAACCCTAAAAAAAATGTTTTTTATGAAAAATATTATAAGAATAACTAATAATTATTGGTTGATGGTGTGAACCTGTGAGACAATGTTGAATTGCCTTTTGGAATCTTGCCACGTCACTTTTATTTGAGCCCACAAAACTTGTAGGTCCCATTGGATGTGAGATATGTGGACATGCTTTGGGTTCACTTTCCACCACTCCCATGCTATTGCTAGTATCCATCACTCAACACTCAATTCTTCCTTAAAAATCTATTTATTTATTTTTTTAATATAAAAATTTGTAAAAAAGGTTTTATGGGCCCAAAATATATACTGCGGATTGTGATACTTGTCATTAGGCCTCAATCCTATGCGCCCGTGCCCGCAGGCCGACTGGCTCCATAAAGTATCGAGCATGAAAAGACAAGATTGTCCTTAACTGTATTAGTCAACTAGCATCTCTTATCGCCTCTGGCAAATTGCAAGTGCACGTTATTTAAGATATACAGTGAAAAATGGTCCCCAAGGCCAAAGTTAATTGATATAAAATAAATTAATTTATTATTATTATTATTTTTTTTTTTATTTTTTTTTTTGTAACCCGGAACCCCAAACTGTCAGCCAACACCCCTGGAGACTCCTGCCAGGGGACCCGGCCCTCG
>JAVXUL010000020.1:9733650-9744340 GCA_035590515.1 Trichilia minutiflora
CAAGATTGTGGTAACCAAGCCAAGAAAGATTGTCCTCACATGCGATGCAGAACTTGTTGCAAGAGCCGAGGATTCGAGTGCCAAACTCATATAAAAAGCACTTGGGTTCCTGCTTCTAAGCGCCGAGAGAGGCAACAACAACTTACTACTTTGCAGCAGCAACAACAACACCAGCAGCAACTTCAACTACGAGGAGATCAAAACAAAAGACAGAGGGAAACTCCCGGTTCTTCTTCCTTTGCCTGCACTCGTATACCCGCAAACGCCTCTGGTACAGTTTTTGTTGTTTGCTTTCATTTCTTTATTATGTTTCTCTTCACAGTCTCAATTATTGACTCTTTGCAAGAATTTAGAGATGCCAGCTACGGAAATCCTAGAAAGAGCCAAAAAAAATATAAAAAAAGAAGTCTTATGTATCTATTGCGTGTAATGAAATGGACTTCCATAGAGAACACCATCAGCTTTTCTTTTTTCTCTTTTTTCTTTCCATATACTGTTCTTTAGTATTCCTGTCGAGTAGATTAACAGGGAAGAAACTGTTTTTCCTCTTTTTGTGTGTGTATATTTGTTGATATCTGTGTAGCAAAAATGTGTGTGCTTGCATTTGTGTGCTAGTAGAAAAAAAAAAGACCTTGATTTATCTAATATAATCTTGTGCCTTTGGATTTTATTTAGGGTTTGAAGAAGGGAGTTTTCCAGCTGAAGTGAGCGCACAAGCAATGTTCAGGTGTGTACAAGTGAGAGGTATTGATGATACTGACGATCAGTATGCATATCAGACTTCTGTGAACATTGGAGGACATCTGTTCAAAGGAATTCTCTATTATCAAGGTTCTGAAAGTAACTACACGACTGGTGTTAGCACTTGTGGTGGTGGTGGAGTTCAACCGCTGAATCTCATTACTGCTGGCCCTATCAACACCACTACAGCCACTGTCAGCCCCGGTGATATGGCAACAGCCTCTTCCTCCGCGCTTCTAGATCCTTCTACTTTATATTCGATAACTCCATTCACCACTTTCATGGCAGAAGCTGGTACGCAATTCTTCCAAAGCCCAAGGTCTTCGTAAATCGTAAAGCACTATAACCTTGTTTCTACTTGGTACTTCTCTTTAACTTCATCTTCCTTCTCAAAAGTATTACTTAAATGTCTTTTAAGTAGATTTGATACCTTAAAACTTAAGGAGTAAGAAAAAAAAGGAAGTTGAAGAAAATACAACACAAATGGAGATCAACGAGAGGAAACGTGGAAGATGTTTATCTTTATCGTACTAATTTCAAAGCTTTAGTTTTACAACATTATCATTATATATTATTGTCCTTACAATCTACTCTTATTCCCCTTGAAATCCCAACGGCTTCTTTCTATGAGATGGCAAGCATCAGCATTTAGTGTATGAGCATTTTGTATATGTTCTTTCTTTCTTTTTTTTCTTTTAACTTTTAATACGGTGCTTTTTTCTTTTCTTTTTGAAATTGTCATCTGGGTTGAATTTTCATTACGCGTACTGGTAGTTTTGAGCATGTAAACTTTGTTTTCTTCCTGCTTACCCGTACTTTTGCCGGTTTCAAGCGGAAAGAATATTTGGGTTTCGTCTTTGCTTGGACAAACTACAAAGACTTCATCTTTTACTTATCGCGGTATGGGAGAGAAGAAGGTGTCCAGCTAGCTATGCGAAGGGACTTCAACTTTAAAGGTGAAAACAATAATTAAACAAAAAGATACCCAAGATTGAAGATACTCTCTCTATGTATTGCTCTACATAGATTAATTTTTGTGTGATATATTATGATTGTTTTCTTTATTAGACTAGACACGCATAGATGTGACATTGCAGATAAAATGGGTAAAATGGATTATTTCCCACTGTCCTTAGTTTAATGCACCGCCTGCATGCGTATGCGTATGACAAGAGTACTGTTTCCCATTAAGTGAAAACTTAGAATGTGAGGAGCCAAACAGAAGGATGGGGAATCTTTCCTTAATCTACCGATTATCTGCCCGTAATATATTCTATTCTTTTGCCACATAGAGGATCAGTACAATAACATTTCTTCTGACTCACCGAGAGAAGGGATTTTCTTTTCTTTTCTTTTTTTTTTTCATAAAAGAAAAGATTTAGAGGCTTAGAGAGAATGCTCATATAGGCCTGGTATGTTTATTATCAATGCCGATGCAAAGTAAGGCATTTTGTATTACTACTAATGTAGGTTTTGTGCAATACATTCGTGAATTTCTCAAATTTAATTAAGTTTTGAGTAACATTAGTTGAAAGAAATTTGAACTCACTCTTTGTTCTTTTACTTTATAATCATTTTTTGGGGAGGGGGTTATGATAGTATTGTCATATTGTCAAACTCAGTATGAGAAAACTTTCCCAGGATAGATAAAGGCCTAGAGAAAATTGAAGATGGATAGGCAAAGGTAAGGTTTGAAAGTTTTATGTCATCTGATTAGTTTTTGACTGTACATAAATAACCCTCAAAAGGAATTTGAAGCCTTTAATGATTAAAAAATGCAATTATTTTTCAAATATACAATATCACATTATAATGTGAGAATGACTCCCGATTCTGGTATGTTAATTTAGGACAAATACATTAAGCATATCTGTAGGTACTATACAAATAAATGAAAGGCATAAAGTATATACAAGTAGCTTGAATCAAATTATTTCACCTTATAATTAAGCACATTAATTGATTAAATCAAATACTTATGTAGTTTCAAGAGAAAAGAAATCTAACCCTCTTGTGATTTATTTACTATTGTGAGCAGGCCTGACACATATTTAGAATCTAGTTACCTATATGAATTGAGTAGGTCGATACATGTATAAATTGTAGGAATAGAACAAAACATACCATAGGATTTTTTCAACAATTTACTAGTAATTAAATATATTTTTTTAATTTTCTTCGTTTTAATTTCTAGTTGAATATGCCTTTTGAAAAAAATTTACTTGTGTTATTTTGGGGGCATTTTCAAATTTCAGTATTTATTTATTTATTTACTACACTTGGAAAATCATATCCCCTGATTTTCCAAGTGTATTATTCTGGTTTATCCTTAATTAGCATTTTCTAATTGGGAAGAATTTTTCATTTAGTTGAGGCATATGAAAATAAAGTTAATTTGTATATGGGATTCGTTATTGTCTTAACTAATTTGGAAACTGGAATTTTTGAGTTTTGACAACAATATAATATAGCTACTTTTCTGTAGCCAGGTTTTGAAAGTGCATTTAATCATTGGTTAGAGGCTTATATTATATATATATATATATATTTCCACCTCGGTGTTCCCTCACCATAATGTAGAAATAGGATAATGAACTCAGTTGCATAAACTGATATTAGTAGGCTGTGCAAATTTTGCTTGCCATTTTTGCGATAGTTAACTTTAATTTAGAAGGCCAAGCAGCTAGGAAGAAATGTAAAGAATGAGAGTCGTATTTTTACTGTATTTTAAAATAAAATTTTAAAAAAAATCGTAATATTAATTTGTATTAGAATTAAATATTTGATACTTAAAATTTTTATTTTGTAGGTTTAAAGCCATTTCACCACATATAAACTGTTAATTTAATATTAGAAGGATGCTTGTATTGTGTAGCATTAAAATTGGTACTGCGCTATAGGCGTACTCTTCATGACTTTGTGGTTTATATTTGACAATAAGCATCAAATAGACAGCCTGAGTACAGCACAATTGGAATGTTTCTTTTTTAACTTGGTATGTGGGTGGGTAGGTGGGGTGCTCAATAGTGGCAGATAGAGCTGAATTTAATGGGAAATAAATGAATTAGTGGGCTGATCACTCGATAATATTAGTAGTAGTGTTTGAGAATGGCTTTGTTGAGTTGATTCACTTATCTAGTCAAGATATATTCGGAGTTATATCTATGGTGTCCTAAATGGACAGAAATTGTGCTTAATTAATGACTTATTCACGCAAACTTTGTTTTGAGGCAAATATATTAAAATTTCTTCTGGTAACAAGGTGCTGTGACTTTTAAAGTCGCAAGTGTTATGAGATATTGAAATAAATAAATATCAAATATTAATAAAAAATTAATTTTATTAAATTTTTTTTAACTTTAATTTTAAAATGTAGTAGAACAATAAAATCCCAAACAAAGTTAAGTGTTTAGTGTGTTGATTCCATGTTTTTATTTGAAGACAAGTAAAGCATGGATGAGAATTGAGCATCAAGTTAAAGTATTTAGCTAGAAAATTTAATCCGTTGAATACATCACTGATCAATCATAACAATAAATTAATAGTCATCTCTCTACGTAGCTAGCATATGCATATATCAATATACAGACTTTTCACCTATAAGAATCTAGGCCCGTATGTGAACTATAATTAAGCAGACATTAATACTCATACCATATTTTATATGTATACACCAAGGTCATATACACACACATACCAGTAGGGTTACTCTTGAGTGAAAGATTGCATAATCAGGCCGCTCAAGGTCATATTTTCTCATTAGAATGACCTTAGTTATATTTAATTATAGCCTAAATTAGTTGTTTCATTTAAGATATTAGATGATTACTTTATGTTGTTGATTTCATTTTCTTAAAAAATAATCAAGGCATCTTGGCTTCTGACCTTGATTTCAAAGTATATATGAATACAATTACTACCTTAATTTCTGCAGTACATTGTCTCATCAATTAATTGTGCAGATTGTTAGATGTATTTATGTTTTAAATAGTTTTATACCATTCTCTCGTGTCTTCTTTCTAAACAAATTTTGGGTGCTTCCGAAATACTCGTCGCCGGAGTGATGTGCTAATTTCATTTGAAAAAAAACACTTTCGAAGAAACAATAAACATAATTTCAAACCCAAAAGAATCTTTTAAGATTTAAATATAAAAAGGAAAAATAAAAAATTGAAGAAGAAAAATAATATCAAGTCACCCAATCCCAATGTCATTTACTGATGCTCAGAAACGTCCAGAAAATTTTATCCTTCTTTTTCTATAAAAGGAAGATGAAGATATATGACTAGGGAGTAGGATACGAGACGACAACCATATGTCATCTCCCCCTAAATCCATCGCCAAAATCACCACTGATTATCCTGTGAAGAATGAATCCGTATTTTTCCAGTGCACAAACTTTCATTTTTCACGGATTCTCATGTTTAGTGCCAGAGACTCTAAACACGTGTGCCAGAGACTCTTCACTTCGGCTGTGGACTGTGGGTTGGTTGTGGATTTCTTTATTCTTTTTCTTATGGCTTAACATCATTTAATTTCCTCTTAGAAGAACCAACCAAGTAATTGTTGTTAATTTTTTACTAGACTACGTAATTAAGTAGCCCAAATAAACAACAGCAACATCTAACCGCAGTTAAAAATTAGTGTGTAATTAATAAAACTTAATTTTAACAGAAAAAGAGACAATTAAAAAACATACCTCATGCCTTAAATTTATGACTTCCAATTAATTCAGCAGAAGTATACTCCCATGACCGGTAGCCGAACCATCATCATCCATTTATTAAGCTTGCCACTGCCACCAGACCTTTGCGTGTTTGCCTTGTTTAGCTTCCATGGTTTTCACGAGCACTAGTAGCCTTATGCCCTTCTGTCTCTTTGGAAACAATTTATGTATAGCGATGGTCGAAGGAACTCAATTATTCACCACTCCTAGAGAGAGAATTGTATATGCAAACTGCAATAATAACATATGTACGCATCTCAAAAAAATTTCCCTGCTGGCCAAAACATAACTCCAACCATTCAAAACTCATACTAGGGTTTGTTCTGGCATAGCATTAGGTCACCGTAGGCTGCGCGTAGCATTCTCAGCTACATAGAGTGAGGGCAGGGCCTGAGACACTGTCAATAATGTAGTTTCTTTTTGCGTATAATTTTTATGGTCCCAACGAGAGCCTTATGATCTCATCATAGTCTATGGTTCTGATCAGCTGCTTTGATTTCAAAATATCATAAGAGTTGATCAAATACCTATATAATAAGATAGAACCCCTATGTATTTCGCTTGTGAAGTTATGATGTAAAAGGCTTGAATAAAGCTGAAGACAGTCTGTATGAGAAAGCTAGTGTTACTACTGTATTAGTTACATAGAAAAAATATAAACGAAAATGAAAATTGAAAGAGGCAAAGCCAAATAGCTAATCATGCGCATGTGTATGGGTTCAAATTCTTTTCTCTGAAGAAATCATGTAGTAGCTAGCATAGTCTGTGCTAGCATGTGAGCCATGGGCACAAGTGATAACTGGTATTGTGTTGTAGCACTGACTTTTGGAACATTTAGAGGCAGAAATCTCGCTCTAAGTTGTCTTTTATCTGCAGTAGTGTAGTTCTTTTGGTTATATGAGAGCTGGTCTTCTGTGCTGTCCGACCTTAGACTAACTGAAAATTAAAACGATTATATGGGAAGGTTTTACAGAATTTTTTTTAATTGCTAGCAAAAATCCAAGCAGTCCTAAAGTGACAGGTCAACTTGACAATGGGAAGCAGAAGGACTACATAATTGAGGGTCTACAATGCAGTGTTTCAGTAGATGGGGATCATTTATACTGTATATCACTTGCTGTCACTATAGAATGTGTCCTAGCATACACAGTTTTATTTTGAAAGTTCAGAACAGTGTTAATCACTTCTTAAGATTTTTCAGTTGACTTGGCACTTGTTTTTTGAAAAATATTCCGTTGAAACTGTTCACAAATTTTACCTTTACGTTAATTATTTTTATCGATGGTTATAGTAAAACATACAGGTTTTATTAGTAATTGTTTATGTATATACATTTATGTTTCAGAAATAATCGAAATTTGAATTGAAAAAGATCTTTTTTAAATGTGAATTGCAAGAAGCACCACCAGATAACCAGCAATTTGAGTAGTAAATTAAGATAGTAATGCCTTCTTCTTCCCTCAGATAAACTTCAAAAAGTGAAATAGAAATGTAAAGAAAACAGGATTTTAACACAAAAACTTATGCGTAAAGTCTGGGTGTTGGCCACATAGATTATGAACAATGCCATGCCAATGATGTTATTTTTGTCTCCGTCTTAGGTATCCCATCTTTCGGCTGGGCCGCGAGCTCGAGAGTAGGGTCCATAACCTCGTGCTGCCCTGTATTCAAGTCAATTTCAGTTCTCTCGAACCTATAAGAATTTGAGTATAAATAAAAATAAAAATGACATATCAACTGCAAGTTCGTCTGATATGTCTATGGCTATTAGGATCAAAAGCTCGTGATGATTTAATAATTAAAAAATTATGTAACTATTTAGTTATAAAACGCGGTGCCACCGATCTCAAATCCACCCCCGCGTCTCTCTCTCTCTATTAGAATAATATAACTAAATAATGCAGACCATGCTGTGTCCTCTCTTTGGTTCGGGGTTCCGGGATGTTTCCTGCGGTTTGGGACAAAGGAATTCAATGACCTATTGGTGATGGTTCTTTTAATAGCTTTTGATTTGATCGTTGGCTTCCTCATTCTATTTTATCTTGGAACTCTTTTTCTCATTTGGATCTTCATCGCATGGTTGCAAATGTTATTAAAGATGGGTTTTGGCATGTTCCACGGGGTGTTTTAGATTGTTTTCCTTATCTTGAACATTCAACCTCCTGGATTATTCTTCCTCAGGTAGCTTGCTCAGATAGATTCATCTAGATGGATTCTAATGATGGTGAATTAACACTTCAAAGGAGTTACAATTCTTTTCCGTGATTAAATCTTCAACAAGTTCGGTGTAGGTTTGTTTGGAAAAGTTTTTTTTTTTTAAGTGGATGGATATATCCAAGAAACTATTGGTATTATCCATTTTAAGGATGTTTTGTCTTATACGTATAACATTTATTATTAATAAATAGAAAGAATTCCTTATTCATTAGTTCCTTTATTTGATCAAGTATTTAAATAAAATATATTAAATTATCCACGTAATTTTTTTAATTGTTAAATAATATTATTAAAGTTGTTTCCTATAAAAATAATAGACAATATACTGCATAGTAAGTATACTAAATATCTCCAATGAATATTATAAGATAATATTAGTGTAGGTAATAATGAAAATCACATTATTAAGATATTAATATGAATTAATAGTTAAAAAACTATTTTTTGAATAAAAACAAATAAAAATAAATATATGGTAATGAATGTATTCAATAATTTATCATATAATTATACTAGCATGAGATATAACTTTTTAACCTGAGACATCATGGTCAAATTCAATATAAATACACATGGTTCATATAATATATAAGTACGAGATTAACCATATTTTGTATATTAAAGCTAATTTATCATATGTTATTTATATGTGGAGACGAATGATGGTTAAATGAGATCTGTTGGCTCAACATATAAGATTAGACTTCCCACTAACTCCATTTGAATTCTAATTTTTAAATGAATATCGATAAATATTTAATACATAAAACTCTGATTAGAGTGAATTAAATATCATATGAAAGATTTTATGATGACAAGTTAAAGATCGATTATTCAACGATTTGTAGTTATATTGAATTTAAGATTTTAACATTTCATAAACCTTTACTTGATTAGGATTGGATAACAAAATTATATTATTCATATGGTACATATAATCTAGAATAGATTTGATAAAGTATTTTTTATTGTAATTTAGAGATTATGATATATTACTACACGTTAACTATAGTCATTAAGTTTTCAAAAAATTCAAATTCAAAGAGTTCAGAACAAGTCACAGTTAATCTATAGTGAATTATATGATCATACTGATAACTTTATGTATTGAAGAGTACTTGGAAAAAAGAAAATATTATCCATAACGAATTAATACTTTTCGAAATATTATAGGATCGAATTATATATATATATATATGTATGAATGTATGTATATATAGTTTATTGATAATAAACATTTATTATTTTACCCTTAAAATGATATTTGTCATTATTTATTGTTTAATTGTTAAGTAATAAAATTTTAAATAAATATCAATTTATAATTAATTAATTAAAGATATTTATAAGATAAATATATAATTTATTAATTATATATATATTATTTTATTAAAAGAAATTGGAAGAACTTTAGCTTTCTCTCTCCCTTCATATATTTGGCCATAGCTTCTCTTTGCAAGGTGGTGTAGATTATCGAGGGCTTAAGAATTTTAAGTTCAATCTTCATCAAATCCATTGCTTATGAGAAAGTATAACCATAAACCTCAAGTTTTTTATGTATGTTTTTGATATATATGATGTATTGATGCATAAAATACATATACGTTTGCTTGAAAAGGATTAAGCATGTGTATGAGATTAGTATTCCTTCACTAATTATTCTTTATCAGTTTGGAAGGTTATTCGGAACAGAATTGCAACTGATGATGATGTCCAACATTGAGAGGTTTGCTTGGTTTCTGCATGCTCTCTTTGTCAGGTCCCTTCATGCATAGAAACGGTTAATCATCTTGTTGCTGGCTGGGAGTTTGTGTCCTCGTTGTGGCAATGGGTTGCAATAAAGTTCCAAAATCTTATCCCATCTACTGATTCGGTGTTAGTTCTTTGGGATGATATTGTTAATCAGCCTTTTAGCCCCCAATTATGCAATATTCGGTTGATGACAGCTTATCATTAGGTCTATTGGATTTGGCATAGGAATAAAATTCGTTGGGAAGATTCGATCAGTAAGAGTAAAATTAGATTCCAAACCTCACACACGATTTTTCTCTCAATTTTCTCTTGGGTTTGTTTTTTTATGGCAATTGTAGGGATATTTTTAAGCGGGCTTGGGCTCCTTTCTTCTTGAGTCGTTCTTCTAAGATTCATATTCTTAATTGGCAGTCTCCAGAGTTCGATTGGATCAAAGTGAATCAAACAATCTTTGTAAGCGTATCTCAGGGCAAGCAGCATGTGAGGCTGTTTTTAGGAATCATTTTGTTCAATTTATGTGCAGCTTTAACATGCCTTTGGATCTTCAATCGGAGTATGTTCCAGACATAACGGCAGTAATTCCTGCTGTTTATTGGGCAGTTTCTAAGGGTTGGTTGAATGCAGTAATTGGTGTTTAGCTCTTCTTTTCCATAAATTGAATTCATTTATTTTTTACTTTCCTAGTTTCATATATTTAGCTTGCTTGTCAAGTTTAAGGTATATAAAAAGATAAATAGATATGGATTATTATATGAATTTATGATTTAGTGCTTTAAAATGACCTTTCTATGAAAAAGATATGTGTTATTCAAAACGCAGAGAAGGGAGAAGAGAGGCTTATAGAGAGAGCTAGAGGGAAGACAAGACTATATTTTTGCTTTATGGGAAGAGTATTTGCATCTGTTCTTGACTCGTGTAAATATATAAAATAATATAATATAAATTTTTGTGTAATTAATCAAAAGAAAATTTTAAATTTTAAATTATTAATCATACAATTAGAGTTGTCAAATAGGTTAATCCGATTTGGTTTTAAATGGGGTGGATCGGATTGACCTGTTTATTATACGGATTAGTATTTTATCAATCCTAATCTGATCCGTGGATTAATAGACTTAAACAGATCAACCAAGGATTGATTTTAAAAAATTTAAATTAAAAAATATATATATAAAATATAAAAAATAATTAAAATATATTAATTATTATCAAATATAATATAAAAATAAATTTATTTTAAATATTTCAATATTT
>JAVXUL010000020.1:9756921-9797870 GCA_035590515.1 Trichilia minutiflora
CCCCCCCCCCCCCCCCCCGCCCCCCCCCCCCCGCGCCCCCCCCCCCCCCCCCCCACGCAATCCTCCTCAGGCCAAAGATAAAGGCAAATGGCCTATAATCAATGACCAAGTTGAGAGGAGGACGAAAAGGAGAATCGATCGTCCCTTCCCTCCCCCTCGTAAATATATAGACAAGGGTTCCCAGCAGAGAGGAAGGGGCTACAGTCTCCCTGGCAACGGGACCAGGGACGCAGAAAGCCTATAGACAGAGTTAAGGGAGCCAGCCTGATCGAGAAAAGGCGAAGAATTGAGACCAAACCCCAAAAAACTAGTGTAAACAATACCAGTGGTTAGAGGTAGAAAAATATCAATCCGACTGACAAGAATCCAGATGATGTACTTCCCCCAAAGGATGGGGACGTAGGGCAGGATAAGCTTTAGTGGGAGAATTTGGCTGAGGGCAAGAGGGAGCATTTTGGTTACCTCCTTCAATTGTTAAACGGGGTGAGGGAGGTGATCACTCTTCAGAAGGCCGAATCCATGTCCAACACATCCCTATTATAAACCCTGGGTAGTATGAGCATGTACGCTCACAATGTAAGTTCTTACACCCCTGATCTCTTGTATCTGATAAGGATCATTCCTTTTTGTTTCCAAAATATTGACTTATTTTGTCCTTTTCTTACAGAATGCATTTTTGTTGGATCTTTTCATGAAAGATTTTCAAAACACAATAAAAATTTGGGAGTGGGCATTAAGACAGTCAAGAAGCTAAAGAAACGGGTCTAGAAAAAATTAAACGCCATTTGTCAAGAGGCGAATCAAGAGAAGGTTGAATTAGAGGCCAGGGTCTCCGCTTTAGAGGGTAAAAGGTCTCAGTGGAATGAAGAGAGGCAGAGCTTGACTTTGAAGCTCTTGTCTTCCGAGGCCCTAGCCCAAGCACTATCAATATATAATGACCATCTTGAAGGGGAGAGGAGGAGTCTCACGGAAAAGCATAATCAACTGTCTGACCTTTATAGATTGCTTAAGTCAGACGAGGAGCACCTGAAAGAGTAGTTGATCTCTAGCATCGATGAATGCAATATGCTGTCGGAAGAACTCAACTTTCTGGAGGAGTTAAAAGAGGAGCAGGAGTCCTTAGGAGCGCTAAAAAAGAAAAAGGAAGAAGTTCTGATTCAGTTGGAGTCTCAGTATGACCAGGGAGTGGATGATGGTCTGGACCTGATGAGCCGTCTCTTTCTTCAAGAATATGTCAAATTAGACCTCGGGTGTTTGTTAAACCAACTAGGTTGCGAGGTTTCAGGGGCTTCATGTTCAAGCGCTCCAGAGCTCCTTCTAAGACCACAGAACCAAATGTCAACTCGACTGCAAATGAGGAAGGGAGGAACGACCAGGGCTGATCAATTGAAACCCTTCCTCTAAGACAGCTGGGACACAAGGTCATCAGGAGCAAATGATAGGAGATCAAGATCCTCCCGTGGAGATTTCCTCCGATAAAGAAGAGGAAGACCTCTCCCTCAAGTATACTTGACCAGTCCTCCAATATTTATTGGCCTTGTCTTTGTTGTTGTAACTATATATTTTTGTAGTTAGTTGTCCAAGAGTAGATGTATACTAACACTTTTGTAATTGTATAATCAATATGAATTAACAAATTTTTACTCAATTCCCACTTGTTTGCTTTAATTCTGACCACGCATGAATTTCTATTGAACTAAGTACTTGTGAAATAAATTACTTTGAATCGATGGGATGTCCTTCAGTCAGGATGTAATTGGTAGTTCAGGAAAGATTGGGCACGCTCAGAATCTAACTGGGAGACATGTCAGGAAAAGGTTCCTAACTAGTGTGAAGGAATTTTTACTTCAACATTAAGAGATAACATCGATGAGGACGAGGCTTAGGATGCTCGATCCCGTGCAGGTCTTATACTCTCAGGATGTCAATCATGGCCAAGGGGCTTATATTGTCTGATATAGTTCAAAAACTAAGACTAGTGTTAGGAGATTTTAGGACGGAAAAGTCAACTATAACACTAGAGTAAAAGACGACACAGGTTAGGGCTTAGGATGCCCGACCCCGTGCAGGTCTTATACTCTCAGGATACCAGTCATGTCAAAAAGGCTTATACTACATGACGCTAGTCAAATAGTCAAACTAGTGTTAGGGGGTTTTAAGACTCAAAGGCCAACTATAACACTAGGAGCAAAGGCGGACGTGGGTCAGAGCTTAGAACGCCTGACCCTGTGCTAGGTCTTAGGCTCTCAATCTACCTGACACGATACGGGGGCTTATATAGCCTGATGCGAGTCAAAGACTCAAACTAGTGTTAGAGAATTTTATGGCTCAAAGGCCAACCGTAATACTAAGAGCAAAGACGAACACGGGTCAGAACTTAGGATACCCAATCCCGTGTCAGGTCTTAGGCTCTCAGTCTATTTGATATGGTACGGGGGCTTATACAGCCTGACGCGGGTCGAGGACTCTAACTAGTGTTAAAAAATTTTAGGACTCAAAGACCAACTGTAACACTAGGAGTAAAGGCAAACCCGGGTTAGAGCTTAGGATGCCCTACCCCGTGCCAGGTCTTAGGCTTTTAGTCTGTCTGACACAATGCGGGGGCTTATACAATCTTACGCGGGTCAAGGATTCAAACTAGTGTTAGAGAATTTTAGGGTCAAAGGTTAATTGTAACACTAAGAGTATAGGCGAACACGAGTCAAGACTTAGGACGTCCGATCCCGTGCCAGGTCTTAGGCTCTTAGTCTACCTGATATGATACAGGGGCTTATACAGCCTGACGCAGGTCGATGACTCAAACTAGTATTGGGAAATTTTAGGGATCAAAGGCCAACCGTCATTAGGAGTAAAAGCGGACACGGGTCAGGACTTAGGACGTCCAACCCTGTGCTAGGTCTTAGGTCTTAGTCTGCCTGACATGGTGTGGGATTATACAGCCTGACGCAAATCGTTGAATCAAACAAGTGTTAGAAAATTTTAGGGCTCAAAGGCCAACTGAATCATTAGGAGCAAAGGCAGACATAGGTCAAGACTTAGGATGCTTAGTCCCATGCTAGATCTTAGACTCTTAGTCTGTCTAATATGGTACGGGGGCTTATACAGCCTAACGCGGGTCGAAGACTCAAAGTAGTGTTAGGAAATTTTAGGGCTTAAAGGCCAACCGTAACATTAAGAGCAGAGGCAGACACGGGTCAGAACTTAGGACGCCCAGCCCTATACCAGATCTTAGGCTCTCAGTCTGTCTGATATAGTGCGGGGGCTTAGACAACCTGATGCGGGTCAAGGACTCAAACTATGTTGTACAATGCTTTTCTTACTTGTAATTAAAACACGATAACTTTATTATAGATAGTATTTGAATATATTACAAGTGAAGCATCCTGAGGAGAGACTCATCTTAGGGGTAGTATTTTTTCAGCATCTCAGCATTCCATGACTTATTCAGGATAATACCATCTGGCCTTGCCAATTTATATGTCCTTGGCCTGACTGTCTTAATCACTTGATAGGGACCTTCTCAGTTAATGCTTAAAGATCCATCGACTGCTACCCTTATATTAAGAGTGACCCTTCTGAGGATAAGATCTCCTTTTCTAAAGGATCGAGGTTTAACCTTTCTGTTGTAGACACGAGAGACTTTTTGCTAATGGGCAGTCATGCGCATCAGAGCAAGGTCTCTAACTTCCTCTCACAAATTGAGCTCCAGGCGCATGGCTTACTGGTTCCCTTCTTCATTAAAGTAGAGGGTACGAAAATTAGGGATGACTGCCTCAAATCCATAGGCCAACAGGTAAGGTGTTTCTCTTGTGGCAGTTTTTTTCGTTGTCCTATATACCTATAGGATTTTTGAAAGCTTGTCTGTCCAGGCTCCCTTCCTCTCTCCCAGCTTTTTCTTTAATAACTTTTTGATTATTTTGTTAGCTGTTTTCACTTACCCATTTGCTTTGGGGTGGGTAGGAGAGGCGAACCTGAGGTCGATATTCCAATCTCGACAAAAATCTTCTAATCCTCTATTATCAAACTGCTTTTCATTATCAGCTATCAGCACGCTAGGGATGTTGTGTCTATAGAGGATGTTTTTTCGAATAAAGGCAATCGTATTTCTTTCTGTGATCTTGGATAGGGGTTCCGTTTCTACCCACTTCGTGAGTAATCAATAGCCACGGTAGCGTACTTTACCTGAGCTCTGACGATCGAAAAAGGTCCTATCATGTCAAATTCCCGTTGGACAAATAGCTAAAGGCTGAGTAGGGTTGTCAGGTTCTCGGAAGACCATCTCGGGATGTCGTCATGAACTTGACAGGTATGACACCGATGAACTAGGTCGTAGGCATCTTGCTTTATGGTAGGCCAGAAGTATCCTTGTCTTAATACTTGAAAGGTTATGTTCTTCCTGCCATTATGATTCCTGCAGAGTTCCTAGTGCTTCTCTTTCAGTGCTTTCTTTGCTTCTGATAATGCAAGGCATCTTAAGTAGGGAGTGCTGATTCCCCATTTATAGAGAACACCATCCATTACTGCGAACCCAGTGGCCTTTCTCTTGATTCTGAGAACCTCATTCTTGTTGGGAAGCAATAGCCCTTCCTCTATGTATCTCTTAATAGGGTTCATCTAGGTGGGTGGCTCTTCCCTGGTCATTTTCACCATGTCGTCATCTTATTGACTGATGCTTTTATGATCCAAGGTCGCTATAGGGATTATTTTTGGGATGTCTTCTGTGAATGCTGAGGCGAGTTTTGATAACGCATCGGCCTGAAAGTTCTCAAATCGGGGAATTCTCCCCAATTCCACCTTAGTGAATCTACTGAGCAACTTTTGGGCCTTTGAAAGATAAGCCCTCGTGTTCTTCTCCCGGACCTGGTAGGTACCATTCACATGGTTTATCAAGAGCTGGGAGTTACTGCTAGCTGTGAGTACACGTACCCCGATTTTCAATGCTGTTCTTAGTCCTGCCAACAAAACTTCATTTTCTGCTTCATTATTAGTAATAAGAAAAGAAAATCTAAGAGCATACATAACCTCTTCTACTTTGGGGCCGACTAGGATGACGTCTGGTTCGCCTCCACTGATGCATACTAACCCGTCAATAGATAAATACTAGAGAAGAGGGCTCTCGAGCTCTGGTTGGTCTACTCTCGTGATGTCTGATCGATTTTCATCCTGATGTGAGACTGTCAGGATTTTCTCAGTAGCATGCTCAGCCACGAAGTTTGCCAGTGCTTGTTCCTTGATAGCTCTACATTATTGAAACTTGATGTTGATCTTATTGAGCTCTATCAATCACTTGACCATCCTTCCTGATAGGTCTGGTCGATGAATAATCTGTCTAAGTGACTGATCAGTGAGCACCGTTTTTTTACGGGTCAGAAAGTAGGGGCACAATTTTCTAACTGCAACGACGAGTACCAGCACCAACTTTTCGGGTTCTGTATATCGATTCTCAACATTTAATAATGCTTTACTGGTGTAATAGATGGGCCCCTGTATTTTTTGATGATCTTCCCTTATCAGCATTGAATTGACAGCGTGCTAGCTGACCGTGAGGTAGAGGTATAGCATCTCTTCCGATAAAGGGCTGACCAGATACGGGAATAAGGCTAAGTAAACCTTGAGTTATTGAAATGAGCTTTCACACTCGTCTCATTTTATACCCTTACCTGAAAAAAGGAAAACACTTGTCAGTGAATTTAGAGATAGAACGATTGAGGGTCGCTAACCTTTCAGTCAAGCTCTATAACTCCTTTAGGATCTTGGGGGCTCTGAGGTCTATTATGGCTTGGACCTTTGTCGAGTTAGCCTCGATCCCTTGTTCACTAATCATGAAGCCCAAAAACTTTTTGGACCTGATACCGAATGCACACTTCTCAGGGTTGAGCCTCAGGTTATATTCTTTAAGAAGGGAGAAAGCTTGCTCTAGGTGGAAAGCATGGTTTTCGGCCTTGGTAGATTTCACTATCATATCATCCATATAGACCTCCATAGAACTTTCAATCTGTGGCTTGAACACTTTGTTTACAAGCCTTTGGAAAGTACCCCCAGCGTTCTTTAACCCGAAGGGCATTATAATTACCTTGTAATAATACAACCCCTGATCCGTAATAAAGGTTGTCTTGTCCTAATCAGGAATATGCATAGGTATCTGATTGTATCCTGAGAAGGCATCTATGAAGCTCAATAATTCATGCCCGATAGTAGAGTCCACTAATTGGTCGATCCAAGGCAGGAGAAAATTGTTCTTAGGGTAGGCTTTGTTGAGGTCGATGAAATCGATGCACATTTGTCAGCGTCCATTGGCCTTTTTGACCATTACCACATTTGCCAACCAGTCGAGGTACTTGATTTCTCTGATAAACCCTACTTTGAGCAGTTTATCAACTTTTGTCTGGATGGCTTTCTGTCTCTCCGTGTTAAAGACTCTCCTCTTCTGACGAACTAGTTTGTAGGCGGGATTAACGGTTAATCGATGGGTCATAACATCTGCATCTATCCCTGGCATATCCTCATGGCTCCAAGCAAATACATCCTTGTTTCGTTCTGAGGTTGCAATCACGACTTACTTTAAATCAGGAGTCAGCTAACTACCTATTCGGATCGTTTTGTCAAGGTGTCTCCTATCAATCGTCACACTTTTCAGGATCTCCACTGTTTTCAAAATTAAACTCCGAGGTATGCCTCTTGTTGTAGTGTCATTAGGGGAGGAAGATGCCGCCTATACGTCAGTCATCTCAGTATCTACAAGGGCTAGTCTCCCTTGTTCCCCGGTAGTTGTCTTTAAAGGCTCCCCCTAGATACAGTATGCTTTCTGAGCGGAGGTAGTGAAGTAGGATCTCGCTTTCCTTTGATTCCCTCTGACAATTTTGATTCTGCCTCCAGCTTGAAACTTCAACTTCAAGTAGTGCACGCTTTCCATCGCTTTGGTATTTCAAAAAAAAGGTCTCCCTAAAATAACAGAATATAGGATCTTTAGATCTACTACCTGGAAGGGCACCATGACAATTTGTTGATAGGGCCTGTTGTTCATAGTCACGGGCAACTGTACTGACCCTAAGGGAATAATGCCAGAATCCCTGAATCCCTATAGACCCAAGTTAGCCTGGGATAACTCTAGATCCTCTATGCCCAAGGAGTCCAGGGTATCCTTGAAAATGATGTCCGCTAAACTTTCTGTGTCGATTAAGAACTGGCTGACTTGCTTGGATGTTATCCTCAGGGCCACTACTAATGCATCATCATGCGGGTAGTGGACTCCTACTTCATCTTCATCAGTAAATATAATAGGGATGGTAGCAATCCTTAGTTTTTTGTTGGCACGTACGTTCATCATATGCGTATTCGATGGATGACTAGACAGGGAGTAGCGCACATAAATCTTACACACGTTATTCGAATGTCCTATTAAGGTAGGTCTTTCTAAGATGACCAAGATACCTTGGTCAGGTTTCAGGGACATATCATCATTGGGGTGTCGTCCCGCACCCGGGGTGTTCTACTGGTAATCTGCAATATAATGGGTGAGGTAGTTATTTTTGATGAGTACCTCGATCTAGGCTCGTAAGTCATCACATTGATCTGTAGTGTGACCCTTTTCGTCGTGATATTCACAAAACTTTTCCTTATTCTTCTTAGGTACTTTGACCTTCATATTTTCGGGTTGGGGTGCCAGCAATCCTTTATACTGAGCATCCTCGTACACTTAAGACAAAGGGGTTTTGAGACGCGTGAAGTTTTGAGTAGCTACCTGAGCCACCCTCCCTGGGTGATCTCTCGCTTGCTGGAATCTGGGGGGCTTTTCATCCCTTCTAGTTTCACGGAGAGACCTTCCCTGGCCCCCATCTCTTCTATCATGCTCGGGGTTCTTGTAACTATCTCTTTTTTTCCTTTACTGAGTACTTGGGTACTGTTCTCTCCTAGTCGGGGTGGCCCGACCTTCCTTCTTCAACCTTAGGAGCATCTCTCCTTCTATCTCAATTTCGTCAAGCAGCTCGCTTCGAGCTGTCTCATAAAAATTCACTGCCTATCGGTGGATAACGTACCATGGTCTTTCTATCCTTAGACCCTTCTTCAAACCTTCTAACGCCAAAGGGTGGTGGTAGGCGTCCAACTCTATGACTTCCTCATGATACCTCCTTATAAAACTTTTTAGTGTCTCTCCAGGCTTCTGACGTACTGACAGCAGAGTACTCAAGTTACAACTCATTGTCATAGCTTTCCGAAATTCGTTTTTGAAGGTTGTTACCAACTCAGTGAAACTACCAATGTAGGCTAACCATAAGTTCTTATACCAATACTGGATAGGTCCTTCCAATGTTAAGGGAAGGATCAGCACATCTGTTGATCAGTTAGTCCTTGAATCAGCATCATCTCCCAGAACGTGTCCAAGTGTAAGGAGGGATTGAATTTTCCAATATAAAGGGGCAGTTGTGGCATCTTGAACTTCCTAGGAAGATGAAGCTCTAGGATTTCCTTGGTGAAAGGGGAGGTGAACGTAGAAGAACGAACATTGTCAGCTTTCAGGTTCTCTCCCATCTTGACTCTCTCCTTAGCCTTCAACTCGTACAGAATCTTTCGAACACATTCCTCTATTTTTTTTTTTACTAACTGTCGCGGTAGACTCCTTCTCTCAAGCGTGCTTTTCATTAAGATAGAGTCACATGTCCATGGCAGACAGACTGTGCCTCGTCCTGGTCCTACTTGCTGTATCATAGCCTTTATCACCATTACCCTTTCTTCTATCATGTTCTTCATATATTTTGAAGGGAGTGTTGAGGCTTGGAAAGGCAGGAGGTTCCTCCACTAATCTTTCAGTCATCTTAGCCTTTCCCTTCTGTAGAGTAATCGATCGAGTGCTAGGCACTCGATCTTTTACCCTAAATGACCCCCTTATAGTATCGCTATCGCCTGGAACTCGACTCTCCCGCCTTTCTAGGGGGCATGGTACTCCCCACTCTCTTGGGCAGGCAGACTCTTTTGCCATCCACTAGTCTGTCTACCCTATTCACCATTAGTCTGATCAAGTGGTCATCCTTTAATCTAGATCTACCTGCGGTGGGAGGAACAACACATTTCTCACGTGAAAATAGGGCCCCTACACCACCCCGTGCGGTGCTTTAGCTAGAACTAGATTCCTCCATTCTGTCATTTTTCTAAAACTTAAAATACTACAAAGTTTTTTGGGTTGGTCCCACTTCTTTCTTTCTCGCTGAATGATTTGGTAAGTGGCTTTTTGTTAGTTCTCCATAGACGATGCCAGTTATTGAGGGGTGAACGTGAACATGGTTGTTACGTCGTCGAATCCATGTCGAAGAGAGTTGTTGGTTGGATCCTTGCTTGCAGAACTTCACTTTTGAGTTCCTATAAGACAATAACACACTAGGAGTAACGTCGGGTGGGGTTTTCAACTGAAAAACTTCAATGACTAAGTCAGCAAATATAGAAGGAAAAGCAAATATTCTAGCGAAAGAAAGGAAAATAGGAGCTTAAGTAAAATGTAGGGTAAAAGAAAAATAAATTCAAACCCCTTTGCTGTTGATTTTGTCTACTTATATAGGGCCCTTAAGATGTGAGTGAAGTGATTTAGAATAGAAGAATGGGAAGGATGGGACGCTCTGCCTTGGGACAATGTGCCAGTCGCTTTTTATTTAAAAGATGTGACATCCATCAAGCTTACTATTATCAGACTTTCTGAGATAGATGGGACAGATGTCTGATATTCGTCAGGGCGATGTGTCTTGTTGTAGGGTCCTCGATTATTAACCATTCCCATTTTTGGTAATCTCCAAGGGCTGATGACGGGGTCAGGTTTTTTCGGGAGGCTGATAGGATTCTGGAAGGGGTAAGAGATAATGATCTGAAAAGAGGTAGTTGGGAATCTTGAGAAGTGGGTGGTTAGGAATCCTGGGAGACGTGAGTGAAGAATCCCAGGTGGTGAGTAATCAGGGTCCCTGAGAGGCATGAGTAAGGGAGCCTGGATGATAGGCAGTCAGGGTTCCTGAGAGGCATAAGTCAGAGAGTCTGGGTGGTGGGCAGTCAGGGTTCCTAAGAGGCACGTAGACAGGTGACACTGTTAAGGGGATCGGGGGTGACAGACGTGTACCTAAGAGGCCTCCACGTGTCGTCCAAATTTGTATCTAAACATCAATCATTTATATAAAATGAATCTCCATATTTTGTGAAAATGATGCAATAACATCAACCTACTTTTAAATAAAATATCGAGGATCATAACATGAATACACACACTATAAAAATTTGTAGAGATGAAATAAACTTTAATTATCATTTTAAAATCAAATAATCGTATATTTTCATTGACATATGATAATTGAAGAGGTGTCAATGATTTATATTATATTTGTGTTACTTGTCATTAGATTGATGAAAATTGGCTATTAAATAAATGAATTATAGGATTTAGATCTTTTGAATTTTTACATAATGTTAGGACTATTGCAAAGGTTATTAAAAGTGTTACATGAGAATTTAGGATTACAAATAGAATTCTTTATATTTTATTTGATAATTTATCTAATAATACAACTACTATTTCTTTTCTTAAAGATGTACTAAACCCATATCTAGAAAGAAGATTTTTTTATAATATTTGTACTTGTCACATATTGAACTTATATGTACAAGATAGTTATGAAATGATGAAATTAACAATTAATACTATTAGGAGTGTTATTTTTCATTTAAGATCAACTCTAGATAAAGCCCAATCATTTAGAAAATTATATCGTTAATACAGATTGAGGGCCAAAAAACTAATTTTGAACATACTAACAAGGTGAAACTCCACTTATGAAATGTTCAAAAATTTTTGCCTTACCAAATTCTAATGATGAAATTTTGAAATCTAAAAATGAGTAGTTATAAATTAATCGAGGAGTATTTTTGAACTACAAAAATTATCTCATAATTCTTATCAACACTAAAAAAAGCCATAGAACTTTTATCTAGGAAATATTATTCAACAAAGCATAATGTAAATCTTATATTATGCAGCATTGCATATGTATTTCAACAATAGATAGAACATCCATTATTCTCTATAGTAATATCAATCATGGTAGAAAATTTAAAAGTATTACGACGACATACCACTTTTATATTACATAGTATTATGTGTAGATCCTAAGAAGAAGGTTTTGATTGTAAAACCCTTATAAAATAATTTTATTTGTTTTTAGATCTAAATGATTTCGAACATTTAAGTCAGAAAACTTAAAGACAGATTCATCAATTTACAAAAAAATTATCATTCAATCCTTCAGATATTTTTTACTTATCCGAGATTGAGTATTTTTCAAGTACTTCTATTTCTACAGGTCGAGAGGGTTCTTTTTCCTCTTTCTTGGCTCTCATTATTTCTAGCAACGCTTTTAATCTATACATAAAAATCAGTAAAAGATCACGAAGAGTGTCATCATCATTCAATGAGCTTTCATACTATATACAAAGTCCAATCATTAAATCGAAGGTAAATTTTGATATCTTAAAATAGTGAAAGAAAAATCATAAATTATATCCTATCTTAATAAGAATGGTATGAGATTTTATCACACCAGTAGTGTCGATAGTTTTATCAAAAAGTGTATTCAGTTTAAGCGGTTAATCGTTAGGCGCACATAGAAGTATAATAGCCTTAGAAGTATTAGAAATATGAATGTGTTTCAGATATTGGAACAATAAAGAAAAGAAACTACAATAATTTCAATAATAATCAGTTTATACAACCCACTTTAGCTACGAATGGAATAATGAAGACGAAGACAAAAAATGAAGATAGTTAATTACCTATAATTAGGATTCAGTTTTTATAATTTTTGATGAGGTAAGGCTCAATGTCTCCCTCTTTGTAATATTTTTTTATTAACTTTTTATTTTTTATTTAGTTTATAATGTATAAATATGATTGAATGTAAAAAAAAATTTTAAGGTTAAAATATATCCTTTATTGTATTTTTTAATTAATTAATAAAAATTTATATCGTCGGAGATATTTTTTATATAATATTTTAGCACCCTTAAAATATTTTGATTAATTTTAATTAAATTAAAAAATAATTTAAACAAATTGGAACCAACCCAAAACCAAATTGAAATTAGCCCAAAATCAGACCATTTTACAAATTAGAATCGGTCAAGACCTATTCGTTACTATTTTATCTCCGATTTTAGTGTAGTTCAAATAATTATGAATCGTGAAACTAATTCGGACTGGCCTCTTAGATACCACCACTTTTGAGTTGCCTATATAGTTCCTCCAACTCAGATAGTGCCATTCGATATTATACAATAGATGGTGGCTTTACTATCGACTCTAGCTTAATCTTATGGTCTACTGCTCGCTTTAGTGGTAACCACTTAGATAGTTCCAGTCGTATCACATCCTTATTTTCTTCATGAACATCCTAGATAATATGCCAAAGTTTCTTACTTCCTTGTGTCATATGGTCATCCTCTTTTAAGGCGCTAGGTAAATGACTTCCTTTTTCTTCAACCGTTTCTCGACTTGCATTACAGATGAGGTCTTAGTAGGTATAGATATTGTTTTTATAAGAACCATACATAAAGACCCCTTCTCTATTATACACATAGTATCATAGCATGGTATTGAAACTGCATTCACCTTCTATAAGAAAATCATCCCTAGCACCACTTTGAAGTCATCCATGCCGACAATCGAGAAGTTGACAACTCCCTTCTATGTGCCAAAATGCACCTCTATACCATAAGCCACACCTTGTATGGGCTTAACACTTGCATTAATCGTCTTGATCCAACGACCTTCACTTGCTTGGTTTCTTCAGGCATGGCACTTATATCCACCATGACTTGGGTTGACCTATTAACTTGCCTTAACGTATATGATCCTCTTACCCCTAACTACCTAAGGTTTGGCTTCCAAGGCATTGAAAAGCTATAGTAACCCAATATATCCTGTTGCTTGATCTTGGCTTTAAAGGTTCTTCTACGATCAAAACTAAATACCCAAGTTTTGAATACTCCATCATTTGGTATAGACATTTACACACTAAGCAATTAATCTTCATCGTAACATTCTGCTGCTTCTTCTCAAACTCTTACTTTGAAGAGGATTTGAAGCTTTCCCCTTTAGCTTACTTTCCTTTCTTTCCATTACCTTTTCCAGTATTCCCTTTTATATTTTTTGCTATGGCCTTATACACTACGCCTTTGTAAATTTTTTTGGCCTAATTTTGAAGTTTGTCAATGAAGTAAAAGAGAAGATCATCGGTGACTAAGTTAGCAATTTACAGCATAAAAATTGTAAACTCCCTAACATAATTACCAATGGTGGTCTTGTCTCTAATTTCTTGAAACTTCTTCTTCGTCTTATATACCACTTTTTCTAGAACGAATTGTCTTTTCAACTCTTTCTAAAAATTCTCCCATGTTCTGATAAAGCACACCCCTCTCTCTATATTGGCGTACTTTCTATATCACCAAAAAATAGCATTATCAAAGAGAAATAAAAAGCAATACGTACCTTAACTTGTTCCTTCTCAAAATTCAAGTCTTCAAAGTATCGGTTCATCTACCAAAGAAGTTTTTCACCTCCTTGACGTCCCTCATACCTTTGAATTCTTTAGGCTTGGGCATGTTTGCCCTAGGAATATCTTTAGCCTTACTAGAATTCCTAATAAACTTTGGTTGTTCTTTACTTGCCTTTAACGATGCCTTGAAGGCATTAAGTTGGGCTTGCATATTGCTAATGGCATCCATAACCTTACACTCTAAGGTCCTCACATGTTCAATTTGTTCCACTTTAGCATCTGTAAAAGAGTTAAGCTCTTCCTTCACTTGGTCAAACTTTTCCATTGATTAGCTTGCGAGAGCTTCTAAGTCACCTTCTACTAGCTTAACTTACAATACCATCTTCCAGAGAGTTATAGTCCTCTCTACGAGCCTTACTAGTGTCTCAAAAAAAATTTTTGACAAGGATGGGCTCTTTACCCTTTATTTCTCACCAACATGGCTCAAGTCCTCGATTACATTCAATATGGCTCCTTCTCTCTTAAATGCTCACTTTCTCAATAAACCTAACTCTGATTCCATGTTATTACAAACTTAAACCTTCCTCTAGGCCAATTGTATCAATATTTAGCAATTTTCACTCTAATAGTAAAACTCAGTCAACCTAATCAACTAAGAAAGAGCACCAAAGTAAATTGGAAAGACTAGAGAGAATTTAAGAAAATAAAAGAACTTTTATTACTTGAAAAATGTTTTATAACTCTTAGATTGTTTGTCTAAATAAGGCCTCTTCCAATTTATACACTTTTACCTCTTTAATAGACGGTGTAAATTAATTTACATCAATAGTCTAGATTTATAATCTAAAGTATTTGATAAAGAATATTTTAGAATAATATTCTATTAGATATGTACAAGAAATATTCTGAGAATTTGTATAAGTCAGGTTTATCTAAAATAACCTAGAATATCTTAGAGATCTCTTCAAAGATTTAGAGTGTTCTAAAATCTTTTTTATGTCTTTCTCTCTAATGCTTTATTGTATGTTTGGGTTGTCACACTTGGGCTCTTTTATCTGTGGATCGTGCTTCTAAGATTCATATTCTTAATTGGCATGATTTATATTGATTGGATCAAAATTAATCAAACATTCTTTGTGAGGGTAGCTTAGGGCAAACAACATATAGGACTGTTTTTAGAATTCATTTTGGTTAATTTGTGATATATTATGATGTCAAGTGTGAGTGTATGAAGTGAAAAAGTATCACATTAGAAAGTTATAAGGCAAATAAGTAATATATAAGTGGAATGAATTTATAGATCCAATGTCTTAAAGTTTTGAGTTAGAAATGATATCTAAGTTTATGAAAATGTTCACTTATTTTTCTTAGATTTTAGGTAGGCTTTTCAGTCTTAACAAGTGATATCAGAGTTGATGTTTTGAAAGGCACGCGAGTATAAAGACAATGCTTGATATGTGTATTTTCATAGTTGTTGTTACTATGAGGAATGATGAAAAGCTATGAACTCTTTAAATATGTATGTTCTAGTGGTTTGCTGCTACCATGAGAAATGATGAAAAGCTATGGACTCTAAAGAAAATGGCATAAAAAAAGTGAGCTAATTTAAGATAACGTAGTAAGACATAACTCTAAGAAAAAAAATACATATGCCTCTATGTGACTCTAAATAGAGCCTTAATAAACGTAGACTTAGAGATAAACAAGTTGGGCTTGGTATAAATATGAGCTTTTAACAACACTGTAAAACTCAAATAAGTTTTTGTTTGAGAAAAAAACAAATAAGACCCAAATCCAATGTGAAAGATACTTATATTTAAGTGGGAGATTTGTTAGGATGTCAAATGTAAGTATGTGAAATAAAAGAATGTCATATTATAAAGTTACAAAATAAATAATTAATATATAAATAGAATGAATTCATAAATCCAATACCTTAGAGTTTTGGGTTGAAAGTAGTATCAAAGTCCATAGATATATTCACTTATTTGATTTATATTTGTTCTTTTTATATTTTGTATGGTTTCTTAGTTCTAACATGGTAGCCTTCGGGTAGGTTGAGTTTGTGAGTTGAATGTGACTCAATGCTTGTGGCTCATTTGCTTTTTCATTGCAAGATTTTTTTTCTTAAGTTCTTTGTAATCGTTGACTTAATTGTTTCATCTTGAATCTATGAATTTAAAGTCTCTCATATTTCCTGAGAAAGACAATCAAATTGCAAATTCCATGGCAAATTTAGTGCTTCTGTGCAATGATTTTATTTGGCAAGTACTTTCTCCAATGGTGATCAGTAAGTGCTTGTCAAGGGTTGCGAAGCCAACGAGTTCTTAAACTATAGATTTTTCAGTAAAGCCTTTTCTGATTTTGTATACCCATTATTGGTGTTTTATTTATTTATTTTTTCCTTGGGATTTAGTAATTCTCCATAGGTTGAATTCGTTTGGTTTTTATTTTCTTAGTTTAACATAGTTAGCTGCTTGTCAAGTTATACATGTAGATAGATATAAAGAGGTGAGTTTACTCTTAATTTAAGTTAATGAAGGACGTTCTCTTACCTTTTTTTATGTATTTAGATAAGATTAGTAGAGGTTGCTTCAAATTTATTAATTTATCATACGGGGCTAATTGTAATAACAAGCATTCCAATTGGGTGTGTATTTAAATTTTTACTAAGCAAATCCGAATAACAGACCTGTATTTTCTTTATGGATGTGGAAAAGCACAGTAGTGTTTCCCCTTTTTTTAATATTATTCTTTCGCTTTTTTCTTATCTTCATCGTTTATCATTTCAGAATAATTTCCTTGATTTCAGTTTTCAGCTTGGACAACTTTAGGCCCGGTTAGAGCCCAAAATCTAACTCAAACATAAATCTATATACATAAATATATAATTCTTCTCTTGTCTCAAAATCTGAACGTTTTTAAAATACCAACTTATAAAAAATGTTTTTTTTTTCTTTCACAAAAATACTTTTATGAGTCTGTATTTTAAAAAGTCATCAAACTTGAGAGTATATTTATATACATATCATGAATATACACACATCTCATCCAAAAAAAATTAACATATTCAATATATTTTTTTTGGAATTAAAATATTTTATTATAAGATTAATTGTTGAGAAAAAAAAATTCCTTTGCCTTTCTTTGTCATACAAATGTTAATCAAAGTCATGGTGTGTGGGGAAATTTTGCATTGATCTTTAGCTAGTTGTTCATTTTATCTATCAAGATATTCTTGCTTCTTTTTTCTTTTAAAAATTCAAAATATTTAGATCTTGTTTTAATTTATAGGTTTTGTTTGATTAATTTTTGAAATTTTTTGAGGAATACTAACTGAATATATCATTACCCAAACACACACACACACACACACACTCTCTCCTAAATCATGAATAGTTGGTTAGAATCAAATGCAAAATCTAGATCTAAACCACATATCCCAGACTCAATTCATTACTATCAAGCTACACTCATGGATGATATCATTTTTGCCCTTACGTATATATAAATAGATATGTGTAATTAGTAATTAATAATTGAAAATATAAATAAAAAATTTAATTATACATAAATAATAAAATAATTACCTTTATTAAAAAAAATAGATCAAAGTACATATAGTGTCACGTTCCAATCCGTAGATTCTATATGTGACAATCGTCATATACACCCCATATGTAGCCACAATCTCCTGAATACATATCAAGAGCCTGGAAGGCCTTTAAAATCCTGTTTCGAAAACCTGCATAAAATAAACACTTCCAAACATTTTCATCCTGTCACCCAGACTTCTTTAAAATATAACAAAAGCCACAAACACTTCTAGTTATACAAAATATTTCATGAATCATCTATTTAAGTATTCACTTACAAAGTCAAATAAATGGAAACAGAAATTACAATGGTTTACAAATATGTTTATAGTTCATAGAAAATAAATAAATAACAAAATAGTTTTCAAACAAGTATACATCCAGTGGACCAAATTTAAGATAGGTGAGTCAAATTATATGTATACCTGATGCACTTTAATTCGGGAAAGATCACCACCAACGAGACACGCTCAACGAAACCTGAAAACTAGAAGGTGAGGGGGAATGAGTATACGGGAGTATACTCAGTGAGTGAACTAAAGATTTAAATAGTTAAATGACACTCAATCCAAACTAGTTAAGCATAATTTGAAAATATTATAAAACAACTTGGTTTAATATATTTTATTTAGTTTAAAAACTTTGAAATGTATATAAAAAATCAGTGGACTGACTCCCTTTCTCGGCGATTACCCTTATTCTGAGTATCCCGAGATCGTCAGTGGGTTTTATATGCAGAAAAAAGTAATGATGATTTATAAAAGTTTTATTCTAAATGCAAAGAATAAAATATACTTGGTTTTTTAGAAAATAGGCCCACCACTGACGTTCGTCTCGAGTTAGTCATGTGATGACATCCGTGACTAACCCGATGAGACTCACAGGTGGTCAAATCACATCTCTACTCAATAATATAACACTATACACTACCCCCACATGTGAAGCCTCCACTCACTTATGCGACCTCTCTATCAAGTCGATTCTAGAGTACCACACCCTATAGCTACAGTAAACAGTTCTGGCCCTCATGGTCGTCATCACCCATATAGGATCATATATAAATCAAAATCCATATGACTCACAATAATCATAATAATTACCAATAAGGTATAAACATCTCATAAATTGGTTATTGGCCATCATTCATATAAACCATATACGCCATGCAAATCATATCCATCATGCAGATCACATTTCATTTCAAAACTATAATAAAAACATATATAAACATTCGTATAAAACAGGAGTAATATGCATAATCATTTATAAACCTTTGAATATCATTATAGATATAAAAACAAGATTCTATTAAAATCATAAAAACAGAAAGAGTTCACTCACTACTTAGGGATGGTATACAATCCCTAATTTCTCTTATTCTTTGGCACGTCACGTGAGTTCCTCAATCGTGTATTGTCATCTAATCACTTATATTCAAAACATATCAATATACACTTCTAGACTATGAATAAGAATCGTATGCGTACAATGCATGCTAGTTCGAGTTTTACGATTAGTTAATACGTGAAATCAATTAAATTCTCAATATTCATTCAATGAGCAATTCTCTACCACTACGAACCCACATTACAGCTAAACTAGCACATTTCAATTAAGTTTTATGATTCTAATAAGTGAATCCCACTTACTTACCGGAACAGTAACTTGATTACTGTTTATATATCCAAATTTTTTAAAATTCTAGTTTTTAACTACCTAACGACTTACCCAATCTTTTTATAACCTAACTGATACGTAAAGACCTAAATACATGCGATAAAACTAATAAAATACCCACAGATAAACAATAAAATCCATATTATAAAAATTTATCACATTACGAAATAGGAAGTACAGATAGTTTAGAAATGTTGCTAGTTACTTCGTGGTATCGTTGGTTTGCTTTAATTCTGTTCCGAAGTTGAAAAATCTCAATTTGGCTCTCAAAACCCTAACTCCTCATATTCATTTTCTGTGCTTCTACCGTCAAATTGATGCTCGTAAACAGTTAAAAATGAGGAATGTGGTGAGGATTTGGTGAAAAATCGAAAATGCAGCAAGATTTGGGTGAGAGTTTGGAAAAACAGGGGAGAGAATGTGAGGGAGAAGAAGAGAAAAGAAGAGAAGAGGAGGAAGAAAAGAAGAAACCAACGTGAAAAATGGGGGTTTAGCTCCCTATTGAGAGAAAAAGGATAAAATTACTATTTTATCCTTAAGAAATATAAAGGAGAAGCTTCTAGAGGAGGACAAAAATCGTCATTTTACAGTCATTCGATCGAACAAATTGGGGTTCGTTTGAACGAACTACCTACTTCGGTTGAACGAATTAAGGTCCGTTTGAATGAATCTTTCGACATTTCTAAAAGTCAGGGGACTTTCATTTTGTCGTTCAAACGAATCCTTACTCGATTGAACGAATGGACTACTTCAATCGAACGAATTCCAATTCGTTCAAACGAAAGCTAATTCAATCGAATGAATCTTAAACAGGAAATTTTTTAGGAAACTCTCAAATTGTCAGTCGAACGAATCACCCTATTCGATCGATTGAACCCGTCAAAATGAAAAATCTCACTTGAATCCTCCCTAAATTAATAAATATAATTGGGATCCCACTCAAAATAAAACATACTTTTAATTACATTGAGATCCCTGCATTTATGATCTCAAAACTCTATCTTAACCAACTCAGATCCCCGAATTAATTATACAGTCGCGATGGTGTGTCAACTATGTATAATACAAGTACAATTATATGTACAGTAAAAATATAAAATTATCAATACATTCTTGAGATCTAGGTACGGGACTCACATATAGAGAGAATTAAAAAAAAATTTAAAAAGAGAGAACCAAAGATATAAAACTTTTATAAAAGGCTTTGTACCATTAGTTTCATTTTTATTTTTCTTGAAAATAAAGAATGGTGAAAGATAAAAAATGATAACACTTTTTATAGGAAAGTGAAGTATTTATGAATCTATTCATATCTCTTATGAATGATGAATTTTTCAACTCATTTTTTAATTAATTTTATCAACACCTATAAATATTTAAAAATTATGACGTTTATAGATTATTTTATATAATATCAAAATAATCCTTAAATTATAATATTTTTATATTTTTTATTATATAAATTTTAAATAAAGTTAAATTGTCATTATTTATATTGAATATATGTTAATATTTTATAGCATTCAAATATCTATCAATAATTTTTTATAATAAATTATAAAAATAATACAAAATTTTAATTTTATTTTTTACTATATATTTTTATCACTCACTTTACTATATTATATGTAATAAAAATTATGTTTTTAATTAAAAAATTATTTAAGGTACATAAAAAATGTTTATGCAGTATAAGTTTTTTATATTAATATAGATAATAATTTAATTAATATTATTTATTTCTAATTATTTTTAAATAGTAAATTTTGATTATTAATAATTTAATAGTTGAAATAATTAAAAATAAAAGAAAAATATTATTATCATATATATGGGAGAAAATATAAATATATTATTTTTTATTTATAAAAAAATTATTAAAAATGTTTTAGTATGATAAGATATTCAAGAATTATCGAATACAAATAGTTATTGATAAATTAATTTTGTTTAAAAAACTATGTAACCAAAAACATGAAAAATAATTTAAAATATGAAAAACAATTTAATATTATAAAAAAAAATTTCCTAAATAATGCCCTTAGGTCACTTAATAAAATTATCATATTTGTTAAATTATAATTTTCAATGCATAAAAAATATTTGTTAATTATTATATTAAATATAAAATATTGTTATTATAAATAGTAAATATAAAATTTTTAACCAGTGTTCTTAGGATACTATTTAACAAAATTCTTATATAAATTATAATTTTTAAATTTTTTTAGGCATTAGGGAAATTAGTATGGTGTGATTTAAAAGAAAGTTGGGTGGAAGCATCATCACCCAATGTATACACTTTGATAAACTTGGAAAACAAATTAATAACGTGGACTTACCAATTGGATCGAATGATTGGCCTAGAGCTATGGACCTACCTTTGGCCCATTCAGATTATAAATGACCCATAAAATTAGCGTGGCTCTGATTTGCTTCGGATTGCGATTTTGCTTAATAGTATTGATTCTAGAGACTGGAGACAGGATTGTCTTCAAAAATTCCATTCTCCGAATCTTTTGGATCCTGAGACATTTCAACTTAGAATGTTTCCTTTCTGTAGATTTCTCTTTCTATTGTGCACCACAAACAAAGCTTAATCCTCTCCTTCCTTGTGCTATTCCTCGTGGCAAATTCTACTCTCATTTATATCCACGAAACAAAACACAAACCAATATTTTCATTAAGAATCTCATCTCATGATATCTCACTTTCTTTGAATTACAAAATGGCTCAAGGCAAGCGTGGTTTGAAGCGTTCATCTTCTTCAACAACATCCACTGTAACAACTATAGTGCTCCTAGGAATATGCGTTTTTGGAGTGTGGATGCTCACCGGTGACTCCTTTCAAACATCAAAAGCCACCACCAACACACGCACAATCTCCGATACCGCCTTCTCTCTCTCTAATGTGCCTGAAACAATCAAAACGATGAGGAAAAATAACCAAACTATCTTCCGGGATAATCCAGGTGTCCTTCCCAGGGATGCCATCCAAACAGATGAACCCAAACATACTCAAAATACTAATCATAAGGCGAAAAAAAATCAATCTACGAATGCACCAACGGGGGGCAGTGAGAAACATGAAAAAGAACATGCAAGTATTGGTGAGAGCAAGATTATTACTGACGAGCAGAAGGTGAAGAAAATTATTGAAGATAGTACACATGGTTTGCAAGGCAAAGAATCTGCGGAAGAGCAGATTAAACAGAGAGAAGGCCAGATTCAAATATCTGAAGAAAGTATATTGACTAACAATCAAAATGCTGAGCAACAACAGTCGAAGCAAGAGTTGGAAAGTAATATGACAGCAAATGAAGAAATGATTAAACAACAATTGCAGGAAGATGCTGGAAATGAGACAACTTTTCTAGATACTCGAAATCAGATATTGGTTAAAGATAACCAACAGAGAATCAAACAGTATCAGGAGCAACATGCACAACATATACAAGTAACTCCTCAGAGCTCCTTCAGGATCACCCCAATACAGGCACCATCACAGGCCGAATCTCCAGTTGAAAATAATAAAGAGAGAAACGGGTTTAAGAGAATCAAAAAACACAAGACAACTAATTCTTATTCGGTTGAGATATTTCCAGGTGGGAGCAATACGGGAATACCAAAAGAATCAATCGAGTCGAAGAAGTCATGGTCAACGCAGGCGACTCAGTCAGAAAACGAGAAAGAGCGACGCAAAGTCGAATCAGGGGGTAATGAGATCAGGAACGGGTACAGGTGGCATCTATGCAATGAAACTTCTGGTCCTGATTTTATACCTTGTTTGGATAATGTAAAAGTTATAAAGAAGTTACGTTCTACCAAGCACTATGAACATCGAGAAAGGCATTGTCCAGATATAGGGCCCACTTGCCTGATCCCACTTCCCCAGGGATACAAAACACCAATCGCATGGCCCAAGAGCAGAGATAAGGTAAGACTTTAATGCGTACCGTCCGATTCAGACCACCTGTGTGCTGTTCTAACTTTGTTTTTTGGTCTGGCAGATATGGTATCGGAATGTACCACACGCGATGCTGGCGCAGGTGAAGGGGCACCAAAACTGGGTCAAGGTGACGGGTGAATTCTTGACTTTTCCTGGTGGTGGGACCCAGTTCATACACGGAGCTCTCAACTACATTGATTTCATTCAGAAGGTCAGTAATCTCATGCTCAACAGACCGGATTTGTTGAAATGTGTGGGTTCTATTGCGTTCACGAATATAGCCACCGGCGCTCTATATGATATGCTGGAATAGTTTATAATTAAGCAAATAAATCAATGAGGCAAATTGATCAGGCTGAGGCCTGGTGAATGTAATAATATATATAAATCACTTTTTTTTTTAATGTTTGTTTATATTCGAGAGTTTGAGAATATGCATAATGTGAAGTGGAATTTATAGTAAATCACACATAACAAGAAAAAATCAATGAAGCAAATCCATCTATAGAAAAAAAATTTTAAAATGCATAACTTGTGACTGAAAACTATACTATAAACATCATCGTTCAAGATTTTAGTAATAGTTTAATTAAAACTTATGTAATTTATTTCAGGCAATTAATTTTTTTTTATAAATTAGCGTGATATTGTTATATTATTTAAGAATAAAAAAACCAAGAATTACATTAAATATGTGTAAGTTATATAATATAATCACATTCATAAATAATAATAAAATTTATTATTATTAGTTTAATCTGCGGATCAAAAATTATTGATCTTAATTCTTTTATTTATTATATATTTATAATAATAAAATTTTAATTTTAAAAAATTAAATTAAAAATATTTGTTGTTATAGATTTGTAGTGTTTTTATTTTTATTAATTTTTTTTAAAAATTATAATTATTTATTTATTTATTTAATATAAACAGACTTATCCATTTAATCCGTTAACCCGACGAATTAGGTTAGGATTGATGATATCAATCCGTTTATTAAACAGGTCAATCCATATAGACTCATTTAAGTGTTTAGTTTAAAACGAGCTGAACCGATTAAACCCAACCCAATCCAATTTCGAGTTATACAGCATACACAACATTAATATAATTTCGAGCTTTTTAGTCTTTGTTTGTAACTTATCCTTTTATTCGTTACCTATTTTCTTGTAAATTGATTCTGTTTTTCGCAGGCGGTGCCCAATATTGCATGGGGTAAACGATCTCGAGTAGTCTTGGATGTTGGCTGTGGAGTTGCCAGCTTCGGCGGCTACCTTTTCGATAGAGATGTTATCACCATGTCTTTTGCACCAAAAGATGAGCATGAAGCTCAAGTGCAATTCGCACTGGAAAGAGGAATTCCTGCAATATCTGCTGTTATGGGTTCTCAACGCCTGCCATTTCCAAGCAACGTCTTCGATCTCGTTCACTGCGCACGTTGTAGAGTTCCCTGGCACGTAGAAGGTCCGAACCTTCACATATTTTAATGTTTCTTAACTTGCTCAGCTAATGGTTGTTGATAAATTAAAAAATCCAACTTTTATACATGCAGGGGGTAAGCTTCTTATGGAATTGAACCGGGTGTTACGACCCGGGGGTTACTTCGTTTGGTCAGCTACTCCTGTGTACCGGAAGCTTGAAGAAGATGCGGCAATCTGGAAAGGTACGTGTTTAATTCTCCATGGTTTAACAAGCTTTCATAGAACCTGACATGTCATTTTTCTTTATAGCTATGTCCCATTTGACCGTATCCATATGTTGGGAGCTTGTAACTATCAAGATGGACAAACTAAATTCGGCTGGCTTAGCCGTCTACCGCAAGCCAACAACTAATGAATGCTACGAAAACAGGAAGCACAAGGCTCCTCCAATGTGCAAAAATGAAGACGATCCGAACGCCGCCTGGTGAGTGTCGTTACATGTTTAATGACACTGGTATTAGTTTACACATTTGTTAATCTTAGTGATTACCGCCAGTTAATAACGCTTTTACATTTCCAGGTATGTTCCTCTACGGTCGTGCTTGCAACGTGTGCACGTTAGCAAGGCTGAGAGAGGAAGCCAATGGCCTGAGGAATGGCCTCTCCGACTACAGAAAGCTCCTTACTGGTTGAACAGCTCCCAAATGGGCATTTATGGGAAACCAGCTCCCCAAGATTTCACAAAAGATTATGAATATTGGAAAAATGTTGTGAGCTCATCCTATATGAGTGGATTGGGCATCAGTTGGTCAAATGTTCGGAATGTTATGGACATGAGAGCTGTATACGGAGGGTATAATAATTTTTTTCATTTCACTAAATTTATGCGTTAGAGAGCTGTTTTTTCATTCTCAAGTAAGACCCAATTTGCTTCCTTCGTGCAGATTTGCAGCTGCTTTGAAAGGCCTTCAGGTTTGGGTCATGAATGTTGTCAACATAAATTCACCTGATACACTTCCCATTATATATGAGCGGGGTCTGTTGGGAATATACCATGATTGGTGTGAATCCTTCAGCTCTTATCCTCGGAGCTATGATCTCTTACATGCTGATCATCTCTTCTCACAGCTGAAAAAGAGGTATGAATGATCAGGTGTTAAATTTCTTTTCTTTTATCCTCTTTGCTGCTTAGTGCCTAACTGTATTTATTTGACTTTAATAGGTGTAAACTTATTCCCGTGATGGCGGAGGTCGACAGATTAGTCCGACCTGGAGGCAAATTGATTGTTCGTGATGAATCCAGTGCAATTGATGAAATTGAGAACTTGTTGAAGTCTCTGCATTGGGAAGTTCGTTTTACCTTCTCCAAAAAACAAGAAGGCATACTCAGTGCTCAAAAAAGCCAATGGCGGCCTGACACATACCAATCTTCATCCTGATCGTCAAGAATACACAGTGCTATCGGACAACATCTTCTTGCTTGTGTAGCATTGTCATATAATAGAGGGCGATATCTGCCACTGAAACTCAGCAAGCTAAATACCGCTGTTTTTGTTACTGAGGATGTATATTAATATTTTAAGGAATGGATCGCGATAGAAAGGTCGTGAAACTGGCTGACTGAGGGATTTTTCTTCTATGACCACAGATCCGTGATTTATAAAATTCGGATTTCTCAAAACTTTCTTATCTGTTATAAGTAATCGTTAAGCACTTTTAATGTGTATGTGAATTTGGTATTTCCCTTGCACCAGTGACCGCACATGCAATAAAATCCTAAGAACTTGGACAAAAACGGGGGATCAAAAAACATACCGACTTGCAGAGCAGCGGCTGCCGCAGCAGGCAACGTATAAAATGAATTTTACAACAGCACACGACTTTAAATGAATTTTACAACTGCCAGGTTTCAGCTTAATTTTAAAAAGCAAAATAGTACAAGTATTTGGTAAATAAAAATTTTAAATTAAATTTTGAGCTTATATTTAATTTAATTCAAACAGTTAATGATATATTTTTAAATTTAATCTTAAAATCTAATTTACAAAATCAATATAATCCAACCCGTTAAGGTGTAAATTAAATAGTATTATAACATATTTATGAATTAAATTAAATTATTTTTCTTAGGTTTTCTATATTACTAATTAAATTCAATTATTGTTTTTTATTAGCTAGAAAATTATCAGAAGGAACTTGAAGAAATGAATATCATGGTTAGGTAGAACTTCGTTGCACATCTTAGAAGGATAGTATTTGGTGTTGGTTCTCTTTATTCCCTTGGGGTACATTCAAACCTTGTAATATTGTAAATTTTGATCTTTCTAACTTCGTTTTATGTGGGATAAAGAGTGTAATTAGACGGTTAGACCTCTGGACTGAAGTAAACGGTAGATTGAAATTGTGGGCGGTCGGCAGAATTTCCTAAATTCTTCACTGCCAACAAATGTTATGTAACCAATATATTTATGGATTTGTGTTCAGATACAATAGACTTGCAGGGAAATTGTTTGGATGGATTGTTTTGTGCTTGGATAGAGACTTTGCTTCACTTGAATGGTTGAATGAATGAATTTTTCTTGTGGTGAATATGAACATAATGCTTGTGCTAAACGTGTAATGAAATTTATCCAATGAAAACTAACCACCTATTGCCTTGGAATAAATATGAACATAGTGATTTTATTTATTACTACTAATTAGTTCTTAGTGTTTACATTCTTCTATTTCCAAATGTGTAATAAAGCTTCTTTATTAGGCTTGCATTCTGTTTTATATAAAATTAGTTAATGATTTTTTCATGAAGGGCGATTTTGATAAATTTTGTCAAGTTATAGTCAACTGTTAGTAGAAAGGGTAAAAAGGTAAAGACTACATTGATAAAATTAATCAAATTATGTCCTATAATGATAAAAATCAAAATCTCAGGGACTAAATTAATAATAAGTCAATGTATGAATTTCATTAAAACAACATTTTTGTAGTTTAGCTTTCATGCACCAAAATCTCATACGAAGCTATAGTCACTGTGGATTCAAAGCCACGACATGTCAATTTCAGACAGGAGGTCCTAAGCAAAGTGAAAATAAATCTATGCGGTTAGCCTTGAATCCATACTTATTTTATGCACGTATCTCTAAATTGGGTACTAACTATCATTTTCATTTTCAACCTTATGGTTTGTCACACATACCAAAGCCAGAAACACAAAAATGCAGTATGATCTGAATTCAGAATGACCAGGGGTATATACTCTAAAACTGTTCTAATGGCAGAACCGGAGTTAAAGGAAAAATGGAAAACCTTGCAGTAATAGTTTAGAGGTCCCATGAAATAAGGTGAAACATTGTGTGTGTGTGTTGAATATTGGAGAAAAAATATTTACCTCCCCATTTCCTTTCCAATTTGAATAAAGAAAGAAATCTTAGAGCTTTAATACATAATAATGGTGCCTAATTTCTTTTCCAAAGTCAGAATATTAATTTTAAAAATGGAAAATAAAATAAAAATCCCACTATATCGATACATTTTGATACAACTCAACTCTAGTTCGCACAAACGAGATGCATCCAAACATTTTTTATCTTATGCAAAGGAGTTTACCACCTAGATTAGACATGCAATAAAATTTCCATTTTTCACAAAAAAGATGCTAGCTTAATGTTTTTGGCTTATACCAGGGAGCAAGATAAAACTATCACCAAGCAGAGCTCCAATGCAATGATGTAGTAACTCTCCATACAAAGTTCTAGATCAGTTGGTCGTATTTATCATCCTCATATCTCATCAACTTGAAGCAAGTTGTTTCTGCAACTGACCACTTATCACTGCAGCTTTAAGATCTGAATCACAAGAATAATGGTTAGACAACACAAGTAAAATACGGAAGCCAATACCCGACAAAAGCTACTAGCATTCTAAGGCTAATGTAATAGAAAAAAGAATTCTTAATGAGACATATAGTAAGAAATAGAAAGTGATGAGAACAAACCATCAGAGCCACCAATGTGTTTGCCATTCACAAATATTTGTGGGACAGTACTATGGCCTACCAGATCTAGAAGAACATACTGAATTTGAGCACCATCATCTGCACATATTCCCAGTCACAGAGCAACTTTAAACTTAATGCTTTGTCCACATCATAAAAAATCAGCAAGTACTAAGAACGACAAATAGCAAATATATACCCCGAAGATCAAGTTCGACAACATAAGGCTGCTCGTGTAGTTCAGAAAATATGCGCTTCGCACGCAAGCAGTACCTAGCAACAAGTAAGAAAGAGCACAACTTTCATTCAATTTGCTTATGATGTGTGTGACGGTGGACACAGATAACAATTATCAACATACATCCAGTTTTCCTCAAATTAATAATTTACAGATCTCTCAAACACATCTTCAAACTCTAGCCATCCCAACGGTTTAAGACACAATATTCAACAAAATTTTTTTCCGTATATAGGAACCTTTGGTGAAACTTTAACACAAATGACACAATCAAGTTTCAGATCCAAGAAGTATCTTCCACTCTACAAATGATCTAGTGGAGTAATCTCTCCACAGGTTTTTCACTTCGATTTTTAAAACTATCAAGGCAATATGGCTTTGTCACTATTCTCCACTATATATGATAGAACACAGAAGACGCACAACCCAGCATCGTCGAAACATACCAGTTTTCTTATATAATCATGATTCTCAAAACAACCATGCTAATAGTTTCACACTAACACTTTCACACGTCTTGTATGCAAACCATAAATAACTGATCACTTCAATAGAACCCTAAATCCACGTTCTCCATGTACGACAAAATAACTTCATAAGCATCATTTACCAGTACCCCAAAATTTCATTTCTTCAATTAACCTTGTTGGCTACAAATTGGGCATTCAATTGTGTTGAACACAACAAAATCCCCAATTTTGGTTATAAAGTTTATCCTTTACATTAAATATTTTAACTCTCAATCAACATCAAATTCACAGGAATCCGATCCCAATTCGATAAACAGAATTGTGGTCGGCATCTATATGCATAAATAAAAGATTCTGCTATGAAAATCAAAATCCTTCTTCATTTTACCGAGTTATACAAGTCAAACAACTAGAGAGAATTGAAACTTACGGGCAGTAGGATTTTGAGAAGATGACAATCTTGTTGGAGAAAATGGAATTTTGTACAAAAGCCGAAGCTGAATGGTCTGCTTCTGTTCCCTTTGGTGCGTTTCCGAGCAGCAAAAAGAACAATAAAGCCACAGCGCTAAGGAGAAGCCGGGGCTGCAAACTGCTCTTCTTCATTTTGTAACCGGAAGATTGAAACGGTTGTGCTGCTTCTCTCTCCAGAAGAAAAATTGAAACGCACAGCCACGATTTCTCTGAGCACGTACGCTGGGCCCATGAAAATTTATACGACAACTCCAGGGGCTCGTCAGATAATTAAAAACAGTCTGGCGTCAAAAGGACTGGTCGGGCTTAAAACTGTAAATTTTCTGTTTTTCTCTGAAGAGGCTCTTAAAAAACTTATTGATACGTACACTTATATTTAGTCGCTGAATGTACAAATTCAAATATACGAAGTTGCAATTTCATAGTATTGCTGTCCAGATTTTTTTAATAAAAATATTTTTATTTTATTAAAATAAGTATATGTTTAGGTATTTTTATTAAGGCCTAATCTAAAGATTCAAGCCCATCATACGGAGATATCTCCCCCGTAAATTCATGAATACAATGATATTCCGAAACCTCTTCCCACGATAATGAAGTGGTAGGATTGTGTCGGATGACACATCCGAGGCCATCAGTTCAGAGAATTTTTCTCAAATTACTTATTGTAGATATATATTCGAAGAAAATTCTCAATACATCTATCCGATACCCTATCTCGGGGTATTCGATCAAATATATACTGTGCACAGTATCGGAGTCTCAAGGATAACTGTGATGAGAGCAGCATCTACGATACTATTGTATAACGTTGTCAAAGGCCTGACACATCTTCAAAAGGAACATCAGAACTCGGAGCCTCGGAGAATCTAGGGTCGGAGCCTTGGGTACACGTGGCATGGTATGGTACCTACAACAATTATGCCTTGCGATTCCCGCAACAAACTTTCAGGTCAAGCCAATCCAGTAACAATACGTGTCAACAAGTACGGAATTTCATGATTCCACATAACCGAATTTAGGAATAAAGGCAGGTACGTACTATCTTTTTTAGAAAGAATATTCATTCACTCACACCTCTGAAAAATTAAAACAGCCTCGTATACTCAGACACACACGAGAGATTCATTCTATTTTTCTGATTTTCTTATTGTTCTCATCACCCTCACATATAAGCAAAACCCTCATTGACTTAAGCATCAGAGGATTTTCATCGGGAAATCGGCTTTACCCCTGATGTTCCATTGTTTTGCAGTTTACAGAACTAGAGACCAAAGAGAAGATAAGCTAGTGCTGGAGGTTGAAGACAACTACAACTTCTTGCATTAACATTTGGTGTCGTCTATGAGAATTGAATAAAAAGCTAAAAAAGCATCAACTTTACCGAAGATGACAAACACTAAGGTTACTCCACTAGAAGACACTTAACAGAACGGAGGAATTTGGATGGCTCTATGGATGCTACTGCTGTAGCAGACAACGCTCACAACATCATACATGAAATTTCAGAGCATGAGAGCTCCAAATCTAACGCAGGTGAAGCTCCGACTCGTAGAGCATACCAGGCAAGAGAGACTGACGAAATGATCCGTTTGCTGCAACTACTCCAGGATAATGAACAACGACATGCAGAGAAGGACCAACAGATACAAATGCAGGTCAAAAATATGATGGAAATGAAGAAGATAATCCAGATAAGCATGGTGGGTACAAAGATTCCAGATAAAACCGTGAAGAGTAGCACTCCCTGATCAGAAGCCATGGCAAAGAACGACGAAGAGGCAAGAAGGAAAGCCCCAACTAAAAGATATACAGCTACGGAGAAAGGAAAGAATAAGGCTGTTGAATAGCCTCACCCGAAAAAGGTGATGGGTAAAGATGAAAACATGCCTTCCTATATCAATGAGGACATTATCGTGAATCTACACGTGGGTCCTAGAATCTGAAAGCGGTTCACAGGAAGCCGAGTGAATTTGAAAGAGTGATTTTAGAATAGAGACGGAGGAGGGAACGTGAAGCTTTTAGGCACAGATACTCATGTCAGGAGGAGGATTGGGGGACTGTTACCAAGGAGAAAGATGTAGAGGTCTTGGTGAGGAAATTAATGGAAGAGATGAATAATGAGAAGATGTGCCCCCAAGGTGAACCAGCTGAATCTATCCAATAAATAAGAACATACTCGAAGTCACCCTTTGCCCCTAAATTGTTAGGTTAAACTTTGCCTCGAAAGTTTAAGATGCCCCAAATTATCCCGTTTTCTGGGAAAACAGACCCATCATTATATATGAATTTTTTTTATGAGATGATGCTTGTTCAGGGTTTGCACGAAGACCAATGTGTCGTTTATTGCCATTGACCCTAGAAGGACAAGTAAAAAAATGGTTTGTGGGTTTGACTCTATGTAGCATCTGAGACTTCAAACAGTTGTATGACGTATTCATCAATGAGTTTTGAGAAGCAGTTTTTAATACCAAGATTTCGAGCTCCTTGTTGTTGCTTAAATAAGGGAGTGATGAAAGTCTCAAGAGTTTCGTCAAGAGGTATCATGAGGAAATGCTCGAGTTGGGAGCCTTTCATCATCCTTTGGCACTAGAAGGATTGAGGCAGGGGCTAAAGATAGATAGGGCTTGGCATTCCATATGTAAGTCATCGGTGAAAACATATGAAGTTGTTTGGAGAAAATTACTTGATGAGATGGAAGTTGAGAATCAGGTAATGTTAAAAATGAAAGAGGAGAAATCAGTGGGTGTTTCTCTGAGAGATAATAACCAATTCAAGAAGCCCGACAATGAAATGAAAGAATGATAAGAGAAAGTTCTCTAAGGTGAACCGTGGGAGAGATCGAGCCTTAAAGTACTACCAAAGTGACAGACGCAGGAAGGAGCCTTATGCAAGAAGATCGCCTCGGAGAGATGATCTGAGACAAGTGGCTCAGTTAGAAGAGAAGAGAAAATTTACTCCCCTAAATGTGTCCCTCTCTTAGGTTTTAGAGGAGGTAAAAAGACAGGGGACCCTTTTTTTAAATCCTCATCCGATCCGAGCCAAGCCAATAGGAGAAGCGAAGAATAGATTTTGTGAGTTCTATCAAGATGTAGGACATTTGATAGATGACTGTTCTAACTTATAGAATCAGATCAAAGTTTTGATCAGGAATAACTACTTGACCGAGTTTGTGACTCAGAATGATGAGAGAGCCCAAAATCTGAGACAGGTTTAAAGGCACAATGACACAATGGTAATTACAGAAGGCCCCATATTAGCTGAAAATTGAAACAAGTCTCGGAAGAATTGTTCTCAATACTCTCTTTCGAGCTTAAACATTGAGTCACACATGATGAATGTATGTGCAGAGAAGAGGTCAAAGGTGGCCTCAGTCTCAATACTGTTTACAGATGAAGATGAATATGGGATCCATTATCCACACGACGATGCTCTGGTTGTTACACTAATGGTAGGGACTTTCTAAGTTGGTAGAATATTGATTGATACAGGGAGTTTCATCGATATCATTTTTAAGGAAACCTTAGATTCCTTGGGCATTGAAAACCTAAGATTGAGACTTACCGAGATCACTCTGTATGGATTCGAAGACCCATGTGTATATCCCTTAGAAACAATGTAATTACCAGTAACAATGGGTGACAGACCATATCAGAAGACCACTATAATAGAATTCCAGGTCGTGGATCTTAAGATGCCATATTCCATGATCTTGGGGAGGCTATTTCTCAGATCCACGAAAGCAGTGGAGAGTGATCACTACCTGAAGTTGAAGTTTAGAGTAGGAGATGGAATCAGGATTGTAAGAGAAAATCAGAGAAAAACTTGATCCTATTTTACCACTGCTTCAAGGAATTCCTACTACATTTATAAGTGCCTACTAGAGGAAACAGCTGTGAGACATGTAAAAGAAGATCAGCAGGAAGAGCCGTTAGAAGATGTGGATAAGATGAGCCAATTTCAGAAGTTATTCTCTACTGAACCAATTAAAGAAATGGTGTCAGTGATTGTGGATGATAAACGGCCCGAGAGAATTATAAAGATCAAGTTCAATTTAACCCCCTAACACAAAGTGTCATTGACTAAAGTGTTGAGGCAAAATACTGATGTATTCATCTGATCCCATGATGACATACCAGGGATTAGTTCTCGGGTTATCTCTCATCGATTGACGGTGAATCTAAATTTTAAACCTGTGGCTCAGAAGAGGCGAACATTTAACTCTGAAAGGCAGGAGGCTATCAAGACAGAAGTTGACAAACTTCTAAAAGTAGGGTTTATTCGAGAAGTCCAATACCCCGAGTGGATTACCAATGTAGTGATGGTGAAGAAGGCTAACGAAAAATGGAGAATATATTTAGACTTCACTAATATGAACAAAGCATACCTCAAAGATAGCTTTTCTCTGCCAAAGATTGATCAGCTGGTAGATGTCACGGTCGTTCATGAACTTCTCAGTTTTATGGATGCATTCTCGGGGTATAATCAAATCAGAATGCATGAATTCGATTAGAATAAGACGATATTCATCACTAACCAAGGGCTATACTGTTATACAGTCATGTCTTTTGAATTAAAGAATGCAGGAGCGACATTCCAGAGGCTAGTCAATAAAATTTTTAAACCTTTGATCGAGTCAACTATGAAAGTATATATAGATGATATAATCACAAAATCTATGAAGGCCTCGGACCATGCCAGACACTTGGAGGAAACCTTCTCTTACTTGAGGAGGTACAACATGAAATTAAATCCTGAGAAATGTTCATTTGGAGTGGGAGCTGAGAAATTTTTTAGGTACATGGTCAGTGAACAAGGTATTGAGGCCAACCAACAAAAGATCAAAGCTATCCTAGATTTGAAGCCCCAACCACAATAAAAGAACTGCAGAGTCTGATAGGGAGTTGGTGGCCCTGAGCAGATTTGTTTCGAAGGCCATCGATAAGTGTTTTCCTTTCTTTCAGGTGATGAGAAAAGGAAAGAGATTGGAGTAGGACGATAGCTGTGATAAGAGTTTCCAAAAGCTCAAAGAGTATTTGACTCATATTCCCTATCTGGTAAACCCCGAGAAGGGGAATATTTTGCAATTGTATCTGGCAATCAGCGAACACTCAGTAAGTTCTGTTCTCATGAAAGAAGATGATGAAAGAGTGCAAATACCCGTTTATTACACGAGCAACTCAATACTGGACGCCGAGACAAGATACACTCTAGTAAAAAAGTTTGCTCTCTTACTTGTCACTGTTGTCAGAAAGTTACACCCTTATTTTCAGGCACATCAGATAATTGTGATGGCAGACCAACCCTTGAGATAAATTTTTCATAAACCAAGTTTGTCAGGAAGATTGGTGAAGTGGTCTGTTGAACTAAGTGAGTATGGCATAGATTACAAGCCTCGAAAAGCCATTAAGGGGTAGGCTCTGATAGATTTTATAGCAGAACGAACGGTCTCAGAACAACTGACAGTACAACAGGTCTCAAATTTCAGCAACTTCTAAGACGAGAACAGTACATCCAACACTATAGTCTCGGAGAATATTTGGAAGCTATATATTGACGGAGCATCAAACATTCAAGGGGGTAGAGCTGGGATAACTCTGAAGAGGCCTGATGGAGAAAAAATTATGTACTCCTTGTAGTTTGATTTTAAAGTAACCAACAATAAGGCAGAATATGAAGCATTGATTGTTGGAATCAAATTGGCTCAAACTTTGGGAGCTCTGAATTTCAACATAAACAGCGATTCATAGTTAATTGCCAATCAGATCAATGGACAACTCCAGAGGACAACATACAGGCTTATTTGATCCAAGCCAAAAAGCTAATGGCAATATTCCAAAAGGTCACAGTGAAACAGCTCTCCCAGATAGAAAATTATAAGGCTAACTATTTGATAAAATTGACCTCGGTGTTTAAAGAAAAAGCTCTAGCCTCGGTACCAATTGAAGTTCTGACACAGAAAAGTGTAGATCTAAAAGAAGATTTTGTTGCTGTCACACAAGAAATTCCTGACCCAAAGTGGATGAAAGAACTGAAGTCTGACATCCAATATAGAGAATTACCAGCTGACAAGAGTGAAGCCAGGTAAATAAAAATAAATTTGCTAGGTACGTTGTTATTGATAATGTACTCTATAAACGTGGTTTTAGCTTGTCATATTTGAAATATCGAAGACCAAATGTGGCTGATAAAATTTTCGGATAAATCTATAATGAGACCTGTGGAAGTCATAGAGGACTCGTTCTTTAATACACAAAATTATTCGACAATGATATTATTGACCAAAAATCTCGCAGGATACTTCTTGATTGGTTAAATCTTATCATGAATGTCAAATCCATGGAGATATTCTGAGACAGCCCCCAAAAGAGCTCACCTGCATTTCGAGTTCTTGGCCTTTCTCTCAATGGGGTTTAGATTTGATTAAACCATTGCCGATCACCCAAACTAACACTAAGTATGCAATTGTGGCAATAGATTATTTTATAAAGTGGATGGAAGAAGAGACACTCTCCAGCATAACAGAGAAAAAGACAACAACCTTCATCAAACAGAATGTAATATACCGCTTCGGAGTCCTACAAATTCTGATAGTTGACAACGGAAAGTAATTTGACAACGCCAAGCTCAGAGAATTCTACTCGGATTTCTATATTGACCTGAGGTTTGCTAGCCCAGTACATCCCCATGCTAATGGACAGGTTGAAGCTGCCAACAAAGTGGTCAAAAAAACACTCAAGAAGAAGCTTGAAGAACACAAGGAAGCTTGGATTCGCAAACTATCGAAAGTACTCTAGGCCTACAGAATAACTCCCAGAACAGCAACAGGGGAATCTCCATTTTTATTAGCTTTCGAATGTGAAGCCATGATTCCAATCGAGATTGATGTCCCTACTTTTCAAGTGTAAGACTAGGATAAAGAGAAGAATGAGGCTAGCTGAAGATTGAACTTGGATCTATTAGAAGAAAAAAGAGATGAGGTCGCAATACAAGTAACAGCTCATCAATAAAAGGTGATCCGCTATTACAATTAGAAAGTCAAACGCCAAACTTTCCAAAGAAGGGATTTAGTCCTTCGACGAATAACTTTCAACACCAAAATACCTAGTAAAGGGGTGTTTGGGGCTAATTGATAAGGATCATATAAAGTCATTCAAATACTTAGACCAGGAGTCTACAAATTGGAGATCCCAAATGGCATTCCAATCAAAAAATCTTGGAATACTGACAGATAAAGCTATACTATCCTTGATCCGACCTTTTTGAATCAAACCCCCCGAGCCAGCATCTAGCATCATAAATACTTGCTCTATGAAGAATTTTGACTGTGCCTCTCTCTCGAGTACTCTCATTAGATCCACTTCCTATATCAAGACTGGCTAAGTCTGTCCCTAGAAGACCTTATGCCAACGAGACCACATCGTCTCCATGCTAAGGATATTTGTAGCTTATAAAATCACATCGTTCCGAGGTTATATGAACCACGTCGTCCCCAGAAGACCTTATGCTAATGAAATCACGTCGTCTCCATGCTAAAGATATTTGTAACTTATGAAACCACGTCGTTCCAAGGTTATATGGACCATGTCATCCGAGGCCAACTGTTGAGACCACGTCGTCCCCTAGAAGACCTTATGCTAATGAGATCACGTCGTCTTCATACTAAGGATATTTGCAGCTTATGGAACCATGTTATTCCGAGGCCATATGGACCATGTCGTCCGAGGCTAGCTGCTGAGACCATGTCATCCCCTAGAAGACCTTATGCTAACGAGATCACGTCATCTCCATGATAAGGATGTATGCAGCTTAAGGAATCATATTGTTCTGAGGCTTTTTGGACTATAATATTCGAGATTGGTTATAGGAATCACGTCATCCCTGATCTCATTCATGTACAAGACCACGTCGTCCATGATCCAAGACCATGTATTACTTACGGTTTATTATATTTTTTATTATTTATTGAATAAAATCATTAAATGAATAGACCTATTAACTTTCTCCGATTGTGCATACAGTTTATGTCAATGATTAATGAGATCAATATTTTTGACATCATATTCTTGTCTTTTTGTGATAAGTATGTTTGTTATCTCAGATTTGCTGCATACTGTCCGACACGGCCCCCATATTTGATGAAAATTTTTCTAAGTCATTTGATCGACTAAGTATTTTATTTAAAGTAACTTCTTATCTCCTATACTATTCAAAGTTTATATGAGTGGTTTGCATCAATCAAACTTAAAGTTATCTGTATGAATGACTTTTGTTACCTAATCAGTTTGAAATTTTCCTAAGTATGAATAGATATTATTTCTAGAAAGAAAATTTTATCTAAGTGGATATCAAATTCAGAAGAATAATGTTCAATTAAAACATTCAGTTTATACAGACCAAGAAGTTATCACTACTACAAATTTTTCGAGCCTAGTTTTCTTTATCTGAAACTTCTGGGTTCTCGATTGATTTAGGCTTCGGGTATTTCGTGAGGTCTATAGACTGGTCGACGAGAGGCTGTTCTATTGTTAAATGAGGATTGGTGTGGGCAATCTTAGTTGCAACATCCAAGGCAGACACTTCTTTATTTACCTCTTGGTCGGGGACTTCAAAGGCTAGCATCTCCTGCCACAATGCCTCGTACAACCGTCTAAGGTCGAGGTAAAGATATTTCTCTTTAAAGGTCTGGTAAGTCAGGTCAATGGCCTAATCCATATTGGTCTCACCTTCGGCCTCAATGGCTATTACTGCCTCCTTAATCCTCTAAGGCTCCCCGACTGATTGCTTCCTCAGGATTTCTATCTCTGATTATTGAAGCGCTATTCAAGACTTCAAGTTGGCATTTTCAAGACTTAGTCCAAAATGCACGGATTCTCAGAAAGCAATCTAAAGCTCTAACTCTTCTTTCTCTTTCTCCCACGCCGACTTTTTAGCCTCCCACTGGGTTCTTTCCATGACCAGATCAGCCTTTGCTTTCTCCTATTGTTCGACAGCAAAAGCATTCTCCTTCCCAATTTTCTTTATCTTGCTTGTCTCATCTTTTCGAGCATTCCATTATCGTTTCACTTGATAACAGGCCTGCAAATAAAGCAAATTGTCAGCAAGTTATGAAAGGACAGTTCTTAAACATCGAATATTAAACTTACCCACAGACCCTATCTGTACATAAATTCCATGGCATCAAAGTCTTTCATAGCATCTAATTGTTGGGCAACATTCAGTGCCAGATGCTTTTTGACATCATTAATGATGTCCAGAAGATGGGAAAAGTGCTTCTGCTTTCCCTTGTGGATATCGTCTGGCCTCAGTTCGGGTATCTTAGCTACTTTGTAAAAGTTATCAAAAGGAGATTCCCAAAGGTCAGACTCTCCGACCTTTAATTTCTTATGCCTTTGTTCAATCGAAGGGTCTTCCCTAACCCTCTTCTGCCCTTTTTTGAATTGGGGGTTTTCTTTCATCACTCCCTTACCTTTGTCTAGAATAACAAGGGAGGCGGACTCGGATCCCGATTTTGAGGGCACGGGACCCTGTTTTCTCTTTCTCGTAATAGTACCCTCCATGTTTTGTTGCTGTCTTTGGGAAGGTGTTTGTTTGGAAGTTTCTGCTTGTTTCTTCCTCGCAAGCTTGCTCGAAGAAGCTAATGTAGACGATTTTCCTAACATTATGGTTTCTACAAAAACAATAAACAAAAGAGTTGATCACATTTACGACAAGAATAAATATCATGAGGTTATAAACTTATAAGGAAGATATTTACACTGAGCAAAATTCTTTTTCTGGAGATTTACAAATTCTTTATTTGGGCAGGTTTTCACTAGACCCGAGGTCAAGAGGTTCAAATCAGAGAGTAGGGATTTCTGATTTAATGACTGAGACCTGGCCTGCTTAATGGTTTCTAAACTACGGGGGCTCGGTTCTTTCTCCCCTGTCCATGATAAGATTTTACAAAAAGTTCTCAGAACAAGGAGATGCGGCTCGGAATTCCAATTACCACCTATGAAGAACCATATATTCTTCCAATCCTTATTACAGGTGGGGTTCCCTTTTATTGAATTAGGCTTTCGAGGCCTCGTCTGACGGTAATACCATCCAAGGTTATTCCTATAAAACAAACAACCTCGCTAGTGTCCTCTAGCCGTTCAGGTTAAGCTGGTAAGGGGCTATCCTCATCATTATAAGGACCCGACAAAAGTATGCTTACAACGGTAACCTAACTCCTAGGTAAAACAGTTCTTCATTAAAAGCAACTTCACTCTCAAGAGGTTTACTGGGACTTTCATTGGCCTCGGGGGCTCAAAGATAAACATCCTCAAAAATTTTGAAGACTGTTATATAAGCCTCAAGGTCAATCTTCGTGACCGTAGAGGTGAACCAATCTTATTCTTATGGGGACAGAATCTTTGATATTGGTGTCAAACTAGCCACCCATTCCAAACCTCCTCCTAAGTTATCTCCCCTACGAACAATCTCGGGTGCGGTTGAAGAGTTGAAAGCAGAAGTCATTTCTGTTTAGAAAAATAAAAAGGAAAAGGTTAACAGGGTTGTTCAGGGATCATCAACAATTCTAGAAGTTTTCTATTATTACCAATACTACTATATTCTATTATTCAGAGTTGAGACAATAATAGAGTCTCTGTTTTTTTCGTGAATGACGGTACTACCGATTCTGAATACCTATAAGAGGCCACTAAATCATGCTAACAAGATTATACATGCATTCGGTTCTGCCTAGTTATATATTCACAGCGTAAGAAAACTTGCAGAAAATATTTACAGACAGAGAAACTTATCGAATGTTTTGAAGATGAGATTTAAAGCGAAAGTTCTCAGACAATCGATTGAATGCTGCAAATAAAAAACTGTCGAAGATCGTTAGGAAATTTTAAAGAGTGCTCTGAGGAATGCTCTGTTGTAGATGTAACAAAGAGAGAGAAAAGCAGATTACAGAAAAGGAGAAGGTATTTATAAAGACGAATGGGGATAAGATCAGAAAAATTCTAACCGTCGTATTGAATCCAACGGACAGGGAGGTGCCACATCATTCGAATCTGACGCGCCAAGAGTCACAACCCTTCAAATTTGAATTCATATGGGATCCACCTCTTCAGACAAATTATTATAACTTGGATATCTCGATCTTTCAATCTTATCTTTCAATGGGGAGATACCATATGGATGACAGTTACGTTTTCGAAAATGTTAACTTAAAGATGACAGCAACAGAAACGGTGTAATCAGTGTGACAGCCTAGCAGCAGTTATTAAGTTTTTAATTAAAAATTGGGAGGCTTAATAGTTGGATATTTTCACTGAGACCCAAGCCCATCATACGGACATAACCTCCCTCCATGAATCCCTGAATATGATGACGTTCCGAGACTTCTTCCTACGATAGTAGAAGTAATAGAATCGTGTCAGGTGAACCATCCGAGATCATTAATTCAAAGAATCTATCTCGAATTATTTACCACAAATACATGCTCGGAGGAAGTCTTCACCATCACCTATCCGAGATCCTGTCTCGGGGTATTTTATCAAGCATCTAATGTGCACGGTATCAGAGTCTTGGGGATACTTGTGATGAGGAGCAGCATCTACGACGCTCTTGTATGAT
>JAVXUL010000020.1:9820365-9831897 GCA_035590515.1 Trichilia minutiflora
GTTATTTGGCTTTGAACAAAAGCTTGTATTGCTTGTTTAACCTTTGAAACTTGCTGCCTTGTAATTGGACCATTAGGTATGTGTAGTTTGTCTTGCTGTGTATTGTGGCGTTGAACCTCCTTGTCAAGACTGGTTGTATCATATCCATTTTTCCAAATAGTTAAAAGCATTATCAGTTGATTTTATTATTGCTCCAATCTACATCAAGACGATGACTTGCAAAATTTTTAATATAATTCCCATGCTATTTAATTTTTATATCGTATATTATCCATGTAATTTATAATACTAAATCTATTTGCCTCATCTCAATAAGCTTTTAAAGATGCTTCACTAGATCTTGATATAGTACTTTGAAAGTTCTATACTAATTTTTTACATGTCAAAGCTCGAAGTTGATTTTTCCTCCATTCACTTCTGGTAATCACTTGTTAGGGATTAAAAATCGGCTTGTCATTATCCCAATCAATCACAACCAACCTCTAAAGCAAGAATTTGATGCTACGATTAGGTATCATGAATGGCGAAGTACTAGATTATCTCTCTGGCTATGAGAAAATTAAACACATAGACACCTACCATGAAGTTGGGCTCTTGATGTTATAAATGACATGATTACAAACTACTTTTAACCTCAAGATACTTTATCTATGTAAGAATCCAAATTTTATACAGTATTAATTAAGAGATTGCGCTATCAATCTCAGGACTAAAGTAGTCAAAATACTATCTAAAATCTTTGTGAAAAATAGAATCACATAACTCCCAGATTTTAGGTCACATCGCCAACTTCACAATAAAGACGATTTTCACAACTATAGGGGAATTGAATCCCATTCCTTCGATTAGGTCCTATCTTTTTTACCAACCCTTAGGTCGTGATTCGGATCACATAAAACCTGTCTTTGTTTTTAACTAAAAGTTGTTAGGCGAAAGAAGGTCATGTCTCATGTGCCGATCTTTTGAGTAGGAAGCTGATTTGAAGCTCAAAACATAAACCTCAATGGCAGTCATTCATAACGAAAACAAGAAACAGTTAAGGAGAAAACAAGCAAAAAATCTCGGGATATTCGATAATTTTCCTAAAAAGCTACAAGTAGCATTTAAAACAAGTACAATATGGTCGTATAACAAGTAAAAACCTATAGAACTATTATGGCGACTACCCTTTTAGTAGCCATAATTGTTAATAAGTCTGCCAAAAAAGTTATGTATAAAATCCTCTAAAAGATATCGATCATTCCTATGCTCCAATGTTCCTCACTTAAGAAGATTTGGGATTCACGTCACTGTATTTATAAATATCGACTCCATCCATAGAGTAAAGGTTGTTTGGCTATATTAACATTGCTAGTTATTTTCAACAGCAAAAACAAAACAAAAAACACAATAACTTTCTTTCTCTCTCTCATTTTTATTGTTAAAATCTTTAAACTTTTCAAAAACTTACTATCCCTAAATCTTAAGTTTTTTAACCATAAAGTTGATAAGTACTCTCATTGTGTTACAAGTTATTGAAGAGGGATCAATACGTATCACTATTAGATGGAGAGGATGATAACTATGTGGTGTTAAAATTTTTCTACATGGAGATTTTTGACATCTACACCACTTGTAGAAGTTTTTCTTAAGCTCAATCAGTGGCAGAGTCACGTTGTAAGTGAGAGGGACCATAGCCCCCTCCAAATTAAATTTTTTTTTTTATAGGTTAATAATTAAAAAAAAAAATTTAGATTTTTTTTTCAATCAATTAGTTAATTTGACCCTATCATATATTAATATAGGTTTCTGACTCCACCCCTGAGCTCAACCAAGTTATCTTCAACCTCTTCCATCGTAGCCATAGACTATTCACTATTTGATTAATAGAATGACAAAACTTTCAACTTTATATAATAACACCTATGAAAACATATCATGTATGATTGCAGTTCAACATTAAATGCAATACCATTACCTTTCCGATTGCCTAACACGGCGTTGAAACTGGAAGTGGAAGTTGAAAATGAAGTACAATTTTGACGAGATCATTCCAATGCCTAATTTACCAAATATCCCTTAAGGCGAGTGTCTATTGTCTTAAGATAAGAAAGAGTAGTTCACATCGCTTCCTTCCGTCGCATGCTTTGTGGTTGGTTTGAAAAGAAATAGACTTTAAATGAAAAAAGAGAGTATGCCCCAACAATATGTAGTCCCGAGAGACTCGTTGCGACCAGTTTATTTGGTTCAGTAATTGCTTTCTTTCCTAGTAAACATACCCAATTAAGGAATTGACCATTCTTCCTCCGTTCAATAACAATGCTGAAAATAGTTTTGTCTTCTCTTTCCAAATAAACGACCAGTGATCTTCTTTTTTCCATATCGGGAGAAAAATAAAAATGGAAGAAGTAGCCCTCGGCCCTCACTTCAGTCTAGTCAGTAACTTTTTGCTTCCCTTATCGGTATGGCTTCTTTGAGCATTAAAAAATATTTCTTTTATGGCGCTTTTCTCATATTTATTCTTAGTCGCTGCAAAAAGGCGAAAGATGTGTTTGTCAAGTTCAGTTTTTCTTAGTTGAATTGGGCCTAATTGAGTTTTGCGGACAAAGTTTTTTCACTCTAAAAAATAATAGAGAAAAAAATTAGTTTAGAAAAAAGGAAAGATAAATGAAAATATAAAATAATAGAGAAAAGACAAATTTTTATTTTATTATTAATTTAGTTTATTGTAAGGATTATTATTTTATCTCGACTTTAAATTAAATTACCAATAATAATATTATACCTAACTCACTGCTAATTTAAGTTAAACTAATTCATCTTAGTGAATTAAATTTGGACTATGATAGTTTATTTCATATTTACATATTCAGTTAAATTTATGTTACAGCAAAATATTTTCAAAAAATTAATATAAAATAATAGAAGGTATTTTTTTAATTCAAATTTTGAAAAGTAAAATTATTTATAATTCTTGAATTGTTTTTAAAAATCTATTTGAATACTTATTTTTAAAACGTTCAAATTAAAAGGGGTAAAAAATTTTAATTCTTTACTTTAATAAATAAATAATAAACTAATCGAATTCGAATTTGATTTTATAAATTTATTTATTTATTTAAAATATAATTAATAAGAGTAAATTTTAATTATAATATTGATTTTTTAAAATTCAAATAATAAACTAATGAAATTTAAATTTACTCAGATTGGATTTGCAACACGAGTTCAACCGATTCCAAATAAGCATTATATTTATAAAATATCTTCCTCTTTTGAAATATGAGGAAGTAAATAAATATATAAATATTTTTTCTGCTTGACATTAACGAGGTCTACTAAAAGCTCTTTACCCGCGTTCTGAAAGCTCTGCAACTGCAATCACTGACTCTCACAACTGAATTTCTCGAGTGCGAACCTCCGTTTCAAATTTCAAATTTCAAAGTTATTGTCATGGAAATCCCCAATTGTACGCCAAAATATTGATCAACATCGTTGCAATTCATATTTGGACTAAAATTCTTGTTAAAAATATGGCAGCTCTTTCTGCTTCTGTCTCTTCGTGGATCCCTGAAGATGACACCTTGTTGAAGAACGCGGTGGAGGTAACTATTTTTTGTTGACTTAATTTTCAATTTGATATGAATGAAACCCTAGGTTGATTCACTCTTTTCATTTATGTTCCAACTTACAAGATCAATAGATAGGCAATTTCAGATATAAGATCGTACTGTTTATGTAACTTTTTGAAATTGCTTGTGTAATCTGAATAAAAATTGCATTATCTGCGGCGAAATTTTCACTGTAATTATACTTTGAACTCAATATAGTTGGAGTTTCTTGTTTTAGTTTGAATTCTTAAAACTCGTTATAACGTTACTGTGGTTCGAAGACTGCTTTTGGCGGCTTAGAATTTGCTCATAAAAGTGGAATTGGATGGAATTGAATGTTGATTTTTTCAGAAATATACTATCTCGTGCAATTCCAATTGGAATGTTCTGTGAAATCCTCTGCTACCAAACAATACGTTATTTTATGATGAAAGAATATTGCATATGATTATGCATGTAAATGTAATCGTTGAGGTAATACTTGAAGAAGCCTTTTTCATATGGAAGGGTAAGTGTGGTTGTTGCTATTTCTTCATATGACTATGCTTATTGTCAGGATAGGTCTTACATGAACTGATTTTTGTTTAAATTTTTGTACGAAAAATTTCAGGCAGGTGCTTCTTTGGAAGCGCTTGCTAAAGGTGCTGTGAGATTTTCCCGCAAGTTTTCAATACGAGAATTGCAAGATCGGTGGTATTCTCTCCTCTATGACCCAGTTATTTCAGCAGAAGCTTCAGCTCGCATGGCTGAGTTTGAACTTTCTTCTTCATCGAGGTTCATCAGGTCTGGTATTGGTATGCACAATGTAGAATATCCTCCCAAAAGAAAAGTTGATAGTGTCCGTGGACTATATCATACCTTGAGGAAGAAAATTTGTATCCGACCTTCAAACTCTCCCAATGAAAGTCTTTTGGGTTCACCAAACAGGAATGATGAATTTGGAGATGGTACTGCCTGTCAAGGGTACCATGGTACTTCAGTCGTAAATTCCATGCTTGGAGATTGTGTCCACAACCATTTTGAGTTGCCAGAAATGGATAAAGATTTATCGCATCACAGGTCACAAAATAATAATTTACTCCAAGATTCAGTACAACATGACATTTTTGAGCATAAAAATGTGCATGAAGAACCACCTCGTATTCTGGAAGAGACTTTAGTTGACTTTGGAAATTGTCCAGGTGTTGAGGAAATGAGACCCTCTAGTGCATTGGCACAAAGTGATACTTCTTTTCACACATTGGGATATTCATCTCCTCAGCCCAGGACACCACTCTGGAAAACAATTGAGGATATTTCAGCACCTGCAATGCCTATCAACTTAAGTCATGAAGTTGAAAACAAAAGTCAAGGCTCAGAAGAGACATTTGTACTTCCCAATGTTATGGATGAGAAGAAAATAAATTTTTCTGCTATCTCAGAAAGTGATTTTGCTCATCTTTCAGACTCGCTTTTAAACTTGGAGAATGAGGATGAGCTTAATTCTGTGGATGCAGATGGGAAAGAGATAACCAATAAGTCTAGTTATGGTGGCAATAATCAAATGTTATTTAGTCCTGACAATCCTTGTGAAGATCTTCCACCTGACGATAAAGAACCTGAGACATGCCTTGCAATTCCTGATGATTCGTGTAATGCAGAATTGAAGGTTATTGTGGACCAATCACTTTCTCACAGTGGGAATCAGCATGATAATTGTTCAGAAGTCAATGCGCCCTCATCTGCACTAATAAGATATTATCAGTTTTATGACCTACCATATCGAGAGACTGAATGCTTATTGAACAGTGAGGACCCAGAGATCCCTTGCAACGATGATTTTAAGTCAGGTAAATTGGTTGCTCCTTCTGCACTGCAGGGACGTTATAAGGAGGCTAGTGACCTGGTTTCGTCCTTTTCAACCCAGAAAAATAATGAACAGAAGCTTAGCTTAATGAGGAAGGAAGACAATTCTGCACAATGTTTTACTGCTTCCCGGATGCAAGAATCTGACTTGTTTCCAGGAAGCAGTCACAATCATCCGAGCCATTGTAGAGCAACACTTGCCTACCAAAAGTCTTGTGCACATGCAGGATTGGAGCAAGAGTCATTTTATGATTGTAATGTTACCACTCTGCCATTACATGCAAAATCAAATTCCATTGCAAACCCTTCCCCCTCGGATCTGGAAGTATCAATAGATCAGGAAGAATCTGAGAATGGTGATGACATTCCATCCTTTTCTGATATTGAATCACTGGTAAAAATCTTGTTTTTTTTGTTATAAGAAGAGTCATGCTTTTTTATCATAGTTTATGCCATTTATTTTTTATCTTTCCTTTCAGATATTGGATATGGATTTGTGCCCAGATGATCAAGATTCATATTTTAACCGAGAAGGTAATTCATCTGGAGCTCAGTTCGGTTAGCATATAATGTTTCCCTGTATCCAATAGTGTGCTATTAGAAAATAGCTCATAAAAAGCTAGTCCATTTTAACAGTTAGCACTCTTGATTATGACTTCCCCTTTTTGTGATGAGATTAATTTGCTTCCACATGATATATTGGTCTTAATATGGTTTCTATTTCTGAATGGGTGTCACCAGTGGCAACATATTCTTCTATGCAGGGAATGAGAATTTAATTTATAGTAATTTTGTTGACTCTCTTTTCTTTGAATGCTTAAGTGTCAAGGTATCAACAAGAAACCAAGAGGACAATCATAAGGTTGGAACAGTGTGCTCGATCTGCTATGCAAAGAGCGATTGCTTATCAAGATGCATTTGCCATCTTTTATGGCCACCGGTTGAAACATTTTATAAAGGAAACTAAGGTATTCTTTTACAAACTTTGACCTTGCCTAATTGCCTTTCCTCGGATGCTCTGTCAGAGATGTTTCTGACATAATGCATTGAATTTGACTGTTTGATTGCTTTGATGATAGTATCCTTCTAATAGGCATACTCTACTATAGTTAGGACTATTGAATCATAGGAATGTAGGCTATGTTTATTTGATGGTATGTTTAAAAGGTTTTTCTTTTACTTGTCCAACCTTAACCAGATGTATATGGCTTATAGCTGAAAGCATACCTACTCACCAAAAAGATTTTGGCAGCTTTATGCCATTCTTATACGGTCATTTGGAATTAAATGCTGAGTTCTAGTGAGATTGTTAATTTATAATTGCTGGTGACCCCTAATTCCTTCAATTATCTCTGTATGTTAATTCAGAGGATTAATACTGACCTAACTCTATGCAAACATGATCATCAGAATGTTTTTTGGTGTACTTGTCTGTACTGTCTATTCAGGCAATGTTAATGCAAAATTCTTATCTGCTTACTAGTGTAACCACTTCCTACTTTGTAGATAATACTTGGTAGAGCAACAGTTGACAATGATGTCGATATCGACTTGAAAAGAGAAGGGCGTGCCAACAAAATATCTAGACGACAGGTTGACATCTTTTATTTCTTTCATGTGATTCTTCTCATACGTGCATCTGTCATTCATTGCCAAGACCTTCAATTAATATTGTCAGCTGCTACTAAGAAAAACACAGTAGTTCTCTGATCTGTGAATGGACACCATGTATATGGATATGGCTCTTTTCGCAAGTTGCCCCTATATTTCTAGTCATTACTCTTCACTATAATACTCGGCCAGACCACAAAGGGAGGGAGGGACTAAGGGCAAACAATTTACAATTAGAGAAAGGAAAAGTATGTCAAAAATGTAGATTAGGGATTAAGCACTCTTATGCAATGGCTTAATTCCTAAAATCCTTGTGCCCAGTCATTACCCTTCACTATAATCCTTGGTTGTTTTTCCTATAGACCTGTAGGCAATTTATAGCACAAAGATGAATAGAAATTGCTTCTAGTTTGGGGTTTATCGGTATGCTGTTTTTAGATCCTAGCACCCATTGCTGCTCTGAATTGTATAGATAGTCTTCATCATTTCCACTTTGCTCTTGAAAGATGGAAAGTTTTGTGATTTCTGACACAGGGAGGGGGTAGCCAAATCCACCCTTACCCCTATGTGCCCCCAGGAAAACTAGCTTGTCCAGGGAGAGGCTCATCCCAACTTACATAGCCTAGCACCACCTCTTCTTCAATCAATGTGAGAGAACTCCCACAGACCAGAGACACCCCCCTTGTCATAAACCTGCGACATGTAGGAAGAGTACAAGGCTGGAAAGGGGTTGAGCCTTGAGAGGGCGTGGTCAAATCTACCGTTACCGTTGTATGCCCCAGGAAAATTGGCTTGCCTAGGGAGATGCCCATTCTAACTTATATAATCCAACACCACCCCTTCCTTAACCGAGGTAGGAGAACTCCCACAAACCAGGGACTTCTCTGGTCAATTTTTTTTAGAAAAAGGAAAACAAAAATGCTGCTTATTTTGGCTGTTTCTAAGTTGCTTGATCATTCCATATTGTCTGAAATTTTCTGGAATGTAATTTTTGTTGATCATTTCTGCCAGGCACTTATAAAGATGGAACGTGATGGTTCTTTCTTTTTGAAGAATCTTGGTAAGAGTTCTATGTTTTTGAATGGCAAAGAAATTGCTAATGGACAGGCAGCGAGTCTTTGTTCAAGTAGTTTGATTGAGGTTTGCTGCTCATTCTCATATGTTACGTTGAAATATGCACTGATTTTCGTGCATTGACACTGTGTTTTATAAATGACCCATGGAATTTGCAGATCAGGGAAATGGCATTCGTGTTCGAAATAAATCATAAATCTGTGAGGGATTATCTGGCCAATGTCACCAAAGCAAAGCAATAAAAAAAAGCCAATTTCCAATGGTCTGAAGGGTTTCATGATCTGACAAAGCCATAATCGTCTGCATCTTCTACCTTTGCATTTCTTTTGAAATTCTAATCTGCCCCTAATTAGTATTTACGAGCAGCAGCATCTGCCGTTGAATTAATGTATAGTATAGACTAGCACTTCATGTTATGTAAAGATTCCATGGAAAAATCCATACAATGTAGCTTATCCCACTCTGAAAGAAATAAAAAAGAAACAGCAGTGTGGAAGAATAGTTGTGACCATACTACCCATTTGGTATTATGTAGCATTGCAAGTTTGTGTCAAATTTTAGCCGAGTTCGTTTGACAGTTCCTGTGAGGCTGAGGGTATGACCTACATGTATAACTCCGTGCTTTATGTATTAGTACACAAATATCCGTTGATTAACAGGTCAAATTAACAAAAATTGCATCTTGTTAATCACCCTGCATGACTGCTTCTTCGTGTGCTGTTGTTTATTTATTAATCCAGTGGATGCCCGTTGCATTAAACCATAATCACATAGCAAGTAACTCGACTAAGACTAAGTTAGATCTATTCGGTCAAGTCTGGACTAAACGATACCATTTATTGAATTCTGTGTTCGTTTCGCATGAAGCATTATTGAAGAACATGGATATTTGATAATAGGTAAAATTCAGATCACAAAATGATTCTGTCTGTCTCTCTAACTTTTATATTTTTCAAGGGATTAAGTGGAGAAAAAGAAAAGACTTAGAAAGTATTTATTTAATTTTACTTTACTCAACCTTTGCTTCGACTCGTCTCACTGTGTTTTCCTTTCTACGTTTTCTTCATTTCTTTCTTGTCCCCCACGTTTACATTGATTTTATATATTTGAAAAAACAAAACATTGAAAACTTATTTAAATGACACCATTAAAAAAAGATAAAATAAAACACAAACCACTCCAACGTGGAGGGTACCCATCATCAAGGAAATTAAGATTTAGTTAGTTAAGGATTCTTTCAAACAACAATTAATTAATTATTTATTAGTGTTGGGTGCACCTAATGGGAATATGTATTCTGGAAGGGATAGACTTTCCATAAAACTTTGTTAAAATTCAAAGTTTGTTAGCAATAAGAATAGTAATTAATTTACGGACTGGTTATAAATAATAAAACGCAGCAACCACCAAACTTTTCCATTCAAACCAGATGCCTATCACCCTTCTTGATTCTTCTAAGTACCCTGATATAGCTTCTAACCACCGAATCTCATTAATACATGCTGCCATGGCCAGCTTGATTTGCCGAACTATACTTGAAAACTGAAATGGATTTTATAATTGAATCGAAAACTTAATTGATCCATAGGGTTAAGCTGGTTTTAATGTGAACATCAAATATGAATCCAACGGTTGCCCATGTGAAAAGGAAAATGAAGTTCTCTACAATCGGATAGATTGAGCCAAAGTACTGAGATCATTGCTTTCATAATTTCCAAATTCTTAGAATACTAATAAACGGAAAAGTAAGAAAAAGAAATTGCTTTCATAGTAATTGATAAATTAAAGCTACCAAGGAGCTTCTGTTACATGATTTCTAGAGCTTTGCTTCTTCATCATTGTGTTTCCATGTCCAAGATTCAACAAATATTTGAAATGTTGAGATAGACACAATCTCAACATTTCAAATATTTGAGATGTTTTACATATATTTATATATATGAGTATCATAATGAAAATAAATTTATTTATTGTGTAAATAAATATTATGTCATTATTATGCGTGTCAATATTTTCCTGAAAAAAGGAACAATTATTTATATATGTCGTAGAAATGGTATCTCCCATATTGTCCTTTTCTATATATGTATATACATATCTTTATTGCTTGCTTCTCAACAAATTTAATAATTTAACATTGGATAATAAAATAATTATGTATAAGTTTGTATTTTGAAGAATATAAAGTTTGTCACCGGATACAGATGAATTATCTATCGAACCTCAAAGAAATTGACTGTAACAAATTCTCCATAGCAATTGCGTCAAAGCTGACCTGCAATTAATTATACATATTCATTCTCATCACTCTCGCTTTGCTTACTCGGATATTACCCAAGAAATTATGTTTTATGCATGGTGGACGGGATGTGCATGCCAACAGAAAGGCAAGGTCCGCAAGGATTTATATTAAGTTAAGAGACGATATCGCATTTTCGTCTTCTGCGAAAACAACATTTAACGAGGCCATTTTTTTTAACAAATAGTACTAATTTATTTATAAAAAATAACTAAAATCACATTAAAAACTAATTTATTATTTTAGTAAATTTCAGATACTAAAATATTAATTTATTTATTATTTCAGTAAATTTTAAGACTAAAATATTATTGTCCTTCAATTTAAAGTAGTAATAGATTAATTTTTTTATAAAATATTATATACAAACTAATATAATATAATAATATTAATAAATAAAAATATAAAATAAAGAATATAGATCATGTGATAACCAATACTATCATCATATATCACTTAGGTTTACTTAATAGTTTGTATAAAAAAAAACCCTTATATATTTAACTTTAATTTAGATCAAAATCCCTTGGTAAATAAAATTTAGAGATTATCAATTTATCATTTATTTTTCTTCAGTTTTAAAAATATTTTAATTAAAAAAACAAGAATGCATCGCATGCATTCGAAAACTCTGTCCTTAAGCTTCTTAGTAGTCTCTTACCAAAGCATCTTTCCGTCAAACCTCTGTCCAATTGCGGATGGAAAACTACTAGAAGGGGGTGGACAAATCTACCTTCTTAACCGATGTGGGAGAGATCTCTCCCACGTACCAGAGACATCCTCGTCAATAATAGAGCAGATTTTGCAGGAGATCTATCAATATATCAGTCGTCAAAACCAAAAATAGAAGAGAATGATTTTAAAGAGCCGAGGAAATACCTTTAACAGAGCTGAAAAATATTGTCATGCATGTCAATTGGATGTGTTACTTTGTGGTACTACTTCGGGTGTACAAATTTTTTCTCTGATCGATTAGTATATTTTAACATAATATTTATTTATTTATTGTTAATAATAATATTTATTATTATTATTATTATTATTATTATTAAAGAATTAATTAAATTTTTAGTAATTTTATTTTAATTATTTTGATTCTTTTATTATTAAGTT
>JAVXUL010000020.1:9848979-9860142 GCA_035590515.1 Trichilia minutiflora
GGCATGTACCTAACAAGCATGACACCTCTACAGAAATTTGTAGGCATCTTTGCTCATAGTTGGCTAGTAGTATCCCTACCTGAGCATTCGGTGAACTAGGTTCCTACTACCACTGTGATTCTCGTAAGTTCCCTGGTGCACTTCGTTCAACACTCTTTCTGCTTTCTGTAGGCTCAGGCATCTTAGATAAGGGGTGTCGATTCCTCTTTTGTACAGGATGCCTTCTATTACAGTGAACTTGACAGCCTTCCTTCGCACTCTAAGAGCTTCATTTGTGTCAGGTGACAGGACGCCTTCATTGATATACTTCAGGATTGGATCTTCTTCACTGAAATGGGAGGTGCAAAAAGTTGAGACAATCTCGATTGGAATCACTGCTTCAAATCCATAGGTTGGGAAGTAAGGAGTCTCCCCTGTGGCTACCTTTGTAGTGGTCCGGTTTGCCCATAGGACTTCAGGAACTTCATCTGCTCAGGCCCTCTTTCTTTCTCCCAGCTTTTTCTTGAGTAGCTTTTTGATGGTTTTGTTGACTGCCTCAACTAAACCGTTAGCTTTTGGATGAGCCGGAGATGCTACTCTTAGATCAATATTCTAATCATGGCAGAAGTCCTTCATTCCTCTATTATTGAATTGCTTTTCATTGTCTGCAATCAAGACGTTGGGGATGCCATGTTGATAGAGGATGTTCTTTCTGATGAAGACTATAGTGTTTTTCTCAGTGATTTTGGACAAAGGCTCCACTTCCACCCACTTGGTGAAGTAGTCAATGACCATAATGACGTACTTTGCCTGTGTCCTAGCGGTTGGAAAGGCCCCTATCAGGTCAAGTTTCTATTGTGCGAAAGGCTATGGACTCAGTAAAGTGGTCATATCTTCTAGGGGTTACCGAGAAATATTGGCATGTACCTAACAAGCATGACACCTCTACAGAAATTTGTAGGCATCTTTGCTCATAGTTGGCTAGTAGTATCCCTGCCTGAGCATTCGGTGAACTAGGTTCCTACTACCACTGTGATTCTCGTAAGTTCCCTGGTGCACTTTGTTCAACACCCTTTCTGCTTTCTGTAGGCTCAGGCATCTTAGATAAGGGGTGTCGATTCCTCTTTTGTACAGGATGCCTTCTATTATAGTGAACTTGACAGCCTTTCTTCGCACTCTAAGAGCTTCATTTGTGTCAGGTGACAGGACGCCTTCATTGATATACTTCAGGATTGGATCCATCCATCTGACGAGTTCCTCCTGAGTCGGCAAGACATTGTTGCTCTCAGGTGGAGAGGTGCTCTTCTGTCCCAGGGTTTTCACAGGAATTGCCCTGGGAATATTCTCTTCGAGGGATGGGATGAGCTTTGACAAAGCATCAGCCAGGAGGTTCTCAGACCGGGGAATCTTTTGCATCTCCACCTTCTCAAATTGGTTGATCAAATGCCGCCCCTCTGAAAGGTAGGCTTTCATGCTTTCCCCATGAGCTTAATATAATCCGTTTAAGTGATTCACAAAGAGTTGTGAATCACTGTTGGTGGTGAGTGTGCGAACCCCAATCTCTTGTGTTGTTCTTAATCCTACCAATAAAGATTCGTATTCTGCTTCATTGTTAGTTACAGGAAAAAAAATCTTAAAGCATATCTGACTTCCTCTTTCTCTGGCCCGATCAATATGATGCCTGTACCTCCCACACTTTGATTGGCTGACCCATCGATCCACAGATGCCAGGTCAGAGATTTTTCGTGGTTATGGCGATTCGCATCCATCTCCTTTATTTCTTTGGCGATCTTACCCTTCATAAATTTTAAAGGGGGTGTTAATTCCCTGAGGAGCACGAGGCTCCTCCATCCCCCCTGTTACTTTGGCTAATTGGCTTTTCCTTTCTATCTAGTTGTCAATCTCTGCTCAGGCACACGATCGAGTACCTCTCGAGATCCACGAAGTCTTTTAGCATAATCATTTCAGGGAGCTTGACTGACCCGCTCTTTAGGGGTAGGTAGTGTCCTCCATTCTCCCAGTGAGACGGGTTCTCTGGCCATCTGCCTTCTGTCCTCCAAGAGTTCTCTCTCCAGCGCTTCAACCCTACTAGCAAGAATTCATCAATGTTTTTACCTTTTGATCAAGGCCCCTCCCTGGTGAAGGAAATATTTCCTCCTCCCCGAGCAGCACTTTTGCTGAAGCTGGAATCTTTATCTCCTTATCTTCTTTCTACCATCTCAAAACTTTTATTTTTCTAAGTTAAAGAACTTGCAGAAAAATGCCTCGTCTTCTTTCCTTCCTCTACAAACGGTGCTTCAATCACTTTTTGTTTAATTCTCATAGACGACGCTAGCTATTGGTGCGAGAATTGTCCGTTGACCCTCCTCGCGACCAACGTAAAATGACTCAGCTGGTGAGATGTGAGAGTGATATGGCTGCTGTCAGACGGTGATTTTTCCTACCAGAGGACGGTTGAAAGTGTGGCTGTTCTGACGAAGCTCCATCTCCTAAGCCTGCAAAAAGGTAACACCTTCGGAGTAACGGCAAGAGGGGTTCCCGACAGGAAAACTCCAATGTCTAAATCAGAAAAATATGGAGGAAGGTGATGCCGAATCCGACGAGCTAGAAATAGAGAAAGAAAACTCGAAATAGCAGATATTTATAATAAAAGATAGAAATCACCAAGGATGTGTCACTGGAGAAGAAAGTATTTCCGACGGAATGGTATTGACCAAATATCTCTAAAATGCAAAGTGCCAAAACAATTTTTTGAAGATCCAAAAATGAAAGAGTTCAAAAAAAGTCTCCCTGCCATTAAAAAGGGCTGCTTTATATAGTGCCCCCTTGACAGTGACTTAGCATTGAAGAATAGGAAGAATGTGATGTTTGATATAGAGCATTGTGTAGCCGAATTTCATTAATAATACTAACATATCTGTAGGTGTGCAGGCCTGATATCGTCCCATCACCTAAAAATGATCAGAGGATGGGACATATACATTTATGGTAGACAGCTACCTCGATAGTGGGCCTGTTATCAGCTATCATTCCCATTTTTGCGTAGGGGGAGCACGTGTCCACTAGTACTCTGGTTAGGGATTGCCTACAAACTGGTTATGGAAGGAATCTTGGCCTGGGGTGATTTTTCCGAGAAACTATCCTGGTTCCCGGGATGACGAATGTCTGTAACCTCCAGCTGTCGGATCCTGAGACGTGCCGTTGATGACTGCGAAAAATCTGAGAAAGAGTTCATATCTTCTCGGCACCTGAGACGATAGAAATCCTGAGGTGAAGGATACCTAAGACGGTGATCCTCTTAGGACGCAGATTGTCCGGGACAAAGTTCAGCTGGGACAATAGAATCCCTGAGCCGAGGGTACCTGAAGAGGAGTATACATAGGATAGATATTAACTAAGATTATACCTGACCGCCTATCACGTGTTTTATTGACAGGACATCCAAGTGTTATTCTTATATTTTCCCTTAAACAATAATTAATATAAACCCAAAAAAATCTTACACTTGCATGGAGATTGAGTATTGAATAAGTAAGTTACCACCAGATGTAAACAACTATCTCCAAGAACATGCTCTGGCTCTGCTTGTATTATCATGAATGGTTAGAAGCCTAGAAAAAAGTTTGTGGCTAGCACGTCATAAGTGTTATCAAACAAGGAGAGAAAGAAGGACAGACAAAAATAGGCGAGGATCAACTGGATGAAAACTTAAAGGAAATAATTTTATACCGTATGTATATAGGCAGTCTATACAGCATGTACGTAACAACTGGCGTATAAAAATCATTCGAAGAGCTTGTTTTTTACTTTCATTTGAACTTAAGAAATATGTGTGATTGTCATTTATTTTTTTCTATCTTATCTTATTTCAAAATGTATTTCCATCTATCTCTGTAGCCTTTCAGCAATAGACAAGTGAGACATTAATTCCATTTCGTCTCTTCTTGCCAAAGAAATGTAAAACTGTCTGAGTAGAGGCCATTAAAATCTTTATTTGAAATGTCACGAGAGACGTCTGTTACTGGTTTCCATTCCTGCTCATAAAATGAGAAAAACGAAAGGTAGGACCTATTCCCTTCTCGAGGATGGAAATTGTCACCGCCTTAGCTTCCAAGACTTTCGGAAAGTTAGAAAATATCACCTTGAGTCTAATTTAAAGAAATTTGAGTGCTGTAGATACAACAAATCAAGGTGGAAATGTTTTAAAATAAAAATAACTTGCAGGCCAATCAAAATATCAGCACAGAAACCATTTGTTGCCTTACCCCTGCCAAGTAGCCCAGTATAATACACAGTGAAGAGTTCGAGTGAAAGTGAAAGTGCTCTCAGTGCACAAACTCTCCAAGCAACAAGTACAATTGTTGTAGAACTCCTCCAAGCAAGCGTGAAGAAACATGCGAGTGGAATTCGAACATTATTAGCGGCATTAGTACGACGTGACGGGCTCTAAGACACGAGATAAGCTTTGTAATGTGCTTAAGAATTCTTAGTCTGACTAGTATCGGAAAAGTAATTAAGTTGCCTAATACCCTTAGAAAATCAAAAGGGTGTTAATTTTGCTATATAAAGAACTTGAGACAAGCTCAAGGTATATCTTATGACTTGTATTCAGAGAATTCTTATACATTTTTTTGTTGAATTAATAAAAAATTAAAAATTGAAGCCTTCGTAATATTGTTATGTCTTTGTCTTGCTATTGATATATTATTGTTCGTGTATGTGCTAGTATACTTGTGGTTTGCATTGTGTGAGTAGTTTGATTGGTGTCTGTCTCTAATTTCATAGAGGGATTAGGTCATGCGTTTTATTTGAAAGGATATGAGTTTTATCTAAATTATCTCTCTAAACGTAACTACATACTAATTCTGTTTTATCTGAATTGTCTCTCCAAACGTAACTACATACCAATTCTGTTTTATCTGAATTATCTTTCTAATCGTGACTGCATACCAGTTCTGTCTTTAATTCAATAGAGAAGTTAGATCATAAATTTTACTTAAATTATCTATCAAACGTAACTTCAGACCAGTTTGATTAGTGCTATCTCTAATTTAATAGAAGAAATTAAATCATGAGTTTTATTTAAAAGAGGTAGATAATAAATTTTATTTGAATTATCTTTCTTAACATAATGATAGAACAATTTAATTAATATTTATTCTCAATTTAATAGATTAAAATTTTTTAGGAATAAAAAAAAATCCCAATATTTTATGACATTGATTTTGAACATCAATCCCTTGTTGAGTTCGTGACATGTTACAACTATCACAAATAATCTTCCTATATTGGAGCACAACCCAAAAATCTACGCCCATATAGTCTACCGTCGTCTTACCATATTTGGTACGTTGTAGCAAAGCTAAGAAATCTGACACGTCCCATACTCCCATTCATATCCCACTCCTGTGAGAACGGAAGTCGTTCAACTACTCGACCAGCAAGTCATTGCTTTTTTAAATAATATTTAAAAGTACAATTGTATATGAAAAAAATTCTGACATATGAAGATTGGATGCATGAATTATGAAGTATTAAATATTAAGTCAATATTAGTCAAAATTATCAGTTTGCTTCCCAAGTACAGTCTCTGTCCTTACTTCCCACTTGCCATTCTCGCCTGTATGCTCCAAAGTCTTCTCTTTCTTTCGACACCAACAACCTGCAGCAGAATTACAGGCCGACGTTTGTGAATGATTCCCAGATGACAAACAACCACAAGAAAGGAAGAAACTCAGACGTGAATCACCACTCACTCCAGAAACAATTGAATGGAAGCCAAACGGAAAATGCAGAGTAACAAAACTCTCCAATTCATCACTGGATGCTCATGAAAAACAGAAAAGAAAATGAACAAGTGACCTCTAAACTTATCAAAGAAGAAATCAAGAAACCAGTTCTTATTAACCAGATTTTAAAAAAATCAGAGGACGTAGAACATTGCTCTTCCAAGTAGAAAAATAAAATGCTCTCTCACAGCAACTTTCACCTGAATATATATACAATCAGAAACTGTTACCTAACATTTGTAATCTCATACACACGTTATCAAACACTACCAGAATTTTAACTAACTCAAATTCCATCCCAGCTTTCTGTTGTACTCGTTAACAACTTCAAGATTCAGTTTTTCCTTCTAACTCCTCATTTACTGTCAGCTTCCAGCTTCATCGTCAGCTTTCAGCTGTCGATTACAGTTTGTTGGATTACTTCCACAACGTTAAAAAAAGGAATAGACTGATCAGACGAATATGTATAATTATATGTCCTTGTTCATATTTTAGAAATCAAGGTTAGCTTCTTAAGCAAACTCTGTTTAATGTTTTTTATTTTGTCTGAATTCTGTCCGGAATCCGACCCGGACGATAAACAACAACATGAAGGAAAACTCATGTAGGTCACTTTAATTATCTTATATAAGCATTTCACACACGTTTGGTGGTCTTGCTCTGCAATCTGCATACACCAGAATATAACAGGACAAAGATTTTCAGCTTTCGTGTTGATGTAGTATATAATTAATATTATAATATATGAAAGTTCTGCAATGTAAATCTATTATTCTGATATTCGTCCTGCTAATTGGAAAATTTTTCTTTGCAATCTGTTAAAGTCAAGTACAAAAGCACCTGCACAATCTGAGGAAAGCTAGTTGTAGCTTTATTATCGTAGACGAACAAAGCTATCGATGCATCATAAAAAATTATTTTCAGTACATCCCATTTTTTGGCAACCTGCCATATCACTCCATCTTTTCTGATAATTGTTTCACTTTAGCTACAGTATACAATGGAAGGCTGCATAGTGGCAGTCACATCAATTACAGATAAAAAAAATTAAATTTAACCCATGCAATTGGGACCACGTGAAATTCACAGTGAATGATTCGACCATGAAGTTGAAGTGGGATTTGGGATTTCGGGAAGAAGAATGCTAAGGTATAGTTATTACCTGGGTAGTCTCTACTTTCAAGTACATCTGAATATGTACTAGCAAATGTTAAATATATTCTATTCCAATATTATTAGTCGTTCGTCGTCAAAGTTTTATAGGCACTCTTATCACACATTTTTAGACTACCATTAGATTCATTTATGCAAAGAATTTTATAATTACTGGTTTGTATGAAAGAAATGTGTCATAAATGGATGGTCATGATGATATGGACTTATGGACTCTGGAGACTATAAGTGATTTCTTGAACGAATCGATTTGAGGAAATTATAGACGAGTACCAAAATTTTGATATCATATAAACCTGCATACAAATAATAAAATTTTAATCAACAAACATAATTAATTTGTATCAATATATCGAAAAGCAACTCTCACACACAACCAACTTCAAATAAAATGTATTTTAAACAAAATAATTCAAGAAAACATCATAAAAATTACATAAAAAAATTAAAAATTATCACAATAAACATAGTGACCTTGAAAGTAATGTCTGAAAATTTAGAAAAAGCTACAAACTTACATATCCACTGTCTTTTTATGCGAATTACCTTCTCGAAAACAAGTGATATAATGCTGAAAACCTGTGTTGTATCCCAAATAAAATCTGCTACTACTTATTGGATATTCAAGATTCTACTACTTGTTGCTAACACAGCGAAAATACGAAATTTCCTAATTAAGCAATCATATGGAAATCCCAAATAATAACAACAAGTATTCTACTAGCTAATTAAATATAATTTAAAGCAAATAAATGGCACAAATAGACAAAACACAAAATTTAACGAGGTTCGGTATAAATACCTACGTCCTCGGGCGCCGCAGAGAATCCACTATCTTCAATTTTGTAACTTTATAACTTCTTTTGGGCCACAATATAATTACCCAAAAGATACAAATCAAAATCAAAGATATTTTATATTAAGGGGCTTTAGTGAAAAAATCTCAAGGATCTTTTGAAAAAGATCACACACACAAGAAGACACAATTTTGGACACACTTATAACTCAATATTAACCTTCTTTTTATAATGAAATGATAGGCTAACCATTCCCTCGTTTAACAATGTGAAATGTGGGATAAAAGCCAATTTTCACACATAGGACATTCAGATTACTTGACGAACTTGAGAGAGGAGAAAAGGGGATTGGGGATGGAACTGTCAGCTACGGAATAGATGATTCTGATGACATATTAATGCAATCATGGACTGGGACTATTATAGGTTCCCCATAATCTACGTACGTCTACTCTATCTCTCCCCATATAACTTTTGGCATGACATACTGTACATACTCATAAGATATTTCTTTTGACCTGGTATTACGTAATCAAAATTATTTACAGTTAAATAATTACCTGATTGATTGGTCACTGAGGACGAAAGCAATTTATTGCATCTTAGATGGACTTATTAGTAAGCATCTACCTGAGATCTAACATCATTTGCTTGCAGTGAATTGGTTGGAAGTGGTAAAATTCGATTGATGTTGCCGACTAAGATAACTGAGTAAGAAATTTAGTTATTACAAGTTGGTTAGTTGTTTTGGCCTAAATTCTGCTGTTGACTGGCTATTAGGGTTGCATGTGGACAAGCCAATTTTACTTGTATTCAAGAAGCACAGTGACGAGGTCAATTTAACCTGAACGCATGAATTTATCTGAATGAGTAGATGGATGGTTTTTTCCCTTAGTGGTTAAAATTCCTTTATTGCTTCTCAACAAACTCCCTGCACGTTGAAGTATAGTACTAAGGACGATTCTACTTGAACTCTTATAATTTTTTTCGTGGATCTATCTGAGTGAGGCTGCTTCGTTCAAAAACCTAAATTGTTTTGTAGAATTATTATATTAACAAAATTTTCAGTTAATTTTTTTAAAAAAGAAAAAGAAAATAAAAGAGCGATCAAAAGAGATTATTTCACCCCGAGTCATTTAAATTCTTTTATTATTTCTCAACGAACTCAATTTTTCAAGTTATTTACAGTTAAATACCTGATTGATTGACCACTGAGAACAAATACAATTGATTGCATCTTAGATGGACTTAGTAGTGAGCATCTACCTAGATCTAACACCATTTGCTTGAAGTGAATTGGCCCGAAGTGGTAAAATCAGAGTGATGTTGCTGATTAAAATAACTGAGTCAAAATGGTTAATTTTCTTGGTCTAAATGCTGCTGTCGATTGGCTATTAGGGTTGCATGTGACAAGCCAGGTTTACTTGTATTCAAGAAGCATAGTGCCAAGGTCAATTTAATCTAAACTCCTAAATTACATTGCACGAATGTATCTGAATGAGTCTGCGTTGTTTTAAACCCCTAATTGTTTTCTGGAAATGATTATCTTAAACTATTCTGCAATTCAATGTAAAAAAATGCTCGTTTATTGCTTCTCAACAAACTCCCAGCAAGTTTTACTTGTAAACCTGAAGCATAGTATGAAGGACAATTCTACTTGAACTCTTTATCATTTCTTTCATGGATCTATCTGAGTGAGGCTGCTTTATTACTATGAGCGTTTCGCTGTATCAACTTATTAATGTGATCTCTAATGCGTGTTCGTATATGAACAAACATGAACATGATTTGTCTTCATGTGTGAGGTAACCAGTGGAGATGTATTTTCAGGCAATGAAGATGCAAGGATGGATCACAAGTGGTTGGCGCTGAAATGTTGTAACCTCTTAACTCAGAGGACTTGTATGAACATGATAATGTCTATGTAAATGTATAAATTAGATGCTTCCAAGTCCTAACTGCTGTCGGCGCAATTCCATGAAACACATAAAATGCATGTCTAAGAAAGTACGGTGGCTAAATAAAAAGTGTACTCTTTATGAATCAATGACTTGTTTATAATTAATATCACTCGGGATCGATTTCTTTGTTGTGCCTGAATCAATATTTGTGGAGTAACATTTTCTTTTGTTTCCGGTGCATTTGAGACTATAACCAAGCTGTGTGTCTTGAACCTTCAATTACTGTTTGAGAGATTTTCATAACATTTATTTATTTACTTTTTGCTTGCACTATAAAGCTTTTCCATCTGGGACCTTGGTTCGGCAGTTATATGCAACTCAAATGTGGCGTATTATTCATGGTCTCTCTTTTTTTTTTTAAATTTTTTGATATTTGTGTTCTTGCTCATTTTATCACCGCATAAATTTTAGCTGCACAATAGCTTGCACGAGGTTGATATAATATCCATCTTTTAGCTGTACACAAATTAATTAAAAATAATATTATTTGAGAAAAAAATATAGGGGTGACACGTGGATGTCCAGTCAACAAGACACCTGCAAGTAGTCAAGGCTAATCCTAAATAATTTTATCTTAGATATACCCCGTCTCAGGTATCTCCCTACTCAGAAAATACACGGTTCCAGGCAAATTCCGTCACAGGTATATCCCTGCTCAGGGAATACATGGCCCTCGGCAAAATTTCTCCCCAGAAATCCCTCTTTTTAGGAATTCCATGGCCTCAGTGATTTTCGTCTCAAATAATCAGCATCCCAGGAGAATTAATGGCGCCTTAGGATTCTCACTGTCTTAGGCGTCGCCAAAACTGAAGCTTTTTCTCAGGCATGGCGCGGTCATCCACAGTCTGTCTCAGGCATCCGACAGCATCAACTGAGATAATTCGCCTCCTCAGAGACCCAGATAGCTTCTCAGAGGAATTTGCAAGCAATCCCTGATCAAAGAGGGAATTCTTACTCAGAGTATCAGCAGACATGTGCCCTGTCCTCCAACTCAAAAATGGAAATGGTTGCTGACAGTTGGCCCCTTAAAATGCATCCATCCCATTCTCTGACTATTTTTTCAGATAATGGGACGGTGTCAAGCCCATACTCCTGCAGATGTATCAACGTCATTAATGAAATTCGACTCACACTATCTCATGTCAAACGTCATATCCTTCCCATTCTCCGATGCCAAGTAACTTGTCACACCCCGACCCGTGGGGCCCACCTGTGACAGACGCCAGAGACCTCCAGGGTGTACTCTACCCCACATAATACCCCCTGTAGATCTGTAAGGCATTCATAAAAAAAATCTGCTTTAAATCAAAAACACTTCCATATCATACCACTCAACACCCAAATTCGAATAGATAAAATAATTCACAACATTTCAAAATATACATCTGTGCGCACAAATAGATAAAACAGTCATCCTTATGAAATTCAAGGGGATCAACCAGTCCCAAAGTTATTTAAACATCT
>JAVXUL010000020.1:9866298-9889353 GCA_035590515.1 Trichilia minutiflora
ATTAAAAAAATAATTAATGTATTATTTTATCATATAATATTAATATTATCATATAATAATATTAAATATATTTAATAATTATTTAAGCGGTTTGGTTTTGCAGTTTGCGGTTTAGAATTAATCCAATCCATAACCCAAACCGCTAATAACGGTTTGTAAAATTTTAATCCAGAAATCAATCCATCATAGATTCAAACTGATCCAAACCAATCTAATTAAGCGGTTTGGATCGATTTGGTACGGATCAGTTTAAATTTACCCACACCTACTTATTCCTACTAACTGCCTTGCAAATGACATATGACTTAACTCTCATGCTAACAGAATTATCATAGATTACTTAATTAATCAAATATTTTTTGTTCCGATGGCTCAGCTTGAGCTAAGTATGGAAAAGTTATTGATCATGCTCGAAAGTTGATTGTTGTTTTTGAGTATTCAAATATCTGATTGCTCATCACGTTCATTTCAACAAGATTTGGCCCACTCGGTCACTGCAATTGAAAACATATCACACATCTATTTTTCATCAAAATCAAACGCGCCAAACAACAAAATCAAGAAATCCATCAAACCTTTGCCCTGCAAAAATAATGGATTTCTGTTTATAAATAAAAAAACAACCGATGTAGAAGAATATGGGTTGCGTGGCAATCAAGTGATGGGTCTTTCTGACCGGTTCCCAACCACTTTCGAAAATCTCTAATAGTGGAACACGGAAGGAAAGTTGGTCAGGATCCATTGGACGACGTTTTATAGGAAAATCATGAACCTCCCTTGCGTATGCATGCTTCATTTCTTCAAAAGAAAAAATTAAAATAAAATTCATGGTTCATAGAAATAGTTATGATTTTAATTTGGACCCTCTTAAAGGATACTTTCCTAGCACACCATGTGCTCCATTCTTTACAGACCTATTACGGGAATCCATTTATATAATTCTTATTTTCATCAATCCGTTATTTATATTGTTGTCAATGGAAGAAAACATAGTCTTGTAAATAATATTCTTAGGATATATTACAGGTCACGAAATGTTATTATAAGTAATACATTTAGGAAAAAAAAAGATAACCAAATTTAAAATACAAAAGGGCTAAAATATTAAATAAAAAATATTGAAAGTCCTGATTCTGTTCGTGTAATCAAATTAATTGATATGCATATTTTTCTTTTAAAAAAAAAATTAAGGGTAAATTGAATTCGACATAATTGGTATAGAAGAAGCAATAAAGTAAAATTGATCGTTTAAATTTTATAAGAAAGTCCAAAAGGAAAAAAAGATTAACGAGCTTATTATTTAATTAGATGAAACAAATGATATATCATATATATAAGAGTGTGCATAATTTATCAAAAGAATTATAAGGTCGTAATTTATTAATTCAATGATTAAATGGTATAATTAAGCATGATTTTTCTGTTGAAATTTGTTCAATGTAATTAATAATGGTAATTCATTTGTTATTGCAACAAAATTTTTATGTAAGAGTCCAATAACACATGAAGAAACGTCATAATGGTAGAACTAAAATAACGTTGAAGAATTAAAAAAAAAGAATAATAATAATAATTCGTTATATTTAGTTAAGATATTTTCATTGCATACAGCAATTTCAAAACATAATAATACCAATACTAATTTAACGTAAGATATGAATTGAAGCCGGCACGGAATTTCACCACAAGTGATTGATGAAGTGTTCGTATTATATCCTCATGTCTCCCACTAGGAAAATCCAAGAGCAAAATGGCTAAACCACTTGGTGGTTTATTCCTCTCCAATCTTCATTGTCTACCAAGTTTTTGAATATTGCTTCGATGGGGTCCATTATTCAACTCTTTTTTTTGACTTTCTGTGTTAAATCATGTGTATGCTTGGCTCTACACAATTACTGGAATTTGAATTTGAATACAAATTTCATGACTGGAATTGGTTGTATTTGTTGGCCTTTCGGTTGTCCAATCGGATATTGGACGGACAATTACAAATTGAGTGGAATCATAATCAATGGACGTTATGAACCTTTTTCAATGGTCTATTTTATCATTCTATGTATGCCATGAAGCAGGGTGCCTCAGCTTGATAGGATTGGGAATTGGGAGGAAAGACCATGGATTAAGTTGATTAGATCGTTAAAACAAAGTTTAAAAACTTAAATTCTTTTTAATAATTTTGGTTATTAAATGAGTGAACCTAAATTAACCACTCAAATTTCTCAACACAACTGCTTAATATTTTTATCATAAAACTATCCTGCCTGATCCGTTTCGGGTTGTATTGATTATTCAAGATATTAGTGAGGTGACATTAATAGTATGTATGCGTTACTATTGTCTTTTATTTGTATTAATAAAAATAATAACACAATAAGATTGTTGTTTTGAATTAAATATATATATCCATATGGTCTCGTTAAATTGATTTGCAGGGGAGGTTCATGCTTGTTGGATGCCCTTGCCCTATGGGCAAACAGGGAAGTCTTGCAGTCTTGCTTGTTTACGATAGGAGATGGGAACTGGGAGGTAGTAAGCTTTCGACATGGGCCGAGACATCGAAATCATTGAAGAAAGTCATCAAGAGATCCAACAACACCTTAGGCCTGGCCCTAATTCATATAAAAGACTCTCAATTCAAAAAAAAAAAAAAAGGAAAAAGGGAGAAAGGCATTAGTCTTTTACATATATTTATATAAACTCACTTGCTATTATTATATTTGGGATGCATTTTAAACGAAAATTAAATTAAATAGTATAAATATATATTTATTATTATTATTTTTAGATAGTATAATTAAGAGTTCCCCATCAAAATTTGAAAAATTAACTCATGCTTTATTGGAGTGCAAATCCTATGGGGATTATGTCAAAATTTGTCTTTAAAACACAAATGAAGGCAAATTTATTGGCAAATTGATTCAGCAAATGAAATCTCTCCATCGGAATTCTCATTCTCTTGTGCCCATACAGCATTATTTGCGATTAGTTCTCTATCCTGTCCATCTTCTTAAGGCACCTTTGGACAAGCTAAGTGTTGGTTTGGTATTATAATTTAGCTTTTAATTTATTATTTTATTGTTTCATTGTTGAATTAAAAAGTATTAATAATATTTTTGTAGAAAATAATAATTTGAATTATTAAATAGTTATAAAATTATACAATTGAGGAGAACAAAATTAAGAGGTCTATCAAGGTGCATAGCATAATCTTATAACAATATAGTGACAATTGATCACGTCATTTCATCAAATATTGAAATAATTTTTATTGTATCACACAACAAACGGTTTCCATATCGTCAATGGCTAGCATATACTAGACACTCCTGACTCAACTACTCACCCCATTTTGACATTTATCGACCGTGCGAAAAATTATTTGTAGTAGAAATATGAAAGTTATTTGAAAGGGCAAGAACAAGTAACAAACACGAAAAGCAAAGGCACGATATAATAGGGTTCCCATATCTCACGTATCCATGGAATCGGGAAACATCTGCTGCTCTGCATGGACAACCATGTAGGTCTAGTTGTGAGGAGGAGCAAATCTTCCCTGAGCCGATTTTCCATGGCCACCACCACAACCCCAAAGCCAACAATTACCATTGCCATTGCCCACACCGCTACCTCCACCCCAGCCCCAACCGCCACCATGACCACCCCCACCACCTCCCCCTCCTCCACCCCCACCACTGCCTCCTCCTCCCCCTCCTCCTCCTCCATTCCCTCCCCCTCCCCCTCCTCCTCCTCCTCCTCCACCACCACCACCTCTCCCACTTCCTCCACTCCATCCATGACCTTTACCATTTCCTCCACTACCTCCTCCTCCTCCTCCTCCTCCACCTCCACCTCCAGCACCACCACTACTGCCGCTGCCTCTTCCACCTCCTCTCCCTCCACCATTTCCTTTTCCTCGTTTTCTTTTGTGTGGTTTGCTTTTGCTGTGTTCTCCACCACCCCCTCCTCCATTACCAGCTCCACTGCCTCCACCTCCACCACTTCCTCCTCCGCCAGCACTACCATGGTTCAAAATGCTATTGGTTTTCGGTAAAATTTCTTTGGTTGAGTTTGTGTTTCTTTCTCTTATATCGTCAACGACATTGTTGCTATCAAGTGAAAGTTTGAGATTGGAAGTAGCGTTGAATTGAGACGCATCATCACGTAGCTCACGGCCATGCAGGCCATAAACCAAATATGAGCTCAATACCACAAGAAGTAGCATGAAATAGCCAAATCCTCTTGCAATCTCCATTGTTTAATTGCCTTAGCATGGGCATGCAAGAAACAAGTTCCACGCTTTTATACTGTTCGACTTGTGTATCTAATGATCTGATAGCCATTGACAACAACAGACAGTCCCCACAACAACAAAAGGCTGCAAAAGAGAGGCAAAGAATGAATGACAGTGTATACAGATAAATATATATATATACCTTGCGCTGCAATTTGTCCCCACCATTTTCAGTACTAAAGCACGCTTGAAATGCACACTAGGCATATAGGCCGGCGCATGCACCAACTTCTCACTATCCACAACTTCAGTCATCGCCCTTAATATCCAGAATATGGCCTGTTTCATAGATCAATTAACATCATAAAACAGCTTTTGTTCATTCTTTATGAAATATGATCGACCACGAACATGTGCTGATATGTGGCGAATAAAAAAATTACATTTACGTTTTTGAGATTAATATAGATATTATGAACTTACGTTACATAAGAATTATTAAGCTTGTTATTATAGCCACCAAGGAGACAAGTAGATATGAGCGAACAGTAGTTTACAATTCGATATTGAATTAATTTAAATGAACGGTCATTGAATTCTACTTTTCTTTTAGGATTATACCGTACAACTCAACGCAGAAAATATTTCAACGGTGTCAAACTTTTGGAACCAAACCAAGCTAGCCTTAAGAGTTGAAACACTCGAGCAAAATATTAAACTAAATCTTTCCTGCATTTATGGCCTACAACTGTGTTTGAACTGATACGTCTTGGCCAAAAAATTTCCTAATAACAGAACAGTACTATAGATCTTTTAATTATATCCAATTAAATTAATTGATGAGAATTGAGAATATATTATAGAAGGTGGGTCCATGTAAATATTATTCGAACCTAACTATTGTTGTATCCCATGTGATGCGTGGCTTTTGCTTGAAGAATTGGAATTGGGGTAGCAAGGCAGTTGCCAGCCATGTGATAGACGATCATGGTGGAGACCATTCAAATTGTTTAGGTTAAAATTTTTCCCTTGAGAAGATATTGTTTTTAGATTTAACTTGTATTTTGTAATTTGTTAAAGAGCATTCCAGATAAGATTAAGGACCAATTTCTTTATATTTAAAGGGATTCTCCGTATCATGATTTCTCCATGTGTCGTAATTCTTATTTCTTCAAGTTAATCTTGTTTATACCATTAGGTCTATGAATTATGATTTATCATCCATTTCTATGTCGCCTTACTTCATGACATTGTAATGAAAGATACCAAGCAAACCCTTTCCTGGAAATGCACTTAGGAAAGCAATTTAAGTGCCCCTTTGGCATTACTTGTCTAATAGTTAAAAAAATTAATGTAAAAAAACTTAACAAAATTGTTTTAATTTTATTGACAAAAGCTCAAATTTTTGTTTTTAAGTAGAAATTTTTGATTTTTTTTTTTAAATTCAAATTGTTTAAAATACCTTTGATTTTTTAAAAAAATTTTATTTAATTTTTTTAATGTAGTTATATAATTTTTTTTATAGATATTTGAAACAATCAAACAAATACTAATATTTTGTTAAAAATTCTATTTGCAAAAAGTTTAATAAATTTACTCAGAAAGTTGTACTACCTTTCAGATAAAAAAGGGTTTATCCGATTTGATTTGAGACTATTCTTCTTCTATAAATGGTCTATTGTTTGAAAATATTTGTGACTTTTAAGAATAGTTAGAACTCTTCTAAGAGTTCAGAAAAGGTATACAAAATATTTAAATAATTTATATAGATTCGTTCCTACGAACTTACGAGGTCTAATATAATCGGAAGAGTTTTAACTTTTTTTTCCCCTAATTAATATAAAAATCAAACAAAACCCACAAATATCCTGAAAATCCTTTTTGATAGTCAAGATCAGTAGATCTTGAAGATTTGAACTGTTTGGTAGCTGAGAAAATTATTGTTTCATGAAAAAGAAAAACTGAAAACGAAAAAAAATTGATTAGTTTATTTCTTTGAGAAACTACAGTACCACAAATAATGGAAACACCCCTCTATTTATACTGACATCTGATGGATCAAGAATCTAGAGCACTCCAGAAAGTGATTAAAAATACTTAATTATGCAAACAAACTTCTGAATGTAAGTTGGCGGGAACCAGCAATTCTGTTACTTCTAGCAACAAATACGTGACTTTGCTCAGATGTCTGACTTTGTTGAGATGGCTGCCATGTCACCTGAGAGCACTTCAGAGAGCCAAGCTGTCATCCTAACATCACTCTCAAGCTTACCGGCCTAGGAATAACGTTAAGCTTGTTTCTAAAATAATGAAATTGGCTATAAGGCAATGACTTGGTAAGAATATCTGCAACTTGGTCTTTTGTGCGCACATAACGAACATCTAGCTCTTTAACAAGAACCAAATCTCGAACAAAATGCACATCAAGCTCTGTGTGCTTTGTTCTTGAATGAAAAACTGGGTTTGTGCCAGAGAAGCAACACTTATGCTGTCACAACGCGCAACAGGAGTAGCCAAGGAACAAAGTTTCATTTTACTAATTAAAGAATGTAACCAAACTAATTTTGCAGCTGTGGAAGCAAACGAGCGATGCTCAGATATAGTTATTGAGTGTGCAACAGCTTGCTGCTTTCTAGATGACCATGAAATAAGAGTGGAACCCAAGTAAATGCAGTAAGCACCTATAGACTTCGATCATCAATGTCAAATATTTCTTGATGCATGAGTTCGCATAGTAATGTCATGTCACAAATTTTGCGTCACACCGTTGCATTATTGCAGTATGATACATAATTTGTATCATGAACTTTTGAGACGGCTTGCGCTTACATATTTTTCACTACGAAGAAAGGTCAGGCATGGTACAAAATCAATATCAACGTAGCACTTTCTTCTAATAGTGAAGAATAAAAGTTGTACTTCAAAATCATATATAGAGTGTTTGTATGTACAATCAATCGAGAGGCTTTTTACAAAATATACGTGTTTTTTTTAAAATATATACTAAAACTCTGTATCTAGACGCCTTAAAATTTCATTAGACATAGAGGTAAATACTAACCGCCTGAGAAATAATTGCTGCTCCAGTTACTATGAGCATAAACCATGCATATTTGATTTAATAAATCAGACATTTTTGGTATAAGACCGGTTTTTGTTAGGTATAAAATAAGAGAATATACTATCCTGCGAAAATCAGCAAATCCGGTGCCATATAATGACATGACGAATAGACTAACTATGGGTATATAAAATTGTAGATGTCAAAACATCAACTTAAAAGATGGATACAATCCAAAATTTGTACTGATTTCACAAATCAATAAAATCAAGGGATTTGTTTTTACCGCAACCATTTCTCTGTCTGTCTCTCGGAGTGGGTGATAAAAAACTAGTAATAGGGTGAGTTCGGATTTGCTGTTTCAAACAGTTGAAATTACAAAATAGAAAGCAACACCAGAATTAATTATGCGAAGAAGATAGCTATTTCCAAAATAATAAAATACCCATTATAATTGTATGTATGTAGAGAAAGACTCGTTATACTCAGGTCAAGGTTAGACCTAAAAATTTTAGGTTAGACTCTTGGATCATATATGCATGTTTATATAAACACAGCAATTACTCATTTTTTATAAACTTATATAATAATATTATATTATTAATAAATGTCTTATGGCTTATATTATTAATATATGTTTTATATTTTCATGAGAGCAAAAATTTTACAAGAATAAAAAAATATTATATATATGTGACAAAATATAACATTGCCCCTCTATAAGTGTACGTGTATATATAAGAGTTTCTATTTTCAATATCATTGATATATTTTATTATTAAATTTAACATGATCATAAATATATAATTAAATGATCCTATGATGACATGAGACGGCATCACTGAACTTAAATAGTCTTTCTTTCCCGCTCAACATACAGACTTTACCGCGTTGGTTAATTATCAACGGCAATTAAAGTCTCTGAAACTATGAACTTAGAATGTATTTTAATACCGACCAAGTTCACGGAAAAAGTCCAACAAGGTGTGCCAACAGTTTAGACCGTAATCACTTTATCGATGTTCATTTTGATTCCATTGGATTTTTCGTCCTTTCCTTTGATGGAGTAGCTGTCCCGTTTGTAGGTCAAACCACCAGATATATTATAATGTGTGGCAGTAGAAGATAGATATATTACAAGCAAAAAAGAGAAAAAAAATTATCTAAAATGTCTGACTTATTCTCTCAACAATTCGCATTATTGGAAAAGAAAAAGAGTTCAATTGGATCATCCATTTTAATAAATGATTATTGTAATTACGATGACGCATCATTTTTTTTTATCGACATGTCTGAATTAGTTTATGCGTATTTTGATTAATCTTGAAAAGAGACTAGTTCAGTATTTTACCATCACGACTCTCCACTTAAATTATAGACACATTCAAAAATCGAATCCAAAACTGTACACTTAACTACACAATCCTAAATTCGATTTTACCAATTGAGTTAGCTACAAGTGGATGACAACATAGTACAATATTTGACATCTCATAGAAAAATGGTTAGGTTAGTGTGACGGACCATGAATGGGCCAAATTTATAAGTTAGTTAATTACTTTTTAGATTTTGTAGTTAATATATATTTTTTCAATTACTTGTTCAAATTAATTAAGGTTTTAATGAATTATTTTTTGGCATTCTTATAACTGATATGTTGATGTAATTATATATATAATTGGGCCACATCGTTGTCTTTGTTAATACCGATAAGATCAACCAAGTGTGAAAATATCTAACTGCGATGATTAAGACTTTAGCGATGTTAATCTCTTACCACTTTCTTGTTTTTGCAATTTACAAATTATTCATGAGTAGACCAAGTTCTTAGCCAATTAGATGATGCAAGTTACATATATTTGTTAGATGCAGGTAGTTTGTGATTATATATCCTGAATAATGGGGTTGATGGGTCTCAATAGCACGGTATTTTAACTACACGCCAAACTTAGTCTAATTAAAATTGGAAATGATAAGCACGGTATTTTCCTTGTCATAAACGTAAAATAATGTTTGAAATCAGAGTCTAATTTGTAACTCTTCATCAATAGTTGATGAAGAAAAATAGTTTATTGTAATTTTTATATTAATTAGGAAATTTAAACGATGTTATGAATTAGTTGTAGGGTTGGTAGTAAACCTACAATACTGTCAAGATCATATGGCAGCATAACAGCAAAAAATGGAACTAGTTAATGAAAAATTTTAATCCTATAGCTAATGAAAAAGTTACACTGTGACTGAAGGTAGGTAGGTAATTTGCTCTCAATCGAAGTTGTTCATCTTGCACTTTCTGTTCCCTCTTTTGTTTATACCTTTGTCTCCTTTTTGCTCCAATGGTTTCCACATTCTTGTCGTGCCATTTAATCTGAAAAAATATCTTCAATTTTTTATGGGATACCTTGTCCCTTTTTAGGACCTTATATATCAACCAATTAATATTTTAAAGGATTCCATTTTATTTCTATTTAACAAATGTACCCATCACAATGTTAAAGTAAAGAAGATTATGCAAATATTATCCACATATTTATTTTAATGAATATATAGCCTTTTCGCATTATTAATTCATTATTAATGACATATTATTAATTATTATATTAAAAGAAATATCCTATTGCATATATTACAAGTGAAAAGTTGGAAAAAGAAAAAGAAAACACTCAGACAATTGGGATAATTTAATTTGTGTCCAAGGAATTTTGATTTGGAACAATAGATTAACAAATGTTTACATATGTTTTATCGGGCAATGAATTAGCTATTATTAATTAAGGAAAAACAATGTAAAGTTCTGTCTTGTTTTATTTTTAATAGATAATCTTTGATTAATATCCTTTATACATGATCTTAATTATCCAAATGAAAAAAAAAAGTTAAAAAAAAGAATTTAATCCTTACATATCTATGTATTTCTAGATTTTATGAAGAATTATATATAATCAAATGTTGAATGAGTTTACAAACTTGAAAATCTTGAAATTGGAGCTACACTAACCCTTGTTCCTCTCAACTAAAAATTATACACACACACACACACATTGAAACGTAAAATAAATTAATGAGCCGTATTGTAGACATATGAAGAATTTAAAATCTCACAGTTTTTTCAAATTGTGACGAAAATTGATGTGTGCGGGTTTATATAATTCTCATTTTATACGTAAACTGTTTACTCCACTTTCAGAAAGACTTTCCTCGTCATGCATTTCCGCAAACAAAGTTCTTCAACATTCTAGTTTGAGATAATAAAAATTCAATTTCAATTCATGTGAAATGAAAGAAGAAATAGTTGACGTAAAACTCCTCTCGTTGTACTCAAATTGATCTTGATTCGGCTCGTAGGTAGGAGGATGGAAATGTAATATACAATCAGAAAGAAATTAAAAATTGATATTGGTGGAAGAAGTCATAGATAACGTATTTTGACACCATTTGTGATACAAAATTAATCTGGTTTTGTGAATAATTAAATAATATTATTGTTGGTTAATATAGAAAAGCCAATTTGTTAATTACTTAATATTAATTACTTAAATTTTCAAATGTTTTTGTAATTATAACATCGACAAAAATGGTAAATACGGGTATCAAGCATATTCATTTATTTATTTTTCCATCCATTTTTGTGTTCATGCTAAATTTTTATTCTATTTCGATATTAATTACATCTTACACCATTTTGATTGTTCATTCATTTTAAAGAAATTATATATCTATACTCAAAATTTACAAATAAATAACATTAATATGTTGTAATTTGACCATTAAAATTTTATTTATTAAGTAATTAATCCATTAAATAAAATATTACAAATCTTATATAAATTTAAGCCATAAATTATTGTATTATTTAATAAGTTTATTTTTCTCTAATGACCATTTTGAAGTTTGATTGGGTCCTAAAGCAACCCCACAACGTATGAACTTTTTTACAAATCGTTGTCATCTAAATAAATAAATAAAAGTTGGTTGACTTTTGTGTTCTAAATTGTCAAACTTTCCGGTCAACTTTTACACCCCTTTCTTTGGTCTCCATTAAATTATGCATGATTTTCTTATGTTCATTTCTATTTGGGTCATATATTGGATCAAATATACATAGATCCGATACTAATATCAATATAATTGATTAGGGCGATGTCAAGTGAAATAAATTCAAAGTTTAGAAAATTATTCAAGAAAAGTTCATTATCAACTATAAATTTTTATAAAAAAATTCAAAGTAAATATGCATGTCATTGCATTTAGGATGTTTAATTGTCTCAAATGAAAGAATGAATGAAATTTGTTCAGTTCTGGCTTGCTAGGACAATCGAACTAAACCGATTTTTAAGTAACAGACTATCTTAACCAACAACCCAAGCGGTGACGTTTCTCCATAGATGTTTTGAGTTTTGACTTGGATCCTTGCTGCTAATCTATGGCTTACTTTATGACACGTAGACAAGATCCTTCTGGCTAATATCGTGCATGTGTGTTACCCAGGATTTGAAGGCACGCGTTATGTAAATCTCCCATATAATAAAAAAATTTCCAGGAGAAATTTTAGGTGACCGATAACGAAAGAATGAATTTTAATTTTAACTTTATATTATGACTAATCGTGTGGCAAGTTTCACAATGACAAGTATTCCGCAACCAACTAATTAAAAAGAAGTAACAAAAATCTTGCTGTTGTTTGTGGTGTGTGTGAGGGATAATCCACAAAGGACATGGTATTTCAATCAAATCCGTGTAGTAGTTTCCATCAATTAATTCATTAGACTTTAACATTTTATAATTAATACGATACAATAAGAATAATAAGATGGTTAGTTGGACAAAATGAAAATAAATAAAATTAATTTAAATAAAATGAGGGTCTACAATTATATATTTCAGTAATAGTTAAGATGATAATTAATAACAATTAACGGGTTAATCTTGCTGCTAATTAAGTTGTCCCTAATTCTATAATAGAAATACCCTCATTCATGATCAACCGTTTTTGTTTTTCATTCTATAATTAATTTCCAAACTTGATGGTAATAAAATAAATAACAGAATGTTTACGTTTAGCTACAGTTGATAGGTAATTTTTCTGTATAAGCCATCACTTTTCTGGAATATTGTTGCTTCACACTTTAGATTTCTTCATCCAGAAGATTTGAAAAGTATAAAGAAATCTATGAATGAATTTACATAAAAAGGCGTGATTTTGTTTGTTCCGTGAATGTAATGACAAAAGGTGACAATTATATATATTTACAAAATTCACTAAATTTTGCGTTGAAACAAGCTCTCTATACAGGTCTGTGGTTGGAGATCAAGTCTTTTCTACAATCTACTTTACTTAGTTATCTGTTAACTTGAAAATTAATAGGTGATCCAAGCAAGTTCAAAAAATTCAATTGATCTGCTTGCAAAGTTGGTAAAGTTGACGGGATTCATAGTTCACTAGCTAGGGTTTTCCAAGAACAGGCTGAAGATATGAAGTGGCAACTTATATGGTTTGTTCCTTTTGTGATGGTCCATTAGATTTTAAGTTTTTAACAATTAAGTGAGGTATTGAAAACACTACCTTTATGATGTAACGTTCGGGATTTTTGAGTATTTAACATTATCATTATAGGAAATGGAATAGAAAAATCAAGCGGGCAAATATCGCCTTCACTTCAAAACTCTAGAGTTGAACATATTATTTAAATAATAATGACGTTCCACTGATGCAAAAACACGCAATCGAATATTTTATTAGATATTAAGTATTTATCATTCATTACTTTCGGTGAACATATAATTCTCTATGCAGAGTGTTATTAGCATTAATGATATCAATTAAAGGCTAACAATATGCAAAGAAAATGGTGAGAAGAAATTGTCAATGACTCTAATGGCTAACCAATTAACAAGGCGAACAAGAAAGCTAAGAAGGTATGGCATTAAAATCTCTCACCTTTCACATGCTGTTAAGGTCCCACAAATTGGTTGCCTCTTTGGATAATAAAGCAATAGTTAATAGCCAGTTATCTAGCTTAATTAACGCGTGGCCTATGCTGAATCGTTAATAATTAGCTAATAATTATGGGATTAAGTATAAGGTAATTAAGCAGCAAGAATAGGCGGAAATTGGAAAACCAATGATGGGTAGTAGGTGGCTTTCCTCTGTGCTCTGTTTGTGAGAGAATAAAAAAACGTAAAAAAAATATTTGCATAGTTAGTGTTGAAATCCGGCAATAATCTTATCCAATATTCAAATTATATAGATTGATGATATTCAAAATAATTGAATAAATAAATATGGAGATGAATAGAGACATGTTTGCATGGTTATTGGTGGTGTTTATTGGAACTTGAATGGGGCGTAATTGGTGGTGTTTGCATGGTACTTTTGCTTGCTTGGTGTTATTGCTCACATAGTAACATATTAACATTATTAACATGTTTACCAGACAAAACACGATCTTCCCTTAGTCAAAAATTAAAATATTCTCAAAACTCCGCAAGAATCCTGTCATGTGTGGGCAGTGGACCATTTTTTTTTTTATTTTTTGGATTATAGGGGATCAGCAGGTGGCCAATTTAGAAATTGTACATTCTATTATATTTTCCACGGACAAACCCAATCATCATTTGTAACTTTCAGGAGAAAATCAATCTCTTTTTTTCTGTTTTATACTTTTTTATATTTGTTAATAGCTGATAGATTTTTATATTAATCTGACATATATTTTTAATATATAATTAATCTTTCCCCTTTAAAATTATTGTAATTTTAAGAAATGAAACTGCTACCTTTTGACGTTGTTGTATCATCACCTTCATTCTCCCCAAATAATTAAAGAATTATTGTTTGAAAAGTAGATTATATATATATAATTAATTTAATATGATCGTTAATTCACCATTGTTGTAAATAATAATAATAATAATAACTGTCAATTAATTGTTTCGCAATAAATGAGTTTTGAATAACTATGTATGAACAATAAAGTTATCCTATGCCCCACTTGTAAGACAAGACGACAGGAAGAAAATTTTCCTGCGATTTGTCAATAAACAGTGTCTGAAACTCTGAAGAACTTTTGGTTTAGTCTCTTATTTTAATTTACTTATTAAAATTTTTTTTTTAATTTTCAACAAGGTAAATTAATTAAATAACTTTTAACCTCAACAAATTGTGTACTACATATTATAAAATAATATATTTAGCGTGTCAAGATGAGAAGAACAGCATCCAACTTGTTGATCCCTTACCCACAGGCAGGTGATTTCAAATAATTGTATATAAGACCCCAACATCTATCTTCCTCTACCTAGCAACGTTAAGAGCTGCAGAAAAAATTAGGTACATACATGTCAAATATTGGTCACATCATGGATTCTTTTATTCAAGCTTTGCAACCATCACCCGTGACCCTTTTCTCAATAGTTCCTTTACTGTTTTTGCTTGGTCTTATTTCTCTTCGTCGCCGTCGATTACCATACCCACCAGGGCCAAGAGGGTTACCAATCATCGGTAACATGCTTATGATGGATCAGTTAACTCATCGTGGACTTGCGAAACTCGCTAAAAAGTATGGCGGTTTGTTTCATCTTCGCATGGGATTCTTGCATATGGTGGCTGTTTCAAATCCTGAAATGGCCCGTCAAGTTCTTCAAGTTCAAGACAACATTTTCTCTAATCGACCTGCCACCATAGCTATAAGTTATCTCACTTATGATAGAGCTGATATGGCTTTTGCTCACTATGGCCCTTTTTGGCGACAGATGCGCAAGCTCTGTGTCATGAAACTATTCAGCCGTAAAAGAGCTGAGTCATGGGAGTCAGTTAGAGACGAGGTAGACACTCTGGTAAGAACTGTAACTGCTAACGAAGGAAAGGCAGTGAATGTTGGCGAGTTGATTTTTTCGCTGACGAGTAATATCATTTATCGGGCAGCTTTTGGGTTGAGTTCTCATGAAGGCCAAGATGAGTTCATTCGTATCTTGCAGGAATTCTCCAAGCTTTTTGGTGCTTTCAACATTGCTGACTTCATTCCTTTTCTTAGTTGGGTTGATCCACAGGGGCTTAATACCAGACTCCCCAAGGCTCGTCAAGCATTGGACAGGTTCATCGACACCATCATAGATGATCACATGCAGAAGGAGAGAAATAACGCCTCTGATGAAGCAAACACAGACATGGTGGACGATTTACTAGCTTTTTACAGTGACGGAGCAAAAGTAAATGAATCAGACGATCTACAGAACTCTATCAAGCTCACTAGAGATAACATCAAAGCTATTATCATGGTTGGTGAATTTATATTCCTTGAAATTAATACGAAAATATTTAGCTGAGAGACTTTTCTATATCGACCAACTGTTCTGTTTGGTTATACTTTTATTACTGACAAGTACGTTTCTTGTCATCAAGTTGTTCATTTTACGTGAAAGCACAGATCACTCATAGAATCACGTGACTGTATGCAGGATGTGATGTTTGGTGGCACGGAAACCGTGGCGTCGGCAATCGAGTGGGCCTTGGCGGAACTGATGAGAAGCCCTGAAGACCTAAAACACGTTCAACAAGAGCTCGCGGACGTTGTCGGCCTGGACCGCCGAGTTGAAGAATCCGACTTCGAAAAGTTAACGTTTCTAAAATGTACACTGAAAGAAACATTAAGATTGCACCCACCAATTCCTCTCCTTCTTCACGAGACCGCCGAGGACGCGGAGGTTGGCGGCTATTACATTCCCGCGAAATCTCGTATTATGATTAACGCATGGGCTATTGGTAGGGATCCAGGTTCTTGGGAAGATCCTGAAACATTCCGTCCCTCAAGGTTCTTGAAAGAAGATGTTCCTGATTTTAAAGGAAATAATTTTGAGTTTATCCCATTCGGGTCTGGACGAAGGTCATGTCCGGGTATGCAACTGGGATTATATGCCCTTGATTTGGCTGTAGCTCATTTGCTTCATTGCTTTAAGTGGGATTTGCCCGACGGAATGAAACCTAGCAAGCTTGACATGAGTGACGTGTTTGGACTCACCGCACCGAGGGCGAATCGACTCCTCGCCGTACCAAGTAAACGCCTCGTTGGTCCTCTTTGAAGAAAAGGATCGGGGAGATGAGTTCAGCTGAGCCGACGCCTGAGGGAAAACATATATATCTCTTCCTAAATCCAAATAAGGAGAGGTGAATTATTGCAAGGCTTTTTGTTTTTAATATTAATATGTGGGTAAGAAAGAAGCCAGGTAATTAAAATAACTGGAAAAAGACAGAGTGAATGTCTTTGGATAGAAACTGTTTTTTCATTCGATTTATGTGAAGATGTGTCTTCTTGTATTATGTAGTAGCTTCCGTTTTACTTTTTCAATGACACAAATAATAATAATTGTTTTGCGAAAGAAATTCTTCATTATTGGATTAAGGGAAACATATGGATCATCAATGTGCATACTTTACAGCTTCCTAACAGTATAAGGCTAGAGGGAATGAAGAATTAAAATCAAAACATAAATACATTCTGGAATTTTTTTTTTCAGTTTTTCATCTCTTGTTAGTCAAGTATGATGCGTATATAAAGTTTGATTGTAGCACCCTAACCCACCACCAAAATTCGTAATTTTCAGCCTTAATTCTGTCATGTAGCTAACCTGAGCAACCTGAGAGAGAGACCACCTTATCAATGCATAAAACTTTAATCAAACAAATACTAATGGATATGGCACGCTATCGAGTTGCACGTGGAAATGGTAAGGGTCATGGTTTTATGTAAGGGGGTACTTGTCCGTTCAGTCGAAGGGAGTATGGGCTACTTAGGGAAGCCAAATATCCACATTTCCAAGAAGTCGAGTGAAATAAATAGTTAGTTAGAGACAACAGAGTGAAATCATAGTTAGTTAGCGACAGCAAATTAAGTCCATGTGACTAGAGCACGGAATTTTTGGTGGATAGTGAAGGATCGGGCAGCCTGTCTGATTTTTCTTTAATACTATTTTTCTGCCTCTGGGAAGAGCATGTATTGTTTACATGCATGTCCCATCATCCATAGAGCACCGACCCTGACATTCACCGGGTGACATTCTCAAACCTAACACTGTTTTTTTATGAACAGTAAGAATAATTAGAATGGGGATATTTATTTAATTATTAGTAGTGTTGTTTTGCATTTAGCGGTTTCAAATTGATTTGGTCTGGCTTAAAAAATTCAGACCGATTTGAATAGCTAATTATAATGAATCTATTTGGATTTCGTAGTTCATAATTAATTGAATCGATTTAAAAACAGTAACAAAATTTATTGATATAAAAAATTGATACCTCTTTCAATTTTATGCATCAATCTTTTTTTTTAATTCGTTTATATCTTATTTATAAAATATAAAAAATTTTAAAAAATAAATAAAATTTTTTTAATAAAAATTCTTAGATATTTAAATAAATAAAAATTTTATTTATATGTATAAATTAAGAGAAAATTAAAAGAATATAAAAAATAGTTTTAACTTAAAGAAAAAAAATTACAAAAAAATCTATGTATCAAAAGTGAGAATATTCGTTACTAATAAAGAAATAAAGTCTGTCTTTTTATTTCTATATCCTGTTATATTTTAATTATTTATAACTATAATCATTGATACGTGTCTCTCTTTTATCAACTCATTCTGAAAATTTATTACGTGAAATACAAAGTGTGACTGTCATGAAGATATTACTTGATCACGTGTATAAATGAATATTTTGAAGAGTTAATGGGATTGGATGATTAAAATTGGATGACTTCGTATCTTGGAGATATGTCATGGCTCTTACACAATTGTGTGAAGGGCATAACTGACGCAGAAAAGAATAGGAGATCTCGAATAATAAGTATAATAGTTAGTTACGGATATATGTCTTCTGTGACTAATCCGAGACGTTTTAAAAGAATATGTGACCTCGGATGCTGACAAGACCCTAAAGACTTATTGTTACATATTGTAAAAGGAAGTCTCGAATGCTGACATAATCTAGAAACTTTCACTTAAGTGATATAAAAGAAAGCCTCAGAATGTCATTGTACCTTGGGCTTGGGCGAATAAGTATCACTGTATGATGAGCCTAGGCCTTTGGGCTGGACTTCGATAAACTACCCAAATATCAAGTCCCTCAAATTTTAATTAAAATAAAATTTGAATTAAAAACTTAAAACTCTTCTCAATAGCTATCGTATTAATTGCCTTCATTCACATTTCACCACCAGTTTCGATTGTTTCTAAAGGACGAAACCATCATTCCATATTTTAACTCTCTGTTAAAGATTTCGACTATAAAGATCGATGTTTTTGGGATCACAATAATCCGTCTAAAAGAGTAGGACCCATCGAATTTAAATTTAAAAAGATTTGACTTTTGGCGCTTCAAATATCTGGATGATGTGACAATTCCCTATCCATTAGATCTGGCTCATGATTAGGGTTTCTTAGATTACGCGTCTCCCACCGTCTGTCTCTATAAATATTGTCCTTCTTTCACTTTGACCTCTTTTCTTCCTCTTCATCTGCAACAACAACTCTCTCAAATACCTTAGTGTTCTCTACAATCTTTGTCTTCGGTCTTTAATCAATTCTCCAGCAAACTTCGTCTTCAATTTTTGTTATAGAATATCCAGTAAGTCCCCTTATTAGAACTATCTATTTCATTATACCTTGGGCTTGAGGGAATAAGTACCGCTGTATGATGGGCCTAGGCCTTTGGGCTGGACTTCGATAACCTATCCAAATATCAAGTCCCTCAAATTTTAATTAAAAACTTAAAACTCTTCTCAATAGCTATCCTATTAATTGCCTTCATTCACATTTCGCCACCAGTTTCAATTGTTTCTAAAGGACGAAACCATCATTCCACAAGTTAACTCCCTGTTAGAGACTTCGACTGTAAAGATCGATATTTTTGGGATCACATTAATCCGTCTAAAAGAGTAGGACCCATCAAATTTAAATTTAAAAAGATGTGACTTTTGGCACTTCAAATATCTAGATGATGTGATAATTCCCTATCCATCAGATCTGGCTCATGATTAGAGTTTCTTAGATTACGCGTCTCGCACCATCTGTCTCTATAAATACTGTCTTTCTTTCACTCTGACCTCTTTTCTTCCTCTTCATCTGCAACAACAACTCTCTCAAATACCCTATTGTTCTCTGCAATCTTTGTCTTCGATCTTCAATCAATTCTCCAGCAAACTTCATCTTCAATTTTTTTTACAGAATATCTAGTAAGTCCCCTTATTAGAACTATTTATTTATTTTTTTGTAATATCCAGTATTTTATAACAATATATGACAGAGAACCCAATGCATGTATATCTATTGTGGTAGTTTGATTAATTCGTTATTGATAGTATATATATTGCTTGAAATCTGTAAATATATAAAAAGTGATTCTATAAATGATATAGGTATAGTCACAGAAAATAAAATCTGAGTCTTACTTTGGTTCTGAATATTAGGATATAGTGGCTTTATCTAGAAATAAGAGTGTTTCTAAGATATTAATGACCTCAAAGCAGCTACATTAACCCTTTTCGTGTATTTTCTAGATAGAATGGCTTCTATTTCTAGTTCAACTTCTTTCACACCGGAGGCTGCTTCTGAGAGGGACAACTCATTGAGAGAATTGGCATTGGTGACTAGCCTAGTGCCAGTTTCAAAAGCCAGATCTCTATATGAACATGATTGGTTTACCTTGATAATAATAGAGACAAACTTAGAAGCCTTCATAGCATGTTTTGGTATACCTGAAGATATCTATCTTCGAGGCCCTAAGATCAATAAGAAATCCAATTGTCCTCTAGAAGGAGAAATTACTTTCAATGAATCATTGTTTTACTTAAAGGCTAAGTTACCACTGCAAGGTTATTTTTTTAAAATTTTTGCATCATTTAGGATAGCCTCCTACTAGCTCAACCTGAATAGTTGGAGGATACTGTCAGGTTTATTTATACTGTAGAGCTAAATATCTGATTCTCCTTCTTCTATAAAGGAAATAGTACACCTATTTATACTTAAGAGAAACCCTAAGAAGAATTCTAAATGGTACTATCTTCAAACGAGGCCTCAGAAATCAAACTCGATAAAGAAGAATCCCACATACAATAAGGATTAAAAAAAAATAATTCTTTGTAGGTGATAACTAGAACTCAGAACCTAATATCCCAGTCCCGAGAGCTTTTGGTGAGGCTATAGTATAAGAAGAATTGAAACTAAGCATACGTAGTTTAGAAATTATTCGGATGACAAGGTCTCAAACACCATATCAGAAGGTCCTACTATCCGACATGAGCCTTTTTACCTTAGGCTTAGTCAAAACTAGTCCAAGTAAAGAATTTGTAAATCTTTAAAAAATAAACTACGCCTAAAGTCACTATTTACTTTCTTTTCCTATATTATATTATGGTTCTTATACGTGTATATATATATATGCTGCTGACCATTTACTTGTTCTTTCTTCAGGAGCAATGGCATTAAAGAAACCATCTACAAATCCTCTTACTACCCTGAGCCTGAGCAAGAGAATTCTGAATTTGAGACCTACCCATTAATGATAAAAGATAAAGGAAAGAGAGTAATGACTGAGGCCCCACCAATAGAGAAGGACCCTAAAAAAAAGAGAATTACTGTACCAAAATCTATTACAGAGGATAGCTTTTTTGATTGGTGGACGTTCCTGTGCTCTGTCCAGAAGACATTAGCAAAGAGAAGAGATAACATTATTCTCATCTTCTGGGATTGGTGTGTGATGTTGGGAAGCATGTTTCTCCTAGTGTCTCTCAAAGGCTAAAGTCTTGGAGTGATGATGAAGCTATCGAGTTCATGTATCAATGGGGGCTGCGGGTAAGTATTTTACTTAATCCTTTGAATGTTTCACTTTTGTAACATTTTAACTGTTTATTTTATTGTAAACTATTCAGAATATGAAGCTTCAATGGGATGCTCAAAAAGAGGGATTAGAGAAGCTCAAAAATCTAGAAAACCAGAATGAATGGGCTATAAAAAGATTTGAAGAGATGGAGGCTCTTCTGATGATGGAGAGAACAAGATTTGAGATGACGAAATCGGAATAGGTAAAGGAAAAGGAAGGGCTAGAAATCCGAGTGGCTACCTTAGAGTTAAAACATACCAGCTTGAGTAATAAAAATGCGAATATAAGGTCTCGACTGTCACAGAAAGAGTCTGAACTAAAAATTGTAAAGAAAAGAGCATTTGGGGACCTCAAGAAAACACAAAAAGCCATCGAAATAGTCAAGACCACTACTGATGCTAAGATGGATGAGGCCATTAATTTGACCTGCCAGACTATCAAGTTTTGGTACCCTAACCTCAATCTTGACTGGCTGTACGAGGTATTTAAGAGAGAAATGCCTGACTTTAAGGACATAGTTACTGTCACGATAAAAGAGGCCCCTGTTACCAACCCCACTGTAGAGACCACTACTGTCGATGCTCCGATTATCTAGAATGAGCCTTCAATTGATCAGTCGTCAGCACTTTCCACTGATCAGAGGCCTAAGTTTTTAGAGAATAAAGAAGATATAACACAAGTAGAAACTTAGGCCTTGTTTTGCTCTTTTTAATCTTTTTTCCTTTTTACTATTATTGTAAAATGAGCAGATTATAATAGAATATTCTTCTTTCAATATTAAGCTTCCATTTGTACATCTGTTCTTTTATTCTTAGATAAATATCTTCAGAAAATACCTGTTCACAGTTATACAAACTCGAAACAGATTAAGTAACAAAAGTTATTCAAGTATATAACTTAAATCAGAGTACTTAACTAAAATAAAATATTCAGAAAATATTTCATCAAATGTAGAGGTTAGCTCAGGATAAACTGATAGCACAGTAGTTAACTAAGGTAAAATACTTAGAAAATATTTCATTAAGAGTAAAAGTCAGGTCAAATAATTTCAGAGTAGCTAACTGAGATAGAGGGCAAATATTTAATGCATAAATAGAGTTGTTGTAGCAATTTTCTCCGACCTCATTAATTGTGAACGTAAATTGTCTTCAAAACAGATAAGAAATAATAAACTTATCTGATTACTGATCCGTTTTTAAGAATAACAGAAATATAGAACAAACCATAATTATCATAGGTCTCGGGTCGGGGACAACATAGTCTAGATAATAAACAAAATGTTTTCAATAAGTAGTTTTTCATATTATCCACAAGTAGCTTTGCATATAATCCACAAGTAGCTTTTCGTATAGTCCACAAGTAGCTTTTTGTATAATTCACAAGTAGCTTCAAGTATCCACAAGTAGCCTCTCGTATAATCCATAAGTAGCTTTTCGTATAATCCACAAGTAGCTTCTCATATAATCCACAAGTAGTTTCTTGTGTAATCCACAAGTAGCTTGAATAGAAGAGAAGAATGTTCAATAACCAAGAGCATTGAAACTGAATGCTTATAGAGTATTTTTATAAATGACAAGGTTTGATTTCTTCAAAGAGTAGATGTGTACGACGTCAAATGTCGGATCAGGGGTAATATATCACGCCCCGACCCTAGTTGGCCACGTGACAATCGTCGTGAATCCCAAGAATACATCCTATCATTTAGAATGTACTCCTAGAACCCGCAAGACATTAGTACCTTTTTTCAAACTCATTAATCAAAAATAAAACAAAATATAGAAAATGGAAGATTTCCAATCATATAAATATTAATCTCTGTATTTTACAAAATACAATACCAAATATCTTTATTATAAATCATTTTCTAGGCAGTGGACCATAATGCAAAAA
>JAVXUL010000020.1:9898528-9927378 GCA_035590515.1 Trichilia minutiflora
GACCAAATTGTAAGAATTATAAAGTTTTTAAATTTATTTTTAATTTTTAAAAAAATAAAACCGATACCCGATTTAAATCGGGTACCGGTTTGGTTTAAACAGGGGACTGGTTTTTCGGTCCCCTGTTTAAACCGGACCAGATCTGGACTAAAATTTCCAGATCCGATTTAAACCGGACTGAGTACTTATTTAGCCAAAAAAACCGATACCCGATCTAATTTCACCCTAATAACAAGTACCCTTTTTAAGACATACGAGGATTAACGCACAAAGCAAGTTCCAATGGTGGGTTGTCTTCCTCCATTGTGCAATGCAACTGAAAACAAGACCTTTTTGGTTCATGGATATAATATAAAAGGCCAAAGAACTTTCAAGAAAGAAGTTATTGGGATATGTAGGGAATATAATGAAATAGAGCCAAGAAGAAGGAAAAGGGTTGAATAGAGGAACTCTTCGACGCACCTCTATCTAGGATGGATAAATCTAACTAGGAGGACTTTGACTTACACTTCTCTGTATGAAAAGGGAAAATAGGTCAAATCCTTTTACGTTTATGAGAAGTTCATCTGTAAAGAAAATTCATTTTTCCTGGTCTATGATTCTTTTCCTTATGGCAGTTTCATATGTGGTCTCTACCAATCTTAGAAACAGAGAAGAGTGAAACACAACTTCATTTTAGCTGCAACAAATGTCTATTTGATTAATTTAACTAAGAAAAATATTCTCTGTAGATATATAAAATCTTCAAAACTAAACTTGCTGCCAGGAAGGCTGGAATGGCTGAGATTAAAATATCAAAATTGTGAGAAATCAACAGTGGTATGACACCATCACCGTTCCCTTGGTACCGTGAGATTATTCAAAACAAGTTTCTAAGAAAACAATAAACAGATTGAGAAAATTTCAAGGGGAGCCAATTACCTCTATTGACTTTAGCTCCAAGAGTTTTCATCTTCTCCATTATTTGCTCGTCTTCCTTTGACACTCCTTTCTTCAATACCAATGGTGTCTTCTCCCCTAAATCTTTTGCTTCCTTGAGACCCAAATTAGTAAAACTCCTCACATCCTTTATTATTTTAAGATTTTTACTGACCTTATAAGATTCCAATTTCAACTCAAAAACAATCTTCTCAGATTTCTCCTCTTCCTTGGCTGCTGCAGCTGATGTCTTCACTGCCATTCCATCCAGACACAGTAGCAGCAGCAGGCTTCATAACTCCAACAAGGTAACAACTCACAGCTCCCCAATTCTGCAACTTTAGCCAGTGTCAATCTAGATATTTCATCTAAACGCCTGAAAACTTGATCCATGGGGCTAAGATGCTCGTGTGATCAAAAGTAGCCAGATCACAATTTACTGGAAGTTTCTTTGTTTCTTAAATTAGTGAGGGAGTGTGAAGTGCGTTGATTTGATGGGTTTCGTACAAGAAAGGAGGTATTTTTGTTTTAGGTGGTGAAATGATGGTCTTACCATGCCCTTTCCATTTAACAAAAATGAACGTAACATCCAGGGTAGGTATGTGTGAACTCTCTCTAGGTGTGAAATGGACAAACCACAGGGGAGGTATGTGCAAATACCATGAAAAGAAGTTGGCCAAATAAAGGCTCTTGACCATTCAAAAAACCTATGCTTTTCACCAATGCCCAATCCCCTAAACCAGACTAAAAAGCCATTGCACATTCAAGATTATGGATAGGCTATCTTTTTTGGTTTTGGCTAGAACGGAGTCCAATAGCATTTTATAGAGCTGAAGTGTAGCAATGAAGGCTTGTTTAAAATAAACTAAGCGTAAGCCTATAGATAGGTAGAGACCCCAAAGAGCCCATAAACTCCTGATTTAGACATGAAAATAAGAAAGTTTTTCAAATAAAGTTCGTGCATTATGAAGGAGGTAGAGAGACTCCCAAGGCTATCACCTCTTTCTTCGGAAGGGCAAGAGGTGAAGTAGTGGTATCTTTCTTTCCATTACGAAACACACACTTCGCCTGCACACTAACAAGCAAGAAAAGCTTGAGAACGTTACAATAACAGAAAAGAAACACTTGAAACTGTAACTCAATTGAAACTGTAACTAAACAAACTTAGTTATCTATTCATTTGGTCATCAAAGCATTTGTAGATTTAATTAGATCCATTAATGACATTAAAGTGGCAAATGCACCAAACAAGAGAGCGTACTTTCCGCATCTCTACCTTCGAAACAACTGACTGAGATACATTCTTCGATGCGTCATTCAATACCCCAGTTATCGCAGTATGGGCTCTGATTGTTTTGAGAGCATGCCTTGTGACTCCAACTCCTAACCTACACAAAATGCAGCATCTAATTTTCCCGTGTCAACGAGAAACAAAAGCTGTCCGTTAGATGAGACGAGTTGAGAAATCTGTCTGCAATCAAATTTTTGATGCAATGAAGCTGACTGAATTGCTAAGGGGTCGTAGTTTGGGGACCTATCAGAGTGGTCAAATCCTCTGAATCTGGTCAAGTTGATACCAGAATTCGTTCCAATTTTCCGTACACGCTTACAAACTGCAGCAGTGGCCATTCGATTCTTTTACACAATTACAAATTTAGCGTATACCTTTTTAAGCCTAGAAATGACTAATCTCAAATCTGGATCCATCAAAGTGAAATCAGATTTGGACATTCAAAAGCAGAGATTATGAATAATTATCTAGATTGGAAAGAAATGTCACATAAATTTGCATTTAAAGTGTCCAGTTCTTTGGTTACGTAAACGAATTCTATACTAAATCGTACCTCAGAGACGGAGAGAAACTGCAGTTGAAGAGATTCAAATTCAAGAAGTTGGTATGATGTCCAAACCAGAATATGTCCATCCTCGTTCGTGATGAAGATAAAGATAATCCTCTTCAAGTTTGTCTCTTAATCCTGTTTGCCTTAGTAATCAGGAAGAGATTTCACGGTTGCTTCTTCGTGGATTTTGAACAGATTTTGAAGGTCAACCGAAATATAAAATGACATAACGTTCTTGATGTCCGGTCTCTTTTAAGGTACAACTAAAAAAAATGTACGCGCTCGTTCAATAAACAATCAACTACCTATTCACAGTATTCAATCTCAAGTCCTTGGATATTGATAACGAACATGAATAGCTTAGACATAATTACAACTAAAAAAATTGTACCTTCTAGGAAGGCAAAATAGCAAGCTCGGGATGGTGGTGCTTCTTATACTTTGTTAAGTAAACCAAACAATTTGTTTTGGTAGCTTTGACTGCAAAGTTTGGAATCCGGATACTGTTGGGGACTTTTAAAAATAAGGGCATAGAACGTTGAAAAATTTTAATATTTTTTCCCTTTAATGTTTCTATCAGACAATAACTATTAGCTCAAAATCAGAATACAGTCAACATCTTAATAATAATAGAGTTCTAAAACAGAAAATCAAAGCACTAATTTAAAAGAGAGAGAGAGAGAGACAGACAGATAGGTATTCAATTAAAATTTAATCCCAAAATTAATCATAGCATCATAATCTCATGATTTAAAATTAGAGTCAGAGAATCACAATCCTATGATTTTGGTTGAGAAAAAACTATGCTAGTTTCCAATTCAAAGGAATCCCCTTAGTCCCACGAGGATCAATTAGGACATCCACCCCACGCCTCAGCCATTCACCAATCCACTAGAGACTCTTTTTAACTTATCTTCTATTGTGTCAGAAAATGAAATTATGTGAACCAGTAAATTAAGTTGTAAGAACTGGTATCAAGGTAAAATCAGCTGCACAAGGACAATTATCGAGTAAAACCAAAAATTTTGTTAACCGTATTATACAAGATAATGGCCCCGTTGCCCATCCTCCCAATGTGGTCAATAACATTATTGACAGAAGACAGTGGTAAAACGTAAGCCAGTCTATAGACATACAAATTTCATTAGCACTAGGAGATTTATTTGTCAGGAACAAAGAGCAGCGCAATGGAAGGGAGCTTAAGGAGAAAATTTATAAAGTGAATGGCAGTGGCAGAACTTTAAGATGAGACAAATTCCTGCTCAGCGGGTTATATTTACGATCTTCGTAAGCACATGATGGGCATCCTTACTTGGGTCGCTTTCGGTATGGATACAAAATATCGTCAAGACTCTCTTTTATATAGTTACCCACTCTGCGCATGTTTCTAGTCACACCTGATGCAACCAAGTTTGCATTCCTAGTAAACCTGCAATTTTGCATGGGTATCAGAGTTTAGCCTTCAACATATTGAATCCATACAAGATATCAAAAATAAATGTGTTATTAATGTTTGCTTGCCTGCTCAGGAAGTCATCCCCTAAGGAATGAGCCGGTTTATTATGACCGTGATGCCAAGGGATATCATGGACATCTTCAGGAAAACAAATCCCAAGAATTCAGAAGATTACATAAATGAAATCACACCTGCTGGCTGCAATACTAAGTACTAGATTGATAATTTATCTTGGTCAAAAAAATATAATAAAGAAAGACCATTAATTGGGAGCATGTATGTTTATATATACTGGACGTTTTCACATGTTTACTGTCCTATATGGCAGCATTAAGTATGAAAGCTCGTAAACTAAGACTATGTTTAGTATTGCTGTGCTTTCATTTAACTTGGAAAGTATAGCAGTTAGAGTGTTTAACAAACACCAAATTTTAGCCAGGACAATCTATTTTCTTCATTTATATTTGACATCTAGTGCATCCATCTCACAGCAACTATAGTTTCCAAATATCACCACCCCAATCCCAAACATACCCATGCCTTTGGCCTATCGTTGACCCATAATGAAGTCGAAGAGCACACATCACATCCCACCATCAAGCAAAGAGCACCTACCTCCTTGAGTATTGTTTCTACCTGCTGCCTTCATGACTTAAAAAGCTATTAGTTTCTCCATCCAGATGAGTAGCCTTTTACGAGAAGCAACTTGCAGGCATGACTGCTAGGTACTGAGACTGACTCTATCAAACACGCACATTCACATGTGAATATGCATGTTCACAGACAAACTCACCCATGTAGACCACAAGGCCACATCACAAAGACACCCATGCACAAAATCACACAAATTGAACAAGTAATGAATTTATTTAGACTATCAAAAATAAGAAAAAAAGGACGCTCATTTCATATGCCTAAGCAACTAAGATATAGCCACCACATATGTGTAATTTGGCTTTCTAGCAATCTTTTGCAAGGTTTAAAATATTAATAGCCTTCATTGCTAAGTGATGTCCTCACCAAACAGGGGGGAAGAAATCATCTTTATCTAGAATTTCAAGGCAGTAAAAAAGCACCAGAGAGTGGAAGATCAATCCATAAAATTCTCAGATGGGAGGTAAAATAAAACTTAAAAAAACTCAATTTTGAAACAACTACCTTAAAATGTGAAAGACACAAAAATGTGAGGAAATATTAGACCACAGATCAGTAGTCGTGGAGGGGAAAAAAAACACTAAACCATATTTAACTTCAAATTTGGCACCAATACAAACATTACAGTTGGGATATGCATTTGATTTTTCTCTCCATATGAAAAATATTTTATTTGGACTTCCCTGTGATTGGGAACAAAGATTGGAGATACGGCAATTGATAATTTAAAATGAATGAGTCTTAATAAACTTTTATTAACAAAAGATGCAGATTATACTGAAATCAGCAAGTAACAAAGGTCTTCCAGGATAACAATCCAAAAATTTAAATCCAAAAAATTTCCTCACCTTCTCTGTTACGAGCAGCAGGAGGAGCAGGAACAGGCTTAGGAACTTTTCTATCCACTAGAAGCTGTAACAACTCAAGTCAGTCAGATATACCATAGGTCATTGACAAGAAAATTTGAGACTAAAATAGAAAGTGCAAAATGTTTCAGAGCTACGAATATCTCAATGGCGCACGTGAAGATGAATGCACCAAATAAGAACACATGCACAAGAGAGTGGGTGAACATACACAATTCTCACACACGCGAGCAGAAAGAGAGAGAGCTTAACCTCCAGACCAACACAGACTGGCAATTCTGTTTTTAATTCTTGCTTGTTGTCAGAAACATCTTGTAGACTTCTATATACAGAGTAACCAGCACAAGCATAATAAAAATCTAATAGAACCCGATCGTCTTTCAAAGCTTCAACCTCAGATTGTCGAACAACGTGTTTAGGTACTGCCCATCAAACTTGAATATCAGTACGTACAACAGCATAGATATAACCATTATTATTTCTAAAGAAAGCAAACAATATTCTGAATAAAAAGTCTAACACTAAAGGTGGACCACCATTTATAGTTAAGTGGCAACAAATAATTGTATTTCTGATATTCATGGTTTTTCTTTGACCAGTACCAAGACTCCATTTGTTTCTTGCGAACAGACAGTAAAAAGTGCAAACGAATCAAATGCACGGCCATTTCCTCCCAACCACTTTATTCTTCTAAAGAATCAACCAGAGTGCAAATCCAACCATAAACTATGGTTAATCAATGTAAAAACTTCGTTGAACCAAGAATTAAACAAGCATCAAGAAACTTCGACTAAAAGTTACACCGTCGCCACTATATTCAACATTGTTAAAAGGTATATTGTAAACCAATTGAAATGGATGATAATAACAACTAAAACCCCAATAAATTGAAGAATTAGTTAATTAAGAAATTGGCAACCTTGATGGAGAGTACGAGGGACGCCGATGCAACGAGGGTTGCGATTATGGGATTTGAGCGAGGAAGAGTAATAGAGATAACCCTTGCAAGATTTTCCTTTTGGATCTTCTTTAACCACTTGGTTTTGCTTTTGTTTTGGCTTATCGTCTCCTTTATCTTCTTCTATACTCGATTCCATACTTCAGCTTCACTTCTCTATCTGTCTTCTTCTGTCGATCTCTGTTCCGTACCCACTCCACTCTAGTGTTAAGACACGTTTCGACGTCGTTTCTCGCTTACTCTTTTATTTCACGTAATGTCCGTGAGATGGTTTCAGTGCATGAAATGATACGAGTATGACCATGTAAAATGTCGACTAAGGTGAAAACGTGGAAGATTCATGAATTTAACTTTTTTTTAAAACACCACATAAATAGAAATAGAATTTCAGATAATTTAAGTATGCAAACGGATCTTAAAAAATTTTATTTGTTAAAAATCAATCAAATTCAACGCCCATAATATTATGAGTTTATCAGTCCTATACATTCTAAATAATATGACTTACATTTATTTAATAATAAATTTTCATAATTTTTGTAATATTTATTAAATATTTTGATTACTCAATGGATGTTATATCATTAAAAAGCACTTTGGGAATAATAATTGGGGCTTATTTACATTAATGGTATCATGTGGCATGTACTTCTTAAGTTTCAATCTTTGGACAAATACATATACTGGGGATGCAATTTGCGAATTTTGCTTTCCAAATAAAAAGGAAAATTAAACAAATCATCACATTGTAATATCACTGTGTATTTTATAAGCTGGGAATTTATATAGAATTCTTCGATGTTGTACTAAAAAGATTATTTGAAATCCTATGCAAATGAGCAGTACAATCATATTAGTAATTATTCTATATATGTAGTAGTAACAAGGCAGGTAGAAGCACGCAACTAATAACAAGATGATTTGCATCGACAAGATTTTGGCTTCTAGCTGCGCCAAGCTATTGCATTACAGACGGCATATATATATATATATATATGTATGTATAGTGCTGAAAAATTAAGCCATTTTAATCTGAGGCAGGAAATGAAAGAAGTCGAAACTGAAATTGAGAAACGCTGTCATTTGTCTAGGTTACTCATGAAAACTGGATAATAAGCATCCAGTTCAAGCCGCTCCAAGATCTGCTGTGAAGCCCATAGATAGGAAGAGTGGCCTTCAATCATATGGGTTACATCAACCTGCAGAATTGAAATAATATCAATTAATTATCGTGAAATGACACTAGGTCAAGTAAAATACAAAGAATTTCACAAAAACATGAGCAGAAAATTTAAAGAAAAACAGAAGCAACTCACATTCTCAATCCCCTGAATATCGACCGGTTGAATTCCAGCTAATCCATGTGAAAGCAAACTGTTTAAAAGAACAGTTAGTGTCTAATTTCTATGGCAGTAAATTACTGCAGTAGTTACTTTATCTTCCATTTATTACTAATTGACCAATGGTTAAGTTCAAGTCGACAAATATGCAATCTGTTGAGGACAAGAACAGGAAATCAGACCCAAGTGTGCCATTTAACACAGGAACGACGGTCAGATTCAATTGTAAAAAATGTGAATCTTGCAGATGCCCATACATGTTCCCTGTTCCTGGCAGGGAACTTTGTGTAAATTGACCCCAAATTGAAAATGCAAAATACTAATTACATTTATCCCATCAAGTTTTCCCATGTGCATTATTTGTCAGGCTTACCTGGCACGGAAAGCAACTGCAAGCGTCCAGTCATTTGTGGAATAACAGTTAATAAATCTCCCAGCCACCATCTGCAAAATAGCAGAAATTATCATAGCACAACGTACAAATAACGAGTCTGTCATGATAGTAGATCTCCATGATAAAACAGCAGACACTCTTTTTAGGATCACCTTTCTTATAGCTTCCCAGTTCTGATCTTTGATTGAGATGGGTGCTCCAAGAAAAACAACTCTTTCTACAATTCCAGCTGCCAACATCCAGAACAGCTGCCTCAGGATCATTTTAGCAAATTCAAAATGAATCATATTGGCAACATATTGGTACCATTTATTACCATTACTTTCAGTCTCGGCCAAAATTTGAAGACACTTGAATATAACCCGCGCTCCAAGTGAGTAACCTATTAACGTCACAGGCCTGGAAGATTGTCAAAAAACAAATGAAATAAAATAAGTCATCAGAAATTTCAAGGCACAGGACTGGGATAGCAATATCTTTTAAGTAAAGTTCTGCATACCGATTCCCCTGCAGTCCTTTCTCTAACACTTCAGCTAGCAGCTTCCCAGCTTTGTCTGACCTAGAAAATGGCAAAAGATAGAGATCTCATTTAAAACTTACAAAGTAAACTACAAGAAGAGCTAGTCACAAAAATTCAATTTCTAAGTTTCTTGGGGAAGTTCAAAGCAATGTTAACCATATTTCATCAGGTATTGACATAGTTTCAGTCAACCTGGTTAATGGTGATACATTGAATTTCATCCACAATTTAATTTTGCTCCAACAGAAAATAGTGACTGTTTAAAAATTTAAATTTGGCAACACTCCTCAGATAAGAAAGCTGAAACACCATTAATCACCCAAGTGACTTCCAGAAATTTTAGAATTTTTAGCATTATATGTTACAGATAGTTCACAATTACACTCTGATTACGGAAAAGTGAAAAGAAAAAAGAAGAAGAAGAAGAAGAAAATAAGGCTGTGACTTGATGATCTATTCTGAAAAGTTATGAGTGTAACCATAATCTATTGTTCTTCTCAATTGCTCACTATTTTTCATTACTCACCACAATGTGCAAATTGTGAACAATACCCAGTTCTAATATAACCAAAATTATCAGTAAGTTATGAATGACCAGCTGTAGAGAAGATGGAATACTGAAAACGATCATAGCAATGCATGCAATATAAGAAAAAGAAACTGGAAGACAGTTCTTCCTCTCTTCAAGAATTTTAAGTATTCTACCTGCAGTCAAGAGAAAAAAAAATAACCTGTCAACAGCAATCGTCCATTTACTATCTATAAGATCAGCGGCTACAACTAAAGTTGCTGGCCAAGCCAACGCTGCTAGAAGTGTATTGAGTACAGTCATCATTGCCCCTTGCTTCATTAACTCCATAGCAATCCCTGCAGCAAGTACCAACAATCTTAACATCATAAAAAATAAATAAATAAATAAAACACTCTTGATTATTATATAAACTGACTTTACAATGACCATAAAATGAGGTTCCAAATCAATTACTTGAAGTAAGCCAATCGTGAATTGCTGTGCTCACCGCAATTAGATTCTCAGACTCCCACTGCAGTGCATACCTAGAAAAATTCTCAAACTTATTTTTTTACAGTTCAGGTGGAAATAGAAAATTGAAAGAGCAGAAATTTCCAACAAAGAGAAAGTGGAATAGAAGCCTAACCTTTCCATGTTGTCATTTTTTCCTTCCCAAGGTCTTATAAAATCTTCCTTGTCAAAAACTACTCCAGAAATCAAAATTTCAACAGCTAGCCGCTGATAGAAAAAGTAAACAAGAACTGAACTTGAGATAATTGATTCAATATATACCAGTTTTACTGTTGAAAGAGCCGTGAGGCGGGGAATTGTAAAATGAAAAGGGGAAAAAATAGTAATCCTGAATTCCAAAAAAATTTTAAGGAAGCTGCAAAACTCACGCCTTGGTTATGGTTTTCTCCAATAGTTCTGAATTCAAATTCATCAACACTTCCAGTTCTTCTAGCCATTTTAGTCCCCGTAAGTCCAGCTCCAGCAGCTGGTTCAACAACATGTTAATAGATGGGAAAATAAGTTACTCAACCACAATTAATTGCTATTTTAAGTACATGTTCAAAATTTCACGTATATGTTTTCAAAACATCTAATCAACGAATGATACGAATCATGACTTTGCCTACATCTCTTGTTTTCAATTGTAGGGAGAAAAACACAATAAGATTGGATGAGGAAATTCTTGAATGTGGCTAAAGAAATAATAGATTGTTCACCTCCAAATGATGCAGCAACGGCAACAGAACCAGCAACAGTTCCTGCAGCACTTGCAACTGCAGCAAACCCACTTGCTCCTATAACAGGGATGAGAGTGCCCAATGTTGGAGCCAGAGCACCAAATCCAGCAGCAATTGCTGGTGCAGCTAACCCTGTTGAATATTAAATATATGCTTTCAAAGTGATAATGATAAATTGCTTCAATGTTTTTAAAAATAATAAAAAACATTTTTTATGGTTCCATACCTCCGGTAATGGCCATCAAGGTTCCCCCAGCTAATGCAGCTGCACCAATGATGCCACCACGCTTCCATTTTGACCATTTGCTTCCCTGTGATTTAGTTTCTTCGTCCTTTGATTCTTCTGCTTTTCTTACAGCCATCGCAGAGCATGCTACCATCATCTCAATGGCTTCCTAACAAGTCCGTAAGAAGAAAACAATAACATGATTATTGACTTAAATACAGTAAATTGTTTAAATCACTAAACATGCTAGGACACCCATGCACAGCTAAAACTGGACTGCAAATGTCATTATTGTTATGCAACGACCATCCAACTAGATAAAGAAGACATTCATCTGAGAAGGACTTGCAGAAAGTATAGGATAATATTATCATCTTTCCACTTAATCACATTTATGAGTAAAAAAATTTCTTTGTCAATCATATCTTATTAATAACTGACTCATATCAATATCCCTAAGAACAATAGTTATATTATCAATAATGTAACAAACAGTATAATCAGAATTCCACATACAACAGGCAACCTGTTTGAAAGGTAGCTGACAAAGAATGACTAGTATTCCTACCATTTTTATCCACTTGATATCAAGCCATGTTGCAAGCAATCGCAGAGCCACACGGTGTCGAGCATCATAGCCTGTTCTCTGTCTGGTGCATTTTTTGTTATCTTCAAGTCTATCTGCCAGACAAGCCGAAAGAAGTTCATAGAGAACTGTCACCTTCCTCTGATAACTGAGAAAATTTTCCTCTTCAATTCGTCTCTCATCAAGTTTACTGCCAGCCACATCAGGTGCATCCTCAATGCCTATTAAATTTCTATCTGTCTCCAGCTGAGTTTTTGAATGATTGTTTTGCAATTCCAAGTGAGACTGCATTTCACCAGCCAAACATTTCTCACGATATTCACGTTCATACTCACGATGTTTCTCCTTATTATACTTGCAAGTTTCCAAGTTCGCCTCCAGGCTAACTGCTGTAACATCAACAGCTTTTGATAAAGCAAATTCCTGATCCGAATTTTGAGAACTTTCTCCACCTCCTTCTGAGAGTAACCTCAAAAACTGCAACAGGATTTACCCTTATAGTAGTTAAAAAGCAGGGAAGCAAGAATGCACAGAACTACATTAAAGTCTAATGATCCCTTGAAGAAATATATAAACATGTCACTGCTTAATAGCATAGCGTGAGTGCGTATATTCAATTTGGTCACTGGAAAATATACTTTCTTCTTTAAAAGGGTATATTGACACTATAAGATACCAAATACAATTGAACCAGTTAGAACTTCTGAATATCTTTCTGAGTATAATGTTGCACAAAATGAAAGAACATACAGCTCCAACATGATGCTTAGCTGGAGATGATCCAGCAGTTTCCTCAAGTCCAAGCCAGGCTACATGGTCAATCTCCAGAAACCTGTTCATGAAAAGCTCAAATGATGAAATTGAATATATCACTCTTAAACCAACATCTACACAATGAATAAAAGTAAAATGTTATAGGGCATCTCCTTTGTATCAACAATCATTATCAGAAGCCAGAACAAGTTGGGCACAAAAAACTGTATTTAACATTATTACGTGCTCATACTCATTACAAAAATCCAGATTACTTATTTGCAACGTAGATAACAATGAATTCAATCGGCGCACCCAACTAATATATGAGGAACAAATACATGTTCAAGCAGCAGTGAGTAATTAGATTCCGGTTTCAATACACTAACCAGTCCTGCTCCTGAATAAGGAAAATCCAGTACTCAAAATCTTATGTTATTTCTTTCCTACAATTTCTGTCAATAATCAAGCAGTCAATATACAATGGATTCTTGAAAATGACTGCTGCTTGGCAGCTAGTTAACGCAGAATCACATAATATGAACACTCAGAAGAATTAGACGAGTTGATTATGAATCGAAAAGCTAAATTCTATTTTTCGTTTGATTTTCAAAGAAATCACTGGTGAAAGAAATGCCAGTGGAACCAAAATGATCGATCGTACCTGAAAACGGGACGGAGGAGACCCGTGTTTTCGTGGACCCAAAGCTCAGGGTCATCGGCTACGGAATCACTACTGCTGCTACAACTGGTTCGCTCCTCATTTGAGTCTTCTTCGGCGGGAAATCCTAGGGGTCGTGTCTGGTGGATCTGAGCCTGGTGAAGAGCAATTGCGAATAATGCTCCCGCTGCGTACCTATGTGTGGGTGATAAAAATGATGGCGTTCCCATGACCGAAATTTTGATGAAGCATCTAGTTTCAACGGGGTAAGAATTTAGTTGCGAAATAACGGTTGTAAGGAACTGCAGAGGCCCTGCGAATACTGAAACGATATACTGATCCCGAGGAAAGGATGAACGGTTGGGCGGTGGGATTTAAAGGTGAACGACGACGTTTAGACTCTATGTCACTTTCCTGTGCTAGCTATTGAATTTCGTATGCAATTCGAGTTAAACGAGGGAAATGTGTTAGAATTAATCAACTTCTGGCCCAAAGCCCATAAAACATCATGTTCTGAATACTCCAAAAACTTTTGTCATTTAGTTACCGATCATCTCTTCTCTTCCCAACCGAATTCGAATTTGGGGCAGGCGGGTGAAGATATAATTATTAAAACCAAAAAAAAAGTTACCAATCATTTTTGTACAAGTTTGATTGTAGACATTTGTATCAATCGAGGAAGTATGTTGTCACAAAACACATTTTCCCATAGATGGTGAAAATACAAATACAATATATGAAAATGAAATCAAAGGGGATGACAATCGGGACGGTGATCATGCTGGTGAAGTGTACTCTATTCCCATTTTATGTACATATAAACAATAATACTAAAAAGTACAATTTTTTTTTTACAAACTTTTATTTCTGTAAATTTTTATTTATTCTCCTAAAATTAAAAAATATATATAATAATTATATAATACTATCATATTAATTTAAACAAAATAATTTATACCAGAAATTTGTACTACTAACAATGACTATTTAAAAATAATAATAATAATAATAATAACCACTCTATTTATTGATGCACTGTACATATTCCTGCTTACATTTCTAGCTATTTCGTTTGTAAGCCCAGTGCAAATACTAGAAGACAACTTACCGCCTTGAAATGTCACAACTGTGAAATTTATCCTTCCCTTTATATATATTAAAAATAAAAACGTTAAAAACTTCCAGAAAATTCAGATCAATTTCCTCCCTTGCATTAAGGGATATAATTACTCCTGGTATTAGGTCTAGTATCCAGCACATTATAATATTTTTACAATCATGGCACTGCAGTCAGCACTATATAACTGCTAAACTATCCAAAATAATACAATTAATTGATATGCACCTTGACTAGCTGATACTTGTACGGGTTAAATTACTTCCTAAGACAAAATAATAAATACAGAGCTATAGGAAAGCTCCTGAATCATGCGTGCCAGAAACCACAAGATGCACCTTTCTTGCAACATCCATTTTTGTAAAATTTACAAAATCTTCCTTCTCCATTTCCAACATTGTACATCTCTGACCCATTCCATACTAATTTGCCCCTCTCAAAACTAGAACCTCTGCCACTAAAATTATGGTCTCTTGGACCCGAAAAGCTTTCCCAAATGCCCGAATTTCCTATGGAAGTGTCCATATTCATGTTGACATAGTCCTGAGTAATCCACTGATCAGTTCCCAAACCCACATCTTTAATCCCTTGGCCTAATCCCCCAAATGCCAAGTTTGCATTTCCCTGCACTGCTCCCTGATTAATATTTGCAGTTTCAGACCCCAACTTCCAGGTGCCCATGGCATCAATACCCCAGCTCACCACAGGTGATCGGGGATGAATCTTAGAACCAACTTCGCTTTGATATATTGAATCATCACTGGGCTTTGTATCTTCTTCCACTTCAGCACTTGTGGAAGAGCGCCCACCAGAACTTTTGCGCAGATCAAAAATATCAGCCTGAGATACCCCAAATGGTTCATCCGTCACAGTTGAATGAGAATGTACTTGCAAATCACTACTAGAGCTCCCAGGATCAGGTGTAGGGCTCAACCCCCCTATAGGGCTAAAACAATCATTTTCGGAACCTCGTCTCAATTCAACACCACAGTGCAAAGCTGAAGTAGGAGAAGCAAAGCGATTAAGCGACTCCATTGCTTCAACTTCTGCCAGCAGATCTGAAACTGATTCATCACCCAAAGTGAAGTCTTCAGGGTCAGTGACAACTATTGCCTGCCAACTAGCTGCTGCATTAGATGCAGGATGTGATGGAGAAGAATGTGTCAGTTGGCAACTTCCTGAAGTAGGAGTAGCAGGAGTAGCAGTATGATCACTGCTCACTTCAGTTGGTTTCAGGGAAGATGCAGCAGGCACAAGTTCTGGGTCAAATTCCTCCGTAGAAGGTTTTGCTGGATTAGGGGAATGCCCACCCCATTCACCACCTACATCAGGAAGGTGTGATCCACTGCTCGTTGGGCTGGAGGCTGTACTCCAGCTGGGACCCAAATCCTGAACAGGATCGTCTCTAGGCACTGATTGTTTCGTTCCAGCGTCCTGATCTTTCCAATCCACATTGTTTGGCTTAGGAGTAGGGTTGGGCAGATCTGAGAAATCAATCTCCTGGTTCTGATCTGACATTTCTGTAGGCTTTGAAAATGAAGCAATAGAGTTGGAATCCCAGCCATTTGAAGAATTGTCTATGGGTGGAGGTCCGCAATTTTTTCCAGAAGAGTGGCCAGAATTGTTCTCAGAGTCACCTGGTTTGTCGTCATCATCTCTAATATTAATTTGATCGCCTGTAGTCTTGTGAAAACCACCATTAAGACTACTCTGGTCAGATTTAAACAATTCACCTTCCAGCTTTTCCTTTACATGATGTAACATAGGTTCACATGCCTTCTCATAAAGCTTAGGCAAGGGCAGTGAATTGCGCACTGAGGCCTGGTCAGGCAGAGAATGATCATCCTTCAATGAATCTGAGCCTAATAAAAGGCTTCCAATCTTTGCTGCCTTGGAATTGACATCTGCAGTTGTAGTCAAACTAGAAGACGGACAGCCACCTCCATTGCTTTTCCAAAAGTCATCATTACTTTGAGAATGGGTGCTACCATTGTTTTTCACAGAGTCCAAGCTCCCCTCAACTCTTTTAATGTCTTTCTCAGCTGTCACTATACTCCCGCTCCACTCTTGATCCACGGTTATACCTCTATCATCAGATGCACCTCTTACTTCCTGAGGAACTAAACAATTCTTAAACAGCTCTTTATCATACTGCCCATTTAATACATCGGTCAGTAGCATGGAGTCATCTTGCTTTTGACTTTTCCCCCATACTCGCAAACCAGAAGGAAAATGTCCACTTGCACTCCATTTACGCATTTGCATCATGGCAAATGGTCCATGTATCTTTCCACATGGGTCTTTATAGTGCCAAAAATTTTGTGTCTCAAAATCAATAATAGGTTCAGACATCCCTGCAGAACTTGATGAGGACAATTCGTCAGATGAAACCACAGAAGTTGTTTCAGGTGTTTGACGTGGATTGTTGTTCCAACCACCAGCCATTGGAAAGGTAGCACCGATCAGGTAATTTGCTGACCCAAATGATTCTTTCCTGTGATTCAATGGAGATCCATTGACAAGATTATCTGCATAGAAGCAAAATTTTCCACAAAAGATTATAAAATGAAGAAAATAAATGATAACAAATGCTACATATTAATAAGTCAATGCTAGAGACCTTGCTTCTCCTCATCCAATTCTTTAGCATCTTCTTGAGACTCATAACTAGTATCCATAATTGGGTCAGCGTGAACTTTAGGAATTTCAAGTAGCCTGCGGGTACGTTCCTCCGGCGAGTTCAGAATCTGTAACTTCTCTATGCATTCTTTGAGCGTTCCACACAGTCAAGGAATACCAATTTCTCATGAAGCATAACAAATAAATGACATGTTTTAACAAATTAATTAACTGTTAACCCCAAGTATAGAATAAGAAATATTAGCTAAGAATGAATGCGACCTGTTCAGATTTTGAATATAAATTTTGAAGATTCAGCCACCCCACAAGCTACCCTACCTTCGAGTTCTCGAGAACACAACAAAAATATACCACTTGAAATCAATGTTCCAGTGACAATTATTTCATCATAAAGCCCAGAAAACAGTTCGGGAAAGTACTAGAAATTCTCTGTAAAGATATATGATCTTAGAAAAAACACATCTTGTTATCTAACTAAAAACCCCATAAAAACAAAATCCAAAGACCCATAATTGCAAATTTACAGTCACTTACATGAGATTTATTGAATTTTTTAGAGTAAATTGAAACATCTCATTTGTTCCTATACCATAATTCCTAATTATATTAATCAATATAGCTTGAAAAATGTTGAAGATACCCATTTAGTTTTAGATCATTCTTCATTTTATTACAGTTATTCAAAATTTGAACAGAATAGAGTACTGGAAAACTAAATATATCTCGTTATTTCAGGACAATATTTCTTTTGTAGAATGCATGATAATGCAGTTCTTTGTTTCAAAATATTGAAATATATGAGAAATATGAAGCACTTACATATCATAAGTAGATAAATAATTTAAGGAAAAAAGTATGTTTGACATTGTATTTCTCTATGTTTGAGTTTTTTTAATAAGTCGATTCTATAGAGGGTCTATTGTACTAAAGTATTTTTCTAATGGGCTTTTAGTAGCTCCCCAAAACTTCATTTCCGAATAATGAATAGGAAGATTTGACAGCAGCTTGTTGTGCAGCAATAACTATTAATAAGGGCAAAACTCAAACTAAAATTTATAATAACTACAAAGAAACAAAGGATATTCCTTTTTATGCCCCTTTTCACTTGCTTGATCACGGAGATTACTAAACCGTAATATCTCTGATTCCAGCAACTAGGACAGAAAAAAAAAATGAAACAATACCACAACTTTAGAAGTTACATTAACAATATTTATAAAAATTAAAGAAAAGAATTATATATATATATATATAAATACCAAGTCTTAATCCCACAATGACTAGGCAAATCATACACCAGCCTAATGGGTCACATAAATGAAGAACTTACAGCATTAACTTTTAGTTCATGAAATGACATTGCTTTCTCCTGAATCTTACCCTACAACCAAGCACAAACATCTTTAGTCAATGGAAACGCAATTAGCAATGCTCCACAGAGTATGGAAGTATACATAGACTTACCATTGTCAAACGATTGATGAACCCACGTTTAACACTTTGGCATAACCATTTGCATTCGTCCTGGGAAAATAATATCACATCAAAACAAAGGGAAAACTAGTGCACTCTCATTTTGGGTCCACATTACCACCATAACTAATACAATGAAATCATCATTGATCAAATAATGTGTGATAAAGCAATATATATTATTCATGCTGTCAAGAGATTGAAGAGGTATTTGTACAACATTCAAGTCCATCATTCATGACAAAGTTATAAACTCTACATGTGCCTTTATCTTAACATAGTGAATAATGGACTTGAATGTCAAGAAGCAGATAAGATTGAATGCATTTTCATATGTTACATCTCCATCATCTTCAAAATTTCATCCCTCTCATAACTCTTTCTTAAATCCTCAATTCTACAACACATGTTTGACTATTTTGCGAGTAGGTATTGAATAACTAAATGAATTATCGCAACAAGCCTATAAAATATTTTCCATATCTTTATATGAAAAAGCATGGATCTCTATTATGTGTGCCTATAAGCATGGCCATTACAACACTCTATAAATTCTTGCCCTAGATGACTAAAACCATCCATGGTTTTTAATGAATTGAATGCTTTAATAACGAGTACATACTAATTGACAACTGATTATTAAGAATAATGAAAACATACGAGATGACAATATCATAGATGTCAGATGTTTGCGATTATAATTGTCTTTTATTTTACACAAAACAAAAACTATATAGAAAGAGAAAATAACTATAACGGTTATGATTATAACTTTATATATTGAATGTATATATGACCAAATAAAAAAAGTAAATACACAATAACAGTTATGATTATAAGGTTACAACTGTTGGATATCAACTCTAAACCTACCTGTAGAATACGGACAAATAATAAAGAGTGATTTTTTTTAACTTTTATGGATTCAACCACCAAAACAACTCAATAAATATCAGCAAATAACATTACGTAACATGTCATCTTACATGAACCAGCCTCATATTTCTATCAATGAGTGAAAATACTCTACAATTATTTCATGGTCCTTTGCGAAATCTGTCAACGATGCAAGGAGAGCAAATTGTTTCTAAATTACACAAAAGAAATTTTGAAACTAAAGAATCAAATAACTTTTTAACTAGAAAATAGAAATTTGTATTTGAGGGAATGAGTTTAAAACCTTAGAGAACTCATGATTTGATATCGTATCAATTGAGACCACCTCTTTTTTATTTAAATTACAAACTTCAAGCATAACATCAGTTGATCTTTCTCCAATTTTGTATGGCTCGGCTGCCTTGCTAGTACCTGTGCACAAAATCTTTAACATCATAAATATTTACATAGCATATAGATCAGAAAAAAAAATTTAGAAGCATTACTTTAAAGAATTTTCTTGTTCCCTTGAAAAACAACTTGGAGCATTGGTTTGTATAAATATATACCTATTACTTGAACAAGCCTATACATATCTTGTTTTTCATCATTCCCAGGCAGTTTTATCCGAACAAATGAGCCAACAACCCTGTCATGAAATTTGTCGGCCTCAACCAAAAGGTTCTCTATCAAACAACGTTTCAAATATACCAAGTTAATATTGTGAACATCGATCGCTGCATATTCATCAGGATTAGCCAGGGATCCTCGCTTATCAGCCTCCTCACTTGTTTGACAGCCTTTACCGTTGCCCATAACTACTTGGTTATCATGATTCTCATAGGCCTCCACCCGACTCTTAATAACATCAACAACTTCTGTAACATCATGACCAACCGAGGAACACCCTTGAATAAGGAATTGATTTGTTTCCAAGTCTCCACAAAAGTTTTCTGAACTAGGACCTCTGTTGCAATTACCGTCAATTTCACCAGACCATTTCCCTTTTCGAGCTGTACTAGTAGGTTTTTTCCAAGGATTTCTAGCTTGGGTGAGCTCACTTATAGTTAATGACAACTTCTCTTTCAAGCAAACCCAGTACACCTTGAAGAGATACTCAAAGCTAGTTTGATCATCAAAATCAACTTCAACCTATACCAATCATGTACAGGGGAAAGACACAACAATGAATGAGAAAACAAAATACAGAATAAATAAGGCAACTATATATGGAAGCAAAACTTTGAAATAAATAAATAAATGTCACTTAAATACAACATAAGCTTCAAGATCCATATGATTATAAGCTTTGACAACAAAGAAAGGAAGATGAATCCCATTCCCAATAGAAATCAGCAAGCTACCACACTATTATTACCATGGAAACAGAATAAAAAATGAAAAATGAAAATAATATCATCCCAATGAAATGCAAGTCATAATACATCTCAAAAAAATGTTCTTTAGTCTTAAAAAGTTTACACATTCTTATATAATATGCAACAGAGAAAGTTCAGTTCATGTAATAAATTAAGCAACAAGGAACATAAAAGTCAGCATACCTTTTCCCCTGGCGCACAATTTTCAATTAACATGATAGTTCTCAAGCATACTCCGCAAAATCCTTTGCTCCCTCTTACAGAAAAATAATCAGAATCTTTTGTGCATCCCTTGCACAGAGAATAGGTGCAAGTGTAGCACATATAATAAGAAGCCTTATGACAAGTACGGCATAAATGCCACCCTGGAATCCATGATACATATGGCAAATAAATGAATTGTACAATCACATAATCAAATTGAAGTTGATATTGTATCCAAGATAAGAAACTCAAGTTAAGAAAGAAATCCTAATTGGCAACTGGCTCAATGACTTGCAATCACCCAAGTGATATCTTAGACAAACACGATCGAAGTATGCAATTCAAGGCATGCAGAGAAACTTATTACCATATAGAATAGCAGATAATTTAGTTCAAATATTAAAATGCATTGACATATTTACCATAACAAGTAATGACTATATAAATACTATCACAAAATGAATACTCTGATCAACAAACACACCCTCCAATGATGCATAACTATACTCAGAATCATATAATTATACAATAAAGCATGGTTCACATGCTTGACTAAAAATTTGAAGTAAATAATTAAATGCACCATACCACAGGTCCATCTAGCCTTCGATTGAAAGAATGACTCATCCCGCTTGATACAAGTTTTATGATATGCCTTGGGACATCCCCTAAATATTAAACCAAACGAAAACAACATAAATCTTAATCGAGTATAGCAAAAAATTGAAATCCCTGAACCTCAATAGATAGGAAATAATTCAAACAAGTGATCATCATCCAAAAATTAGTCATTTCGGGTAAGAGAAAAAACTTCCAGCTTACAACTCGACTTAACCATATCAGCTCACATCATGAAAAGATTGTTCGTGTTCAAATTTCACTAAATTTGCTCTCATTTAGAAGAGGAAAAGCCAGAAGAAAAAATATCTCAAAGATTTGGCTGGGAAAACTTACTTGCGATCACATAACACAAGACTGCCACCATCGAAGCAAATGAAACAAACGTCCTCTTCGTCTTTCTTTCTTCTCAGCGGCGGCTGATTACCTCGAGTCCTTTTAACCTGACCACCTCCCGGCAGCCGTCCCCGCTTCCGCTTCCCCTTCCCCCTCCCCTTCCCTTTCCCCTTCTCCAAGGCCGTCTCCGCCTCCGCAAACTTGACCTCCACGTCCACCATAGGACTGTCACCTCTTACCGCCACGTCAGCGCCGTTGATCGACGTGTCGGCCGGAGCTCCCACCAGCTGCAAATCGTCTATTACTTGTACGTTATCGCATTGATCGACGCTCATGAGCTCGATTTGTTCTAAATTATGGTCAAAACTCTGCTGTGTCTTATCGTTGCGTGCTTGCAGCGAAGGCATGTCCAAATTGGAAGCCTGGTCTAATTCCATGAAACTATCAGAAAATCTAAGAAATTTTGAGACTGAATTTTTCAGTGCAAACAAAAACCCTAGGTTTTGTTTGATTGTTCTTTAGAGTAGATACATGGAAATGAAATGAGGAATCATTATTGGTGTGCAAATTGTGAGACTCGTTGCTGTTTGGTAAGGAAGAGAGAGACGAGTCCACGACACTTGTTAAAAGAAAAAAATCAAACTACCAAGTGCTTTTTTTTTTTATTATTTACTTGTTAATTTAGCTTTTTACTACAGTTAGTCAGTGAATTTAGCAGTAGAATTTAGAACAAGAGACAACAAACGCGCTCGCCAGTTCGAGCGTGGGTGTCTTATCGTCATGTCTGAAAGTTCTCAAGTCTTAAAGGTCGTCCAATAGTTCTGTCTTGACCACCACGTGCCACGCGGTAAGTGGACAGTTCCAACTCCGATGAAAGCGACTGGAGGGCGGATAGACGGAATAGTGCCTAAACTTTTAGAAACTTTCGCTCAAAATATTCAAACATGATCTATGAAAAACACTCTCTCCCCTGCCTGCAATCATTTTTTCTTTTCCGGGTCCGGACGGGTCGGGCCCTACATCCCGGCTTCCTGACTTGACTCTATGGAGACAAAACCTCTTTCCGAAAGCATTTGGTAAAATTTTCAGAGTCCTGTGTGCTTTTGAGTAGTGGGGAATGGGGATTGGATATTATGCGTTAGGTTGGAAGTGATTGAGAATCTATAGTGTACGAAAAGAGTTTTCCAACTTTCAATTCAAAGCCAAAATTATTTAATAATTTTATTTTAACACATATTTAATTGTGGTTACCAAAAAGCCACCACCCTGAAATTTCTCATGATGAAAATTAAGACGATAATACCAATAATAAAATGTAACAAATAGTTATATAGCATTAAATAATGGAAATAAATTGCAAATAAATGAAGATATATATATATATATATATATGTAAGGCGGTCTTTTGTTTCCTCTTATCACACTCCCATCACATATTTACAAACGTGTGTCTTACAACACTTGGTAAAAATTTTATATTTACTATTTTTAATAATTTTTTATATTTAATATAATAATTAATAATAAATTTTTATACATTAAAAAATATAATTTATTAAATATATAAATATTAACAAATGTCCTAATAATATTCATTAGTAAAAAATTTATTAAATATTAATTTGTTGCTATTAATTATTTTTAGGATATGGTTATAGTGTTGTACTTAAATTTAAATTTAAAAAGACTATACTAAATAATAAATACATTTTTTTTTAATTTCTTATCTTTTTTCAGACTCTGAAACATACAATGTGGTTTATTTATTACACAACTCAGATATTAATGGAAAGTGGCTATGTATGGACTGGGTTAAGGCTTAAGAATTCAGAGAATCCTATTCTATATACTCTGAACGAATCCGAATGCTTTTTTTTTTTTCTCACTTTTTACTATTTTTAAAATTTTTAAAAATTATTATAAATAATAAATATAAAATTTTAAGCATTGTCCTAAAAATACTATTTAACAAAAACCTAAATAATAATACATTCATTTTTATTCTTCTTTCAAACTATTAAGGACGGCCAAAGGTCTAAGAACACGTACATATAAAGTTTATTGTTTATTATCTTCTTTTATTAGGTTTACGTAGATCATAGAAAGTCATTTCACGTGGATGCCTCCAAATCACGAGTGCAAGATTCAAGAATCTTGGTTTAGTTAAGTCCACGATTGTGTGCTGTGTTGTTGTTTTTGTGTTTCAAATGTTCTACAAAGAGTAGGGAGTACCTGCTACACTCGATCAACTGATTCTCACCATTGAAATTGTATTCTATAATTTGGGATGTGTTGAATTAGAATTTTATTCAATTTTACGTTATTCAAGTTCAAATACTTTTGGACGTTATTGGTCGGCATATTAAATTAGTTAGGCCAATGAATTAATTTGATACATCATATCATTAAAATCAATCATTAATATTTCCAAATAAATATATATTGAAAATGAAAAATTAAATTGACTATTGTTAATATTGAAATAGAGAAATATGACTACCTTTATTGAATAAGTAGTTAGTTAGTAGTCATGAATAAGGGTAAGTAAAAGAAACTAAAGATTAAATTTAATAAACTAAACTCATAATTAATTTCGTTCATTTTTATGGTGTGATTTTCATAATTAATTCTATTTACTTTTATGAGTACTTTAAGAATTTAACAGTTAGTCCGATCAATCATTTACCATATTTCTTGATCAACTCGTGAAAAAGAATCAAATTTCCTTTTGATTTAGTTTTTTACCACAACTTATGTGAATTAATTTGTGCCCATTTCTAGTCATGGACGTCCATATTGCATGTTAGAGATTGTACTTTATCTACATTAAAATGTGAGCTTGAAATCAAAATCAAGTGGTAATTTAAATTTTCTTATTTTATTTTTCTCAAACCACATTAAAAGAAGAGTAGACATATTAATGACTTCATCGTATTTGAATCCTGAAGATCGTGGATTTTGGAAAAAATGAATACGAAAGGCAAGACAATAGGAATAAATGGGCCAATTGCTTTTGTGATAAGAATTAAGAACTGAATTTATTAGTGTGAGAATTTCGTAAGAAGCATTAACCCTTAAGTGTGGCCTGCGTCATGACCCAGATCTCTTTAACTCATTTAACTCGCTTTCCTCTTTGTTTATGACCTAAGATGTGACCTTATGGGCTTAGACTGTACCTATTGTCGACCCATCATTTTGGCGAGTGGAGCAAAACCAACATTGGAGATGAAATGACTCCACATTGAGTTTGTGGGGCTACAAGAGATCAACAAATCAAATCATACGGTTCCCATTCTCCATTATTTTTGTTGGGAATAACTTGTGAATTTTGTAAAATAGGGCACTCATTTTCACCCAGATCGTTATTACGATGATTTCGAAACGAGAGAGAAAATCATTAGATTATGAAAAATCTTAAACAGTGTAAGGCAGCAAATTTTCCTTCATTTTTTTAAAAATAATTTCTGAGCGTCAAACAATTAAAATGAGAGAGGGAGAAAAAAAATGTACTACATAAAATATCTAATACTATTCTTTGTGAAAATTTGTCGTCACTGATTGGGTCCATACTCCATAGCTCAGTGGTAGAGCATTTGACTGCAGATCAAATGGTCACCGGTTCGTCCCGGTTGGGCCTTAATGTTTTAGGGTATGCATATCTCAAGCTTCTGGTTTCTTCAGCGCAGTCAGGCCAAGCCTGTTAATTTTGTTTGTCTGCCTTAGCGAACATGAGCCACAGTATTGGCCCACTTTGCTTCTACTTATGGGATTATCCAACAGAGTCTGGCCCGGTTAGAATTTTTCTATAATTGGTTTCTACTCATGGGATTACCTCCTGGAAGCTTGTACATGGAAGAGGTCCATGCTAAGGTTTGACCTCTTTGGCTCTTTGCACATGAGTTGCATTATTTCTTTTTAAGTATATTTCATCAATTCAATTAATTTCTATCTGCCTAAGTTTCATGTACAGTTTCAGATTAAAGGAAAATTTTATCTCGAGCCTGTTGACTGCACTTTTTGGATGTAACAAACCTTTATTTTTACATTTCAGCTCGGAGAGGAATTATATTTTACTCTTGGGGGCCAGCATATACCTTTTGGTGCATCACCGCAGGTAAATTTTACATATATGCAGTTTTCCTTAGTGTATGAGCACTAAGTTGTTTTTTAGCCTGGTTTAGGTATATACTCATATAAAGTTTCTGAATTCCTTATATATATATGTATGTATGTTTGTATTTTTTCTTTTTCATTTTATTTTTATGTTCTTGTTAATGTATCATGAACACCAACCAAAGCGCTCACAAACAAAACAAGTTGAAATTAAATTTTTTTGGTGACTAATATTGTTGTTTATTTCATAAACATGCATTTGAGGAGCTCTCAAACTCAGATAAATTACACTCTTCAATTTCCTCACACAAAGTAAAAGTGTACAGGATTCATTTGTGGAATAGTGAAAACTAGTCAGTGCAAAAATGGTTTAGCATTTGATTGGCTAGTTTTGAATTATACTTAGTTGTCCATATCTGAGAAATGTTTCTATAAAAAATGCAATGCTTTGAATGGAAAGAACAGTTCAGGTAAAGAATGTGAAAATATGAGGAAGAATTATGATCTATTGCAGAAATTTGTTGAATTACTGCATATTTGTAATATATATATCATGCAATACATGTGTATTACTGTGGATTCATGGATGTCATTGAGTTATTATTGGAAAACACACAAGTAGTCTCAATAAAAATTTTGGAATAATTCAGTACTATAGTGATTGAAGAGCTTGTTTTAATGTTTCGAAGAAGCTGAAAGGCAAGCAAGTTGCTACAAAAAGGTTGGCCTTTTTTTTTTTTCCTTTCTGCTTCAGTTTCTGGATTCTCTCTTTCACTTTTTGGCTAATTTGTGTCTTGAATGATATATACCTCTATTGCATCTCTTAACCTACTTCGCTTTGCTAGTTTGTACTCAAAATGTGGGTGATGTTAATGCTGTGCTGTCATCTATACCCTCATGCAGGATGTGTGGACTGAATTAGGCCGCCCTTGTGGAATTCATCAAAAACAGGTAGTCTGCAGTCACTGACCTTCGGACATGGAATGTGAGCTTTCATAAGCTGGTTAGACATGTTAATCTTGATTTTGCTAGCATTACAGGTGGACCAAATGGTCATTCACTCTGCCTTAAATCCTCGGCCACGGTCAACACTAAGTGGTGATTATTTTTACAATTACTTTACGCGTGGTTTAGACATCTTATTTGACGGGCAGGTATTTTCTCCCCTTGCTGTATTTGTGTGCTTGTTGAGAAAAGTTTTAAATCCCTGTTGTCTTAGTTATTTTCTCAAGTCGTGATATTGTTTAATTATCTTGGCTCCAAGAAGATGTTGAATTTTTTTTTTTTTTGGTTTTGCAGACTCATAAAATTAAGAAGTTTGTTCTGCATACAAACTATCCTGGTCATGCAGATTTCAATTCATACATAAAGTGCAATTTTATCGTTGTTGGTTCTTGCTGTAAGTTTTTTTGGTTTAGAAAGTTTTTGATAAAGTCTGTTCATGTGGATAATCATGGACTATTTTCTTGTCTTGCAGTTACTGGTACTAGTGCTGAGGCACATAGCTATAATAACAGGATTACACCCAGCACAAAACGGGAGAATGTGAAGGTAGGGTCATTATGCCCACTTTGTCAAAATTAGATGGACAACTCAATACTGTTGAGAACTTGAATAGCCTGAAAAATAAGTGCAAGTTAAACCGTGTTAAAAGTCTGTGTTTCATTATTTTTATCTATCTATTAGCACTATTGAGTTAATGAGAATTATATTTTCAAATTTCATTTAGTTTCTATTCACTTCAGTTAGCAATTTGAAAAAACAAAAAATAGAGGTCCTGATCTTAACTACTATTTTTTTTTTGGTCTTTATCTTGTTGTTTACGTGGATTTCTACACATGATAAAGCCCATTGTTTTAAGATCTGAACTACGGTTATTGAAATTTCTCGATAGACTGCTTTGATAGGATATCTAATATATCTTATGTTTCAAATTCTGAGCAGAATTGTTCATTTCGTTCTAGTCTCTTTTACTAGATTTATGATTATGCCCCATTGTGTTCTGTTGCTTCTGAGCACTTGCTTACCAGCCATCATTTTGTACTTTATGATCAAACAATGTTGTTACAAAAGCTTTTTACCTAACTACAGGAGATCCTTGGGGAATGGTTATATTGCTACAATAATTATTATCCATTCTGGTATGTTGCCTCTACCAACTGATTCATTGAGCCGTTCTTTATCTGCTGAATATTTTGTTAATTATTATTACTACTCTTCTCCCATCATTTAGCATGCCTTACAAGACTTAATTGTATTAAGGAAATGTTCGGGATTAAGGGTTTGTGGTTTTGAATCACAGTTGTAGGATAGAATCTAAAAATAATAAAGGCTTTTTAAATAGATGGGAGGACCCTACTAAAAATTACTTCTTGCAACTTTGCTAAGCCATTGGTACCAAACAAACATTGCCCTAAAGCTGGTTCCTTTTTGTGTTTTCCTATCTTTTGTCGTCCAATTAACTGCTGAAATTGACCTTTTGCACAGTTTCAACTGGACATCATAGTTGATTAACTTCTGCTTTGATGTGATTTCTTTTAGATTTCCCTAGCTGGGTGATACCTATCTCACAAGAGGCAGTTGCCTTTGTATAGACGTGTGAAAGCCGCAATTAATGCTTCTGCATCTATTATGGCGAAAGCACTGACAATTGTACAGCTATGGATTCATTTGTACAGATAAATGTTAATTTAGCATGTAATTACTGTGTACCTTCAACCTTCTGTGTTTTTTACCTGATAAAAAGATAGATGAAATGATGCCCTTTGCTTCTCAAATTGCTTGAACTGTTCAAGCTGAAACCGCAGGGTTCGCAATCGCTAATCCCTCGTGCATATGGTTGTAGGGACAGGCGTTTGTGATATAGATCGATTTAAGATAAAATTTTAAATTGATTCAAATATTATAATTTAAATTTTATGTAATTTAAGTTAATTTAATAATATGTTATAAATTATAATCGATCCAAATTACATAATACGGTTTGGATTAATTTGAATTTGCGGTTTGAACTTTAAATTTATATTAAAATAATTTATTAATTTCGATTGAGTCAAAAAATAAAATTTTAAACCTTAATTTTTTTTCTAACTTAATTTTAAAATGATAAATCCATTAGTTAATCATAAAATATTAAAAAAATAATTAATATATTATTTTA
>JAVXUL010000020.1:9927478-9953774 GCA_035590515.1 Trichilia minutiflora
AAACCAACATGTTTTTATGTCTTAAATAATACAATTCTCTAATATTGATTATTCAGTAACAGTACATACATATATAAAACAAAAAGGGTCCCAAAACGAACGAGTAAAATAATATATTTCTTCTATTTTTTATATGCTTTTAATAATGTTACTCTCTAGTAGATAAAATAATTAATTTCAATTTAATCAGTATCAGTAAAATAAATATGCTTAGAGTATGTTTTAGAATTGAAGTGTTGTAAAATAACCCAAAAAAAAACTAAGTGATTCTACTACGTTATGATATTTTGACACTAGCACATTATATTAAAAATCCATACTTTAATATTATTATATTTTGTGGGCTGTGTGTGTATGTGCATGTATATGTGTGTGTGTGTATATATATATATATGGAAACCTCAAAATATTGCACAAATTTTCGTCTTTTTCATGCCAATAACATAGTCCATTAGGCTCCTCTCAATTTAATAAAAATAGCATAGCACTCACCTTTCAATGCTTGAAATTAAAAAACAATAAATTTAAGAGCAATATCAACTTTTTAGTTTTATAAATTTTAATATTTAAATTAGGTTGAAAATTTAAAAAAAAAAATTTTGTTAGACAGAAAAAGATTTAAAAAATACCAACACAGGTTTGGTGTGATTTTTTAACTGTTTTTTAACTTCTTTTATGTTAGAAAAGATTTAATATTTATAACGTTTGATAATACGTATTTTTAAGTGTTCGTATATATTGATATATAGATAATTAAAGAACAAAAAATTAGTATTTATTAAATAATTTTGTATCTTAATATTAAATAATAAATTATTATATAATTATATCTTATATGTTTAAGTTGACATAATAATTATTTAAACTGTAGTTTATTTAATACGATTATACGAGTCTTAAATGTAATATTAGCAATAATTTTAAGAATTAAATTAATCTTTGTTTGTCCTTTTTGTTTTTATACTATACTTTGTACAGATGCTAACATTATTTTTCTATCCCAATATTCTTAATCTTAGTTAAGACCATCTTTAATATTTAAATGGATTATTTTCATAAAAAATATATTACGTCCTTAATACAAAGAGACTTATATTTTATATGACATTGATAAACATCATCTTCAAAAATTACGTTTTAATATGGATATGAATTGTTATTTATTATTTTATAAAATTTTAAAATTAATTTTTTTTCTTCTTTAATCATCAATAAAATAAATGAATTGCTGAGTCAGTAATTCATGATTATCAATAAAAATCTCTAAAAATAGATGACGGAGTTGAGGGTGTGAATTATTTTTTTTACATGTCAGCTTGATAATGGATAAAATTAAATATATTAAAGAGTTTAATTACACTTATAATATGTATTTTATATATATGACATCTTTAAAAAAAATAATTTATAGATACATTGAAGATGCTATAAGATGGATGGGTTCGTATAAATTAAGGGTATCAATTAGGATAAACGAATCGTATTCGTGTCATATTAATGAACTTATAATATTTTTTTGTGCTCATCCGAATACGATCCATTTATTAATTGTGTCATCCGTTTAATAATCGTGTCATCTATTTATTAATCGTATAATTTCTTTTTTAAATAGGTGATATAACATAATATAATTAGATCATTAACTCGATCTAATTTATTCAATTTATTTAATTAATTAATATAAAATTTAATCTATTTAATTAATTATTTATTTAATATAAAATAAATATCAAATATAAATAACTAAAATTATATATTAAATAGTTATTTATTTAAATATAATTATTTATTTAAATACGATTATTTATTTAACTAATCGTATTTTAATCGTGTTTTAAACGAATAAACGAATTCAAAAAATCAAATTCGAATTCGATACAATTATTAATTATGTGATATGAATACGATCCGTTTATTATTTGTATTAAAATTTTTAAATTCGAATTTTTTTAATTATATTAAATTTATGTTAAATAATTGTATGACCCAAATTACTTTCCTAATATAAATGCTAACACCACACTCCATAATCATCGGAAGGCATCGCGTGGAGCTATCGGGCATGACCTGAACAGAGGGTTCAAGTTTTACCCCCAGCAATACATGTATATGCACATATATTATAAATTCTTTATATTCTCTGTATAACGTCGGTCCTAGCATCATCGGATTATAATAATTTTTTTATAAAATTTGAATAATATTAAAATTTTAAGTATTTTGTACAAATTGTTTATTCAAATGAAGGCCTGTTATACTTAATATTATGTGATCATAAATTTTTATTTTTTCTTTTGTGAAAATTTATTTATTTTTATAAGAATATAAAATATACAGCAATAATATATTGAGATCGTATAACTATTTATATCTCTGATACTGCACCTAAAATTTTAATTTCGATTATAGCATTTTTCTTTTACATATTGTCGTAAAAAAATTTAATATGGAAAATAATACTGAGAATAAAAGAATCCAGAGAACATTCGTCCAAGTTAGGAAATAAAAGCTTAGGTGAGAAGAGTTACGCGGGGTCCATCATACAGGTGTGCAGATTACGTGTCATCGTAGTCATCTGCGTGCAGAGAAAGGTATCGATCGGTATTACATGCATCAAGTTACATCTGTGAGTTGCTTTCGCGAAATTAACGTAATCTTTTCCAAAACCGAAGAAAGGTAGAAAACCTACCAAATCAGAATCCAGATGTTGCAGAACCAGAAGCCGAGACGACGGTGCGAGGGCACGGCCATGGGTGCCATAGTTCTCGATCTTCGACCTGGTGTCGGAATCGGACCTTTTTCTCTCGGTATTATACCTTATTTGATTGGATCCAAAGAAAGTTGTTTGATTAGGTTTAATGTCTCGAATGGATTTAAATTTAATCCTGATTTACTTTGTAATTCATTGGTTTGATGAATTTGAATAGAGAGGGTATTTCAGCTAATACACTCAACCATTTTATGTTTTTGAAGTTACAATCATAGCTTGATCATTGATTTGAGAGTCATTTGACTTTGATTATGGATTACGTTGACTGTTTTGAATATTGTTTTAGGGATGCCGATATGTGAAGCCTTTGCTCAGATAGAACAGCAGCCTAATATCTACGATGTTGTCCATGTGAAATATTTTGACGAGGTTTGGACAAAGAATTAAGTTAAATACCATACGCACTGTCAATGTTAGTGCATAACATTTAATATATAAAATTTGTATATGAATATAGAAGACACCTAACGTATATTTTAAACAGTTCAATTTGTTAGATTGTATGATCATTTGACACAGGTGTTATATCTTTCACTTGTTTTGGAACCGGATGTGGTTAATATTATCGTCTTCATTGCTGTTCTGTTTTATGCAGGAGCCACTTAAGCTTGATATTGTTATCGGCTTTCCAGATCATGGTTTTCATCTACGTTTTGATCCATGGTCTCAGGTATTATTTTTTCACTTGTATTCTCTTTGTTAATCATTTATTGATTTGTATGTCCTGCTGGTTAGTCATTGTGTGAGGTCATACCATAGATGGTGCTTTCCCATAATCTCATCCAATTAATTTATAAGATGAAATTTCAGTCATTATTTATGTCCTAAGTAATATCTTGCAATGCTTTGTAATACTATTTCTTTGATTAAGTCTGAATTATGTGACAGAGGTTACGCCTTATTGAAATTTTTGATGTCAAACGGCTTCAGATGCGATATGCCACCTCCTTGATTGGGTAGGCTATGCTCTGAACTTTATTTTTATGCTTTATATTTGTAAAAAATTATGAATAAATCCTGTTCCTTGATTTAGGGGATCGTCAACTCTAGCTACTTTTGTAGCTGTTTATGCACTTTTTGGGCCAACCTTTCCTGGGATTTATGACAAAGATAGAAGTGTTTACACGCTATTCTACCCAGTATGTGCCTTGAATGCTCAATTATCAGGCTCTTCACTACATTTTTGCATATGTGTCCTATGTTGTGGGATTTGTTTGGTGTATGTATTTTGCAGGGGTTGTCATTCGCTTTCCCAATCCCCAGCCAGTATGCAGATTGCTGCCTTGATAGAGAAGGTTTTAATTAGCTACTTCTATTTTACACACTTATTTTACCTAATTTTCATGTTCTAATTAATTAACACTACTCTTATTTATTTGACAGCGGAACTACCCTTGGAGTTTCCAGATGGCACTACACCAGTTACATGCCGTGTCTCTATATATGACAGTTCTGCAGACAAAAAAGTTGGCGTTGGATCTTTAATGGATAAGGCTATTGCACCTGCATTACCTCCTGGAAGCTTGTACATGGAAGAGGTTCATGCTAAGGTTTGACCTCTTACCATACGGGTTCTGGCATTATTCCTATTTAAGTACAGTTTTCAGATTAAAGGAAAATTTTATCTTGAGCCTGTTGACTGCACCTTTTTGGATGTAACAAAACTTGAATATTTTCGAATTTCAGCTTGGAGAGGAATTATATTTTACTGTTGGGGGTCAGCATGTACCTTTTGGTGCATCACCACAGGTAAATTTTACATATATCGAGGTTTTCCTTTAGTGTATTAGCACTCTCTGTTTCTGAAAAAAAGAAAAAAGTATTAGCAGTCTGTTGTTTTCTAACCTGGTTTTGTATATGCTAATATAAAGTTTCTGAATTCTTTTATGTATATATATATTATCTTTTTCATTTTATTGTTATATTCTTGTTAATGTGTCATAAATGCCAACCAAATTTCTAAGAAGTTTAAATTAAATTGTTTTTGTGAATAATATTTTTGTTTATTTTCAAAGCATGCATTTGAGGAGCTCTCAAACTCAGATATATTACACACTTCAATTCCCTCACACAAAGTAAAAATGTACAGGATTCATTTTTGGAATAGTGAAAAATACAGGTTTGCAAATCTTTTGGCGCAGAAATGGTTTAGCATTTGATTGGCAAGTTTGGAATTTTACTTAGTTCTCCTTATCTGACAATTTTTTTTATAAAAAATGCAATGGTTTTGAATGGAAAGAACAGTGCAGGTAAATAATGTGGAAATATGAGGAAGAAATATGATCTATTGCAGAAATTTGTTGAATTACTGCATATTTATAGTATATATTTCATGTAATACATGTGTATTGCTGTGGATTCATGGATGAAATTGAGTTATTATTGGAAAACACACAGGTTATTTTGATAAAAAAGTTTGGAGTACTTTAGTACTATAGTGATTGAAGAGCTTCTTTTAATTTTTTGAAGAAGTTGAAAGGCAAACTAGTTGCTAAAAAAGGGTTGGCCTTTTTTTTTTCCTCCCTTTCTGCTTCCGTTTCTGGATTCTCTCTTTCACTTTTTGGCTATTTTTGTTTTGCATGATATATGCTTTGTTGCATCTTTTACTCTGTTCTGCTTTGCTAGTTTGTGCTCAAATGTGGGTGATGTTAATGCTATGCTGTCATGTATACCCTCATGCAGGATGTGTGGACTGAATTAGGCCGCCCTTGTGGAATCCATCAGAAACAGGTAGTCTGCAGTCACTGACCTTGGACATGGAATGTGAGCTTCCATAAGCTGGGTAGACTTGTTAATCTTGATTTTGCTAGCATTACAGGTGGACCAAATGGTCATTCACTCTGCCTCTGATCCTCGGCCACGGTCAACACTCTGTGGTGATTATTTCTACAATTACTTTTCTCGTGGTTTAGATATCTTATTTGACGGGCAGGTATTTTCTCCCCTAGCTATGTTTGTGTGGTTGTTGAGAAAACTTTTAAACCCCTGTTGTCTTAGTTATTTCTTGAGTCATGATATTGTTTAATTATCTTGGCTCCAAGAAGTTGAACCTTTGTTCTGGTTTTCCAGACTCATAAAATTAAGAAGTTTGTTCTGCACACAAACTATCCCGGTCATGCAGATTTCAATTCATATGTAAAGTGCAATTTTATCATCGTGGATTCTGACTGTAAGTTCTTTTGGTTTAGAAAGTTTTTGATAGAGTCTGTTTATGTGGATAATCATGAACTATTTTCTTGTCTGCAGTTAGTGGTACTAGTGCTGAGGCACATAGCTATGAAAACAAGATTACACCCAACACAAAATGGGAGCAAGTGAAGGTAGAGCCATTTAGGCCTGCTTTGTCAAAATTAGTTGGACAACTCAATACTACTGAGAATTGAATAGCCTGAAAAATAAGTGCAATTTAAACTGTGTTAAAAGGCATGTTTTTGTTATTTTTATCTATCTATTAGCACTATTGAGTTAATGAGAATTATCTTTCCAATTTTCATTTCTGTTTCTATTCACTTCCACTAGCAATTTGAAAAAATAAGAAGTCCTGATCTTTATTACTCTTTTCTTTTGGTTGCTGTTATCGTGTTTCCTTCATGGATATCCACACATGATAAGGGTCATCGTTTTAAGATCCGAACTACCATTATTGAATATTCTCAATAGCCTGCTTTGATAGGATGCCTAATATTTTTTCTGTTTCAAATTGTGAGCAGAATTGTTCATTTCATTTGAGTCTCTTTTGCTAGATCTACGGTTATGCCCCATTTTGTTGTGTTGCTTGTAAGCATTTGCTAAATAGCCACCTTTTTGTACTTTATGATCAACAATGTTGTTTCAAAAGTTTATTACCCAACCACAGGAGATACTTGGGGACTGTGGTCGAGCGGCTATCCAAACACAAGGGTCAACAAGCAATCCTTTTGGATCAACTTTTGTATATGGATACCAAAATATTGCCCTTGAGGTGGATATATTCTTCATCCTCTTTGCTTACACAGTAATTCAAATTTTTTATGCTACTTCTTCTGTGTGCATTGTGAGAGAGATTACTGATAAATATGTCTTATGCTATGGCAGGTTATGAAAAATGGGTATATTGCAACTGTAACTATGTTTCAATCCTAATGATTATTATCTTTTCTGGTATGTTGCATCAACCAATTGATTCATTCAGCAGTGCTTTATCTGCTTTATATTTTGTTAGTTATTATTACTATTCTTCGCCCATCATTTAGCATGCCTTAACAAGACTTAAATATATTAAGTTAATGTTTGGGATTAAGAGTTTGTGGTTTTGAATCACAGCTGTTGTAAGATAGAATATAAAAATATTAAAGGTTTTTAAAAAAAAATGAGAGGACTAAAAAGTTAATGTTATTTCTTTCAACTTTACTAAGCCAGTAGTGCCAAACAAGCATTGCCCTAAAGCTGGTTCCATTTTGTGTTTTCCTATCATTTGTTGTCCAAGTAACTGCTGGAATTTGCACAATGTCAATTGGCCATCGTAGTTGATGATTAACATCTGCTTTGATGTGATTTCTTTTAGATTTCTCGAGCTGGATGATGCCTATTTCACAAGGAGCAAATTGCATTTGTACAGATGTGTGAAAGCCGCAATTAATGCTCCGGAATCTATTATGGGGAAAACAGTGACAATTGTACAGCTATGGATTGCTTTGTACGGTTAAATGTTAATTTAGCATGTAATTACTGTGTACCTTCAACCTTTTGTGTTTTTAACTTACTAAAAAGATAGATGAAATAATGCACTTTGTTTCTCAAATTGCTTAAGCTGAGTACCTTAGCCATTGCCAACTCATAATGCATCTGAAGTCTGGTGGACGTGTTTTTTGGTACTTCAAAATCGATCAGTTGTGTAGCCATCAAATAAAATTGTTGGACGAATCAGCCTGTCTTGTCTTGTGGATTCTTCAGTAGGTTGTATAGCCATAAAATTAAAAATCTAATTTTTATACAAATAAATAAGATATCGCAAATTATTCTTTAATAAATCGATCCACGCGGAGAACTTGGGGTGGTAAAAATTTGGATCCGAAGCAGCTATTGCCAAATTCATATACAAATAAAGAAAATCATTGTTGATGAATACGGTTTGGTTATTTTTAATTCGAATATTCAAAATATTCGAATATTTTGTTTTCATAGAAAATCATTGTTGTATAAAATTCATATACAAATATTTTGTTTTCAAAATATATTTAAATTTAAAAAAAATAATTCAAAATAAAACAACAACAACAACAGATGTACAAATATATTGTTTTCATATAAAACAACAAGAATAAATGTGAAAATAATTGTAATTAAATATTTTAAGTAGTATATTAAAATTGAAAAAATATTGTATTTTAAGAAAAGATAATGATACATGTAAATTTATTTGAACCTAAATAGAAAATTTTTATAAATAGAAAAAATAAATTAAAAATAATAACAACCTAATAAATAATTTTATTATATTTACAATAAATTTATACATTGACAAATATATCAGTATTATGCGAAAGAAAATATTTTTGATATTTAGGATTAGATTTTAATATATTTTTTTAATTTACACTATTCGATATGATTGACCTAATTATTTATTAGTAATATTAGAAATTGTAAATAATTATTTTAATTTATATCATAAGTAAAATTTTTTATTAATATTTAATAATGTAAATTCAATCAAAACTTTTTGTAAATCACTTCTCATATTCACTTTATGTTCGTATTCACATTTTAATTAAATGTGAATATTTTTCATATTCGAATTATTTAAATTTTTTTAATAAATTCAAATTCGAATATTTTTACCGTCTCAAACGGAGACTCGGATCAAATCCATAATATAAGGCTTACAAGCCCATATTCGCCTCATTATTGTCGGTATATGCAAGTTTATATCTACAAGTTTATAATTTTTGCTTTTTAATTTTTATTATAAGTTTGTATTTGATAAAATATTTAGGAATATTGAGTGCAAATAACTACCAAAAATTTATTTTCTTTAAAGGTTCTGTACCAAATAAATATAAAAGATATTAAAAATGAATATAAATATCCAATAAACAAGTAACAGCTGTTAAAAGTATATACATATAAACGAGTAGCGGCTGTTAAATATTAAAAAACAATATATTTATTCAAATGGACACACTTAATATTCAATCGTGGCCATTTTCCTGCCTGCGTTAGGCACAAACCACCAGCCAATCAGATACTACAAGGCGTTGAGCCGACACAAATTACAAATACGATCCGTGTTGTGACTTATTTTTCAGTGTTAACGGTTTTCTAGCACAGCACTTTTGGCGCAGAAAAGACATCGGAATTCCCAATCAGGTACTTAAAAACCCTAACTTCGAAACTCTCCGTTTCTTGTATTGCCTACTATCATGGTTCCTCCCGCGTCAGACGATAATCTTAAGAAATTAGAGTACTTCTCCCTCGTCTCTAAAGTTTGCTCGGAGTTAGAAACTCATCTAGGGTTTGGGGATAAAGTTTTAGCCGAGTTCATAACCGAGTTAGGTCGTGAATGCGAAACAGTTGATGAATTTGATGCTAAATTGAAAGATGATGGCGCCGAAATGCCTGATTACTTTGTCCGTACATTACTCACTATCATTCACGCCATTCTTCCATCGAAGTCAAAATCATCAGAGAAAGAGTTAAAAAAAGAGAGTGGTGCGGATGGTAAAAATTCGAAGTACAAGGCTCTTGCGATTGAAGATAGTAAGGATAGAGTCAAAGAGCTTGAGAAAGAGATTGAAGCTGAGGCACACGAGCGGCGCAGAGAAAACGAGGATAGAGAAAGAGAAGATCAACATAGGAATAGAGATAGGAATAGGAGAGATAGAGAAAGAGACCTTCGAGATCGAGATAGAAGAGACAGGGATAGGCATAGAGACAGGTTTCATGATGATGAGGGTGATAGGAGTAGAGGACGAAACAGGGGTTATGAAGATGATGGCTATCGAAGTAGAGGAAGACACAGGGATAGGCACGAGAAGAATTGGAGTTATGATGAAGAGGACGGTGATTATAGAGAGAATGGTGAAGATGGGAATAGGAGAAGTGGGCGGTACAAGTCAAATGAGCCCGAGTTGTATAAAGTGTACAAGGGGAGAGTATCAAGAGTTATGGAAACAGGTTGCTTTGTTCAATTGAATGATTTTAGGGGTAAGGAGGGTTTGGTTCATGTTTCTCAGATTGCAACTAGAAGAATTGGTAATGCTAAAGATGTTGTGAAGCGGGATCAAGAGGTTTACGTTAAGGTGATTTCAGTTTCGGGTCAGAAGTTGAGTCTTTCCATGAGGGACGTTGATCAGAATACTGGTAAGGACTTGCTTCCATTAAAGAAGAGCTCGGAGGATGATGTGTATAGAAATAATCCTCCAGGGACTAAGGATGGACTGACTACTAGGACTGGACTTTCGGGGATTCAGATTGTGAGTGATGATGATGCAGTTCCATCTCGTAGGCCGTTAAAGAGAATGAGCTCTCCGGAGAGATGGGAAGCAAAACAGTTAATTGCTTCAGGTGTATTGTCAGTCAATGAGTATCCTATGTATGATGAGGAAGGGGATAGGATGGTTTATCAAGAAGAGGGCGCGGAGGAAGAGCCTGAGATTGAACTGAATGAGGATGAGCCTGCATTTTTACAAGGGCAGACCAGGTATTCTGTTGATATGTCGCCAGTGAAAATTTTCAAGAATCCGGAAGGCTCATTGAGCCGTGCTGGTGCTCTTCAATCTGCTCTCATTAAGGAGCGGAGAGAAGTAAGGGAACAACAGCAGAGGACAATGCTTGATTCAATACCAAAGGATCTGAATCGTCCTTGGGAAGACCCAATGCCAGAGATGGGTGAGAGGCATCTGTCACAGGAGCTCAGGGGTGTTGGTTTGTCAGCTTATGACATGCCTGAATGGAAAAAGGATGCATTTGGGAAAGCATTGACTTTTGGACAGAGGTCAAAGCTTTCCATCCAGGAACAGAGGCAGAGCTTGCCAATTTATAAATTGAAGAAGGAACTGATTCAAGCTGTGCATGATAATCAGGTTCTGGTAGTCATTGGTGAGACAGGTTCAGGTAAGACTACCCAAGTAACACAATATCTGGCAGAGGCTGGTTACACTACAAGAGGTAAGATTGGGTGTACTCAGCCCCGTAGGGTAGCTGCAATGTCTGTGGCCAAGAGGGTTGCTGAAGAGTTTGGTTGTCGCTTGGGGGAAGAAGTTGGATATTCTATACGATTTGAGGATTGTACTGGACCAGATACTGTGATCAAATACATGACCGATGGGATGCTTCTTATGGAGATTCTGATTGACGAGAATCTCTCTCGATATTCAGTCGTTATGCTTGATGAAGCTCATGAGAGGACAATCCACACTGATGTTCTTTTTGGGTTACTCAAACAGTTGGTTAATCGGAGACCTGATCTTCGACTGATTGTCACATCTGCCACATTGGATGCTGAAAAATTTTCAGGATATTTCTTTAACTGTAACATTTTTACAATTCCAGGGAGAACTTTCCCTGTTGAGATCCTCTACACCAAACAACCAGAAAGTGATTATTTGGATGCAGCGCTCATCACTGTCTTACAGATCCACTTGACAGAACCTGAAGGTGATATCCTCCTCTTCTTAACTGGTCAGGAGGAGATTGATTTTGCTTGCCAGTCTCTCTATGAGAGAATGAAAGGGCTGGGTAAAAATGTTCCTGAACTTATTATTTTACCAGTTTACAGTGCCCTCCCTAGTGAGATGCAGTCAAGAATCTTTGAACCTGCCCCACCAGGAAAGAGGAAAGTGGTTGTGGCCACTAATATTGCTGAGGCTTCATTGACAATTGATGGAATATTTTATGTTATTGATCCTGGATTTGCAAAACAAAATGTTTATAATCCAAAGCAAGGGCTTGATTCACTGGTCATAACTCCCATTTCACAAGCATCAGCCAAGCAACGAGCTGGGCGTGCGGGACGTACAGGTCCTGGAAAATGTTACCGCTTATACACGGAGAGTGCATACCGTAATGAGATGTCCCCTACAACGATTCCAGAAATTCAACGGATTAATCTTGGATTGACAACACTCACAATGAAAGCTATGGGAATAAATGATCTCCTGTCATTTGATTTTATGGACCCGCCTTCACCCCAAGCTCTCATTTCTGCCATGGAGCAGCTGTATAGTCTAGGAGCTTTGGATGAGGAGGGGCTCTTGACTAAACTGGGCAGGAAAATGGCAGAATTTCCTTTGGAGCCTCCTTTGTCGAAGATGTTGTTAGCCAGTGTGGACCTTGGGTGCAGTGATGAGATACTGACTATAATTTCTATGATTCAGACTGGCAACATTTTCTACAGGCCTAGGGAAAAACAAGCACAAGCTGATCAGAAGAGGGCCAAATTTTTCCAGCCCGAGGGAGATCATTTAACCTTGCTTGCTGTGTATGAGGCATGGAAAGCAAAGAATTTTTCAGGGCCTTGGTGTTTTGAGAACTTTGTTCAGTCTCGATCTTTGAGGAGGGCGCAAGATGTAAGAAAACAGCTTCTCAGCATTATGGATAAGTAAGTATTTTTGTTTCAATTTTATACTGTTTTCACTATTCTTTTACAATGATTTATTGGCATGCTTCTTACTAATTTGCTTTATAGTGAGTACTAGAGGTGTCAAAGCTATTTTTTGAGCTTGGTGTCATTAGGTTTATTTGCTTTATTATAGTTTAAATGACTAATCAATGATATGAGTCACAGATTCTTATGGGTATGACTAGTAGAATTTGCCAGTCAATTCAGCTAATTGCTTGCTCTCCATACTTTATAAATGCATGGTAATCTATCAGCCCTAGTGGTTGTTTGTATGCTACAGTTCTGGTATTTAGCCACTGTTTTTTTTTTTGTATTTGTTCCTTCCATGATTTAAACTAATAATTTAGGTTCAATTTTTTCTATGTCAATTCTTGTGGCAGGATATATTATTATTTCTTAGGCAAAAGCTATTAATGTGTTATTCTTGGGGTTGCTCTGTTGGATTTTAATTTTACATATTTTGGCTCCAGTCAATTCATCTGTTTTCAAATTGTCACTTGTGGATGCTTTCATGTCTTGCTATTTTCCATTTGACGTAGGAGGTATTGGAGCAATGAAAAAGCATAAAGATTGGCCATATGATATTGTAGAGCTTGAATTTTTACTGTTTTCTGGTGGATGCATTTTTTACCACCTGTTTCATGATTTATGTTCTCAAAATCAGGGAATGTTTGAAGGCCACTTGCATTGACTTGAAATTGAAATCTCTCTCTTAGTTAAGGGTATCAATTCGGATAAACGTATCGTATTCGTGTCGTGTTAATAAATTTACAGTATTTTTTTATGTTCATCCCAATCGGATCCATTTATTAATCGTGTCAAGAATCTTCAATTCAAATATCATCTATTTATTAATCGTGTCATTTATTTTTTAAATAAGTTATATAATATGATACATTGGATTATTAACTTGATCCAATCTATTCAATCCATTTAATTAATCAGCATAAAATTTAATCTATTTAACTAATTATTTATTTAAATAGAAATTAAGTATCAAATATAAATAAATAAAATTATTATATTAAATGATTATTTATTTAGACGTAATTATTTGTATAAACACGATTATTCATTCAACTAATCGTGTCTTAATCGTATTTTAAACGAATAAACGAATTTAAAAAGACAAATCCGAACCCGACACGATTATTAATCGTGTGACACGAATACGATCCAATTATTATTCGTGTCAAAATTTTCAAATCTGAATCCATTTAATTATACCGAATTCGCATCGAATAATCTTGTGGGTAACCTAAATTACCACCTCTACTCTTAGTGCATAAACAATTCTGTTATATGGGTAGATTAACCACCTTTTATCTATTTGTTATTTTAACTTGATGTGTGTTTCAGATATAAATTAGACGTTATGAGTGCTGGGAAGAATTTCACAAAGATAAGGAAGGCGATTACAGCAGGATTCTTTTTCCATGCATCTAGAAAGGACCCACAGGAGGGCTATCGGACCTTAGTTGAGAATCAACCGGTTTATATCCACCCAAGTAGTGCACTCTTTCAGAGACAACCTGATTGGGTCATCTACCATGAGCTTGTCATGACTACAAAAGAGTACATGCGTGAGGTAACCGTTATAGATCCGAAGTGGCTTGTGGAGCTGGCTCCAAGGTTCTTCAAGGTTTCAGATCCTACAAAAATGAGCAAGCGCAAGCGTCAAGAACGCATTGAACCACTATATGATAGATATCATGAACCTAATTCTTGGCGCTTGAGTAAAAGACGTGCGTGATGCATGGTTCATTTGCTGTCAGTATCAACCTGGCTCAGATCTCTGTTTGATTTCAGGTCAGGTAATTGTATATATTTCCTTGTATGATATTATGAGTTTAATTTTGATATTTCCAACGACAGTTGAATTGGAAGTTGAGGAAGAAAATTTATTTTAGCCAATGTTTTCCGTTATTGTTAATCTTCCTTTTACTAATTATTAATTTGGCTCTACCACTGTGCAATGATGACACGGAAACTTTGGAATATTCTTGTGGTAGCTTTGCTTCTGATTTTCCATTAACTTTCAGGTTGCTTTTTATAGCAATTGACGTTATCTGGACAATTTTGCACAAAGTTTTGCATGCTTTTGTAGTGTTTGATCCGTTGAAGCTTTTCCGGTTGAAGTTTCATCATGTGTGTGGTGGTTTCACTTTTGTCTGGGACTCCTATATGCACAGGTTTTTTACACTTACCTTGGTGAGTCACATTGCCACGTGGATTAACTCATATCAGTGCTACGGGTATCAGTGGTACGAGATAGGATTTCTTATCCCTGAACATATTGATTCATTGAAGGATGAGGCACGTTAACATTCTGTCCACTTGCTAGACTGAAAGAATATAGTCCAAATGGAATGAGGATCTGATGTAGCTTTCTACTAGACTACGAGTAATGAGAAGAATCTATAATGTATTTGTTTAGATGATTGTAGTTTTGACGGTGCTAAGTTTAAATAGAAGGCTAATTATCTCAATCCAAGATGTCACAATCTAGGAAGCCATTCATAGCCATGAATAAAATCAACTGAAATAAATGGTCTGGCCTCTTCTTGTGTGAGCTCCCTAGACCACGACACTCTTCCTCCATAGTCAGCCCCTGGTCCTAAACACTTGTACTGCCCATAAAACACAGTCCTGCAAGTCAAATAACAGTCATGTTATATTATTCGATGAATTGATCAGATAGTCCAGTAAATGAGAAAGAGAGAGAGAAACATGTACAGTAAATGAGAAAGAGAGAGAGAGAAACATACATGTCTCTGTTCTTATCTCCCCAGTCATGCCATCCTCTAGGACTGATGATTTTGTCCATATATGTATAAGCAAAGACAACCCTGGAGAAACTACCCCAAGCCCTGCCCAAGTAAAGGGCACCGTTCCCTGTAATTTTGCATTTGACAAAAGAGAAGCCTGTTTCCTCTAAAAAGCTTTCTCTCTTTTGGGCTGTTAAGGCTCCATAGCTGTTGGTTATAGCATGCAAATGGCAGTCTTCGTAGAAGGAGAGGCCATTTCCAAATATAAAGTCGACCGAGCCTTCAATGTAACAGTTCTTGAAGTAATGCCTGCCTATGTGATCGTAAAGAGTGTCCTGTGAACCAATAAATTTGCAACCTATAAAGGCTGCTGCGTCTGCTGAGATTCGAAAGGCTACTGCTTGCTTTCCAAGAGCTCCTGATGGTGGTAACGGGGCCATATTCTGATTTTAAAACATTAGAATTATGTTTGTTCATTAAGCAAACCTCAAATTAAGACAAGTATTGCTTTGTTTGTGATTGAGTTGCATGTGAAATACAACGGAAAAAAATGAGTAGTCCCCTATAAAAGTTTGAGGTTTCCCAAACAATTTAACCGCGGTGATCTCAAAGCATGGCAGTTCCATATTAATCCTTAATGATGTGATACATAGCCTAATGGTTCCTTTAACTATTTGACGGTTGGATAACCCATGGCAAGGACATTTATTTTGCGTTGAAGGTATGTTTTTCTAAAATGTGTTTTGAGAGTGAATTTTAAGAATAAGACTTGTTGATGGGTGCTTTTTATTTTTCAAGAACGTTTGTTAGATTTGATAGAAAATCTACTTGAGTGTTCTTTTTTAAGTAATTTCATATAAATCCCAAAATGAAACTACCTCAGAATATGAATATAAAAGTACTTTTTAACTCTTTAAAAAATTATTTTTAATGGTATCCCAAACGCTTATCGTAACTATACTAGCTGCACTCGAGTACATGACTAATGCAAATATAATACTCAATTTTTTCTAACCTTGAAGGTAATATGCTTTGCAATGAAGTAAGGAGAATTCACAGCAAACGTTGCAGATGCATATGTACCCAATGGACGCCCGTTTTGCCCCATTCGATCTGCTGTATCATCCCACTCAATAACCGTCTTGTCTGCAGCAGCACCAACGAGGGTGATGTAGGCCATGGTCACTGGAATCTCAACTTTCTCTCTAATTTAAGAAAATTAAACTTTTTATTAAGCAACCAAAAAATGTTTCATTATGAGCAACAATCTTTTGAATATAAACAAAAATTGTTGGAGAACAAGAAATTTTGTACAAGTTGATATGGAACTCAATACCTGTAAGTTCCTGCATCAATGAAGATGACAACCCGGCAGAGATTTATAACTGGAATCGAATTAATAGCCTTTTGCACTGTAATAAAATCTCCTAGACCCGGATTTTTATTTACTTTAATGATTTTACAAGGCTCTAATTTGTTCTTTGCTTTCTGGAAAAGAGAATGCTTCTTAGAAGCATGCTGTTTAACCCAATTCAGGTATGCTTTGTCGACCCCTGCGGACTTATTAGACCTGTTAGAAGCCCCTGAAGAACTTGTGCTTCCAAGCAATAAAACCAATAAGAGCAACTTCAACACCATTGTAGGAAAAGCAGTAGAAGAAGTAAGGTTGAAGTAAGAGCAGATAAGATGTAAAATATTTACAATGAGAAGTTCAGAAACAGAGAAGAGGAAAAGGCAGAGGAATCTGACAGGTTGTGTCTGTATCTATATTTACCTATCACATCCATGAAATCCAGCAGTGAGGTTGAGAGAGAGTTTTTCTTCCTGTCTCATCTGCTGAACTGAGAATTATTTCCATTGTTATGCAATAAAATAGTGATTTAGCGCAGCTTTTCCACCATTCCAGAGTCTGACCATCTCCGTGAATGTAATTTACTTCCCAGTTTCCATTGACTGTCGTCAGTGTCTGCTTGTATTTTCCACAAGTGAAACTAATAACATTGAAAGTAAATGCGTAATGGGGCATTTACATGTAATAAGTGATATAAGTTTTGTTGATTAAATGTACGATAACCGTTGCAGGCTTGCAGCTATAGGTGAAAAGCAACATGCAATGGCAATAATAATATCTTGTATTGCAATGGGTAAATTGCATGGCCTTAGGGTGTGGTCCACATTTCGTTACAGTTGCCGCTCGTATTGTGAGCTAGCCTTGCTTGCTAATGTAATAATAGAAAGAACAAAGGGAAGCATTGCCCATTGGGTAAAGGCGTGTAGTAGACGACAAAAAGGTTCGTGATATGTGAACTGTGATGATGGAGATGCGACAGAAGATACGCATAGGAAAATGATGTTATAGCTGGGCATAGGCATCATCTTCGATTCGATGGTATGATGAATCGTTTGCCTTTGTAGAATTAAATTTGATAGGAATGAGAACCCTTGATTCCAGGTTTCAGCAACACAAATAAGAAAAATTGTACGATACGAAGAAATAATTTCGAATATTAATAATGAAATTAAAATAATTCATAAAATAAAATTAATAGAATTAAAAATAAATATTGTCTATTTGAATCAATTAAAATATTTGGAATTTTTAATTTACATATTATTATTAAGCCCATCCAAAAATGTTACTATTTAGAATAAATAAATTGCTTTCGACTCATTTAAATAATAAAAATAAATATTAAAAATAATAATAATAGTAAATAAAATGTAATTATTTAACAAATTTATATTAAAAAATTAATATTTTTAATTTATTAAATCGTTTTTTTTTATTTGGATGAATCTAATCCAAAAACAAAATTGACATTCTTAATTTTTAAAATATAAAATTAAAAATCAATTAAAATACATTTGAAACCGATTTAAATCGATTTAAACATTCATTTAAATTAATTTAGATTGGTTTCATTCGAGAGTGTCCACCTCTAAATAGAATTACCCTCCACAATTTCTATTTCATATACCTTGTCTAGTAAAATGATTCATAAAACAACTTTTCACTGCAGCCAACTTACATCGTCATGCATGAACCATGATTTATAATTTTGTATATATATAAATGTTAGGGGATTTTATAGGAGCCCAATAGTTCAGGCTCATCTTTGTACCTTTGTTCAAGTCCATCAAGTGCACGTATTTAACAGGTTTTTTTATACGGTGTCATTATGAGAAACTAGTTAGGCCAATAGGAAGATAACTAAATCGCCTCCGGCACTTTGTCCAAGACAACCAGTTAGGAACTCTTCTTCGAGTTATTTGTTGTCAACTTGCTTTTGGGTCAGGGCCTAAGCCTTCAACAACATATACCCTCGGAGTCAGGGGATCGAATCAATAGCCTACTATGCAACAGTACAGATCTGCGAATATTCAAGGTATGCTAGTCCCCACCCTTCTATCTCTTAGCGACACCGAGGCTACACCTTACCGTATCAAGGTCTCCTGAGAACTACAAGATTTCATTCTCGAAAGAGCTAGAAGTTCTACTCAGAGGTACAAATACTCGGGGTCTCGGGGATGACATGTCAAGGAACAGTGTCACAATTCTCTACGTCCTCTAACTTTTGCAACAGGTTATCTTGGGCACGTCAACCATGCAGCAACACGTGTCCAGGGATACGCACCCCTAGGCTTTTCATGTACAGCATCCAGAAATCAATAAAAAAAAGGGGAATTCGCAACATTCGTGAGAACAATATTAAAAGAACCCCACTGTGAGACATTCTTTCTAACTTTTCAATGCATACAGACATCATACTCAGGGATAGAACATTCTATGTCATCCATACTCTTCATGCATTCTTGTTTGCCTACATGCACACCTATTGTACACACCAAGTAAAAATCTCTTTGACTTAAGCATCGAAGGGTTTTCGACGGAAAATCAGCTTTACTCCTGAGGTGTTCTATGTGTTTTACAATGTCAAGCTCAAGAACAAAAGAAAAATATGCTGATACTCAGAGTCATGAATGAGGCCGATTTTTTATATCAATAATAAATATATTTATATGATTGTTATAACTTTCAATAAATGAATGTATGAATTATGTTTATCTAAAATTCATTTTTCCGAGTATTATAATACAATTTTGTTAATTGTACCACTTGAGATGGGTAGGATTACTTCCCGTTTCCTCCACAACAGAATTTTTTTTTTTAATTTTTATTTTTGCTATTCACTTCTTATCTTGTACAAAACGCAGCGTACTATGAATGATCCTTTGCACGAAAACGCAGCGTATTATATTTGCAATCCTTTTGCCCGCAAAAATACTCGTTCCTCAATGTACTACGCCTTTGCCCGTCCACTCAGTTCCAAGCAGGGTTTAGTGTCTTCTTCCTTAAGCCCTGTCTGTCTTCTCTTCTATCCGTTGCTGTGGAACTACCAACACTAAACAACTTTTCTCATTCAGGTACGTATTTTCCTCTTTTCTATTTTTCGCAGTTAGTTCGCCGCGATTTTTTTTTTAATCGGGTTTTCATATGGATGGAAAAGATAAAACTTGGTTGGGGTTGTTTATTGAGTAGTTGTTCTTAGCTTTTTTTCATATTCAAGTCGCTGAATTAGGACGCAAATTATGATTCTAAGCATGCTCAATTGTTTTAAAAATTTTAATCATGATTTCTTTTCTACTGTTTTGAAAGCTAATTGTTTGGTCATGTGAAATAAATAAAACTGCCGGTTTAGAACACAATTTGGTAGGCTTAAAGGTTTAGACACCAACTTAATTTGCGTATTAGAGGAAATGGTGGTAGTAAATTGTGCTATTTGTGATCGTAATTGCATTTGGAATTTCATAACTAAGGAAGGGATCAGCAAACGAGTTTCAAAATCTCTCTACCCAAATATAAGAGAAAACATGTTATAAATTATCAAAAATAGAATTAGAATGCAACGAAGAAAGAAAAAGTGTAATGCTTGTCTTATGATAGGAATTCTATTGCATGTTCCGGTCATTCTTATGTATTCTTTAGAGGAACTCTATTGTTGTGGGAAGATATGTTCTTTTATCTTTATAAAATTGGTTTATGATTCTGCCCTATTGATTTTTTAATGGCTGATCATTGTTTCATTTGGTGTTGTAGCCATCAATTTATAATAGCAGTGTGACTATAACTCAGAGATACTTTAAAGATGCCTGTGTTTGGATTGACTGGTTGTCCCCCAAGATGTTACTTCTGGGAACCTGTATGTAGCCCAGGGTCACTGAGACGAGGTTCAGCTTTTCCCAGCTTTCGGAAACCTAAGGAACAAATTAAACTACCTTGCACGGAAAGGTACTGCAAAATTTATGATACAATGAATGATGGTTGTTTTGGATCATGATTTGGGACTTTCACCCCTGCTGCAATTTTACAGATTTTTCTGGACTGGTTCTACACAAGGATGCAAGAAGCTACAAACTTACTTGATCAAGTGTGCAATGGATGCTTCCCATGGTGATACTTCTAATGGATCAGCTGGTAAAGTTTACTTTTATTTTGGCAACTATGAAATTGGTGTGAGGCACCTATAGTAAATTCCTAGAGCAGATAATTCAATTTCCAGGGCATGATCTTCTAAACCTGCAAAAATATGCATGTTATGGAAGATGGGCAATTGCAAGAATCTTCTTAAAGTCCCTTTTTGTCTCTTGAAGAGAGAATGGAAATGGTGAAATACTGAGACTGTTGGTTTGCCTATTTCTCTGCTATTATTGTGAAGCTAACAACTTTAGTATGTTGAGATACATCATTTTGTTGGTTTCAGTTAAGAGGAACACTTTTGGAAACCATTATTTTTTTAGTGCACGAGTAATGGCTGGTGGAAGCATTGACCAATATACTGGTTGTAAATCAAGATGTGGAATATTAAATGATAGGTTAATGTCTGTTCTGCACCTGTGATAAGTAATTTGTTGTGGTAGTGAGCAATATGAGATTGTCTGACTTAACTGTAAAATGTAGCTGCATTTCCAGAATGACCTCCGATGTTTGGCTGTTTGTAATATGATCACGGACTATGAGCATCCCTTATTCTCTAAATCATTAGTTCTGTACATCACATCTTGTGACCAAATGTTACTGTATTTTTTTGGAGTTCTATCAGCTTTATCCATTTTTGGCTATTGCGTTACTACAAACTTATTATTATTGAAGCATTTTCTTTTGCAAAAATTTTCCCTATAATTCTATCAATGTCCTCTTGCAACTGATCTTTTTCATTAGATATTTGTTACGTCCTAGTATCACCATTTGAAACCCGTTCCTTACTGACATCTGCAATCTCAGTTATCTTCCCTAGAATTAAGATTCGGGATCCATATAAAAGACTTGGGATAAGCAGGGAGGCTTCTGAAGATGAAATTCAAGCCGCAAGGAACTTCCTTATTCAGAAATATGCTGGCCATAAACCAAGTGTTGATGCAATTGAAGCTGCCCATGACAAAATAATCATGCAAAAGTTTTATGAAAGGAAGAAGCCGAAAATTGACATCAAGAAAAAGGTTAGGGAAGTCCGTCAGTCTCGTGTTATGCAGGCTGTCATGAGCAGGTTCCAAACTCCATCTACTAGGATCATCATAAAAACATCCCTTGCCTTTCTAGTACTTGGGGTCCTCACCATTCTCTTTCCTACTGAAGAAGGCCCAACCCTTCAGGTAGCCATATCTCTCATTGCTACCATGTACTTCATACATGAGCGCCTGAAGAGCAAAATTCGAGCTTTTCTTTATGGGTAAGTGACTAATGCTTAGTTTGATACTTACATCTATTGAGCGTGATTTATTCATCTGGGGAATTATTCTTTGAAAATCTCTTTGAAAGAAATAGCTGAAAGTAACTCTTGCTCTGAACGTGTTATAATCTTCTACTGTATATAATACATGTGAATATCCCTGTCATGATTCTTGATCAATGATAAATAGAAACAGAAATAAAACATACCTTGTGCTGATTTTAGATGCATTAATTATAAAACATCCCCTGCTGTGGATATTTTGAATTGTTGCAAAAAGTAAAAGGTGTGGGATCACATCTTTGTTGCTATGATGCAGGGCTGGAGCTTTTATTTTCTCCTGGTTGTTAGGAACCTTCTTGATGGTGTCTGTGATTCCACCTATACCTATAATCAAAGGACTGAGGAGTTTCGAAGTAATAACTTCACTGATAAGCTATGTGCTGCTTTGGGTTACGTCCACTTATCTCAAGTAGAGCTATGAAGTAGTGCCAGACATCTGTTATTACAAGACCCCAATTTTGTATGAGACAAGATTTTCTTGGTTATTGTTTCATAGGCTATTCAATCCCACTTATGCAGAACTGCATCACATTTCTAATTGTACGACCTTGATGCTTCTAGCAGTTTTCTGTTAACATTTGGTTGATGAGCCTCCCACTTACGAAAAAGGAATTTGTGGAATTGATCGTTCTGTTGTCAGGGAAAAGGTTGTAGGACTTGATCAAATTAAAGAATAGATTTTTGTTTCATATTTTTTTCATTCTTTTTGTTCTCTTGATCAGCATATGATGTGTTATCTTTCTTGCATAATATAGCTATCAGTGATGGAATCTCTGCCAAACTTGCTGGCTCAAATGCCAAACATACAGGCCAGATGTGGTAGGCATAAAAGAAGAGGCATTGTATATCATAATCACTGAGCTTGCTGTGTCCCAGCAGATCAGTAGCTGAGGATGGTTTATCAGTGTTTTCCCGTCATTTGAACCCTCGACTGGCGAATATGCATGAACTCGAATATTATTCTGTCCACAAAGGGAACATTCCTAATTGTACTGCCACTTTTCATCCTACTCTTTTAAAAATATCAGTTATTCTCCTCTCATTAGCATTCTTTTGTTGAAGTTTTAACTTTTTGTTTTGGTAATTTAAAACATTTATACTTATAAAATCGAATTGATTTGATTTATTTATAAAAAAAATTGATCTGTTTTATTTAAAAATAAAAAATTCTCGCATAAGAAAATTTAAATTAAGTCTCAATAACTAAAATATTAATTATTTTGTATAAAAATATTAAATGACTTACTAATATTATATAGAAAATAAATATTAATTTTAAAAAAATTTAAACGATAATAACCATAAAATGATATAATTAATAATAAATAATAAATAAAAATTATATTATTTGATAATTTATTGATAAATTAAAAATTAATAATAATTGCACTCATAATAAAAAAATATTATTTTTCGTTTTATTTTCATAATGAATTGTATACTCAGATTTTTTAATCTATATTTATTTAATGAAACAGTTGGTTATATATTTAATATTTTTATAGGATAAATAATAAAATTTACATAATAAATTTTAAAAGTGAAATGATAAAACTTTTTGAGACTCAAAAATTTTTAGATGAAGTCTAGTTTTGAAACCTTCTTAGAGTATTTTTTTTTTCTTTATTTTAAATAAATCAAGTCTCCTTCTGATATATAATATTGTTAATATAATAAAATATAAAATCATAAATAGCTTAACCATTGAAAGTCTAAAGTTTAAATTTATTGAAATAAAATTTTCTCTTTATTTTTTAATTAAATTGGTATGATTCTATTTGATTTGGTTCTATGAAATCAAATCGTACAGAATTTTAACTTATACCCAATTAAAATTTAGAATTTTTTTTTAATTGATTCTATCAAATTGAACTCGATCGAATTTTATTTTTTAAAAATTTATTATTAGTTATATAATTTTATGATTATTATTGTTGAATTTTTTTGGAACTAACGTTATTTCCTTTGGGCCACAATGACAAAATGGTAAATTTCTAATTTCTTTTATGAAATATGTGCAACTTGGCTCATTTATCCAGAATTAATAGCCATTACATGTTTGTTGTATTAAGAAATTTTGTGATACTGAGACAGCAACCACAGATTGTTCATGTTACAAACTCAGATAAGAATGCTTTATAGAAGGTGTTAAGTTAAAATTATTACTAAATAACTATAATATCACTTGAGCCTGGTTATTCAAATTCATTCTGAACACTATCCCTCCCATATTTTCTTCATGGAATTAATGCTTCTTGATGATATCTTGGTGAATGCGTTACAGCCTCATATGAGATATCTCTGAGTCAGCCTGTGGAACTATAAATACAGTGAATTGTAGCGAAATGTTTGCATTAAAGAGAACAGAAAAAAGTTGTATATTTTTAGTAGACTGGTACATTTTTATCATGTAGAAAGAAAATGGTCTCAGCTTCTCTCCTGAAGACTTCTACCAGTTGTAGACAAGTTAGAGTGGATTAAGGGTTAGACACTTTGCCAACCTTCAGTCTCCGTTAGCTGCCAGCCAGTTGGACCCTATGGCCTCACCGTGCACTCTAATTCATACGCTGATGAGCTTGTCAAGATAGCTGTAAGTGTAACATTTTCTTTCCAGCCATACAGAAAGCATACATATTTAGAACCCTTTACAGATAACGTCACTTGCTTTATAGCTTGAAACTAAGCTTCAATCTAGAACCAAAATTTCTTCTAGTTTAGATTTTTCTTTTTTTTTTTTTTGTAAATAGGAGAAATTTCGCTAGTTTAAATTTATGGAGGAAGAATCAAAATTTGTCATCTGGGTTCTGTCCATGATAATTAGTGTACCAAATAAGCATTTTCCTGACGTCAAGTCATTGGATAATGCAGAAAACTGTTGCATCTCCAGGCCGTGAAATCTTGGCCGTGGATTAATCAAATGCTACCTGTGGGAAACGTTTAGCCTCAGTTGGGCTGGAGAACACTGAGGCAAACCACCAGACACGCAGGACACTGCTTGTTACATCTCCTGGTCTTTTTCAGTACATTTCATGTGCCATTCTTTTCTAGGATACACTACCACTCCACCACGGATGCCAAGAATATGGTTGATGTCGAGCAGAACATTGTTCCTGGTATTAAAGTTGATAAAGTAAGCGTCATCTTTCTTCTTGACATACTGCGGAGTATTAGATTTGATTACAATATGAACTAAACAGTAAGCGATGTGGATGATAAGTAATGCCAGGGTTTGGCTCCATTAGCTGGCTCAAATGATAAATCATGTTGCCAAGCTCTTGATGGCCTTGCATCCCGCTCTGCTGCATAGTATTTAAACAGGGAGCTCGCTTTGCAAAATGGTATGTATTTAACCCCTTATCAAGTACTGTTTAAAATCCAAAATTTCCCTAGTATCATGTAATGTGTTACCATTGGATTTACGGGACTGTTGTGAGCATTCCCAACGGACCGTCTGCACTTGCAGGGAAGGAAGCTGCTTGGGGTCTTGCTCGCTATGCTGCTATGTTACAGATAATTTGTAATCGAAATTGATTACATCCATGGCTAGATTTCATATATGTTTTCAGTCCTCTTGTAAGATAATTTAAGTAACCTTTTTCTTTCTACTGATTTTGTCAGGACAACGGCTTGGTCCCAATTGTGGAACATGGTGACCATGGAATTGACAGAACATTCGACGTTGCCCAGAAAGTATGGGGTGAGGTGTTTTTCTACCTACCTGAGAACCATTTCATGTTTGAAGGTATTCTTCTCAAACCTAGCGTGGTTACTCCTGGTGCCGAGTGCAAGGACAAAGCCACACCAGAACAAGTTGCTGAGCATACCCTCAAGCTCCTTAAACGAAGAATTCCTCCAGCTGTCCCTGAAATCATGGCTAGTAACCAGAAACTCTCACATACTTCTTAAGTACAAGGACACGTAGAACATGCATAGATAGGCTCTACATTTAGACAATAACAGTTATTGTCTGCTAGTCAATCAATGCAATGAGCCAAGCTCCCAACACTTGGCACGTTTCTTTCTCATATGGAAGAGCCCTTCAGAGTACTGTGCTGAAGAAGTGGGGTGGCAGACCTGAGAATGTGAAGGACTCTCTAGAGGTCCTGCTTGTCCGGGCAAAAGCTAACTCGTTCAGCTTGGAAAATACACCGATGAGAGAGAATCTGATGAAGCCAAGCAAGGAATGTTCGTTAAGGGCTATGTTTACTAGGCTGTTTGAACCATTGTTATTAAAATCGCGATTTTAAACAGTAAAATCTACGTTTTTACGTTTTTTAACAAAAAAACGATTTCGATTTTAGTTAAAATCGAAAACAGTAAAACAGTAAAAATATTTGATCGTTTTTAACCGTTTTTGATCAATTTT